>VZSZ01000321.1:8942-150982 GCA_013398815.1 Ibidorhyncha struthersii
CCCGGCGGGACCCCCGCAGTGGCGGCTCCCCCCGCCCCGGCCGCCCACCGCCGCCCGGTGCCGGGGAAGGGGCTGCATGGGCCTCGCCTCCCCCCTCTTCCCTCCCCGTCCCGTCCCTCCGGGTCAGGCAGAGGCGGGAAAGGCCGCCCTGGGACGCCTCGCCTCGGAGGAGAAGCGGGCGGCCCGGCGCCCGCCATGTCGGGTGGGCAGCGCGGGGCGGGGAAGGGGCNNNTCTGCTGTTGTTGGTTTTGGTTGTGATTTTTTTTTTTTAAATTTTTTTTTTTTTTTAATTCCCAAATGTCCTTAAAAGGCGAGATGTAAAGAAATGGCCGGGGCTGGCGGAGGCGCCCCGGGCAGGCTGTCGGCACACAGGCAGCCCGGGGGAAGGGCCCACGAGTAATTAAGTGCTCAGCAAAAGGGAGCCTCAAAACATGGGCCCGCGTTCTCCTTCCTCCCACCCTGGGCCCAGTTCGGGAGTGGGCCCCGTGCCCGCCATCTTGGTGACCGCCTCACGCCTCTGTCCCATGCTTGGCACTGCCCGCCTCCCCGCAGGCCTGCTGCCGGGCGGAGGGGGGCCCCATCACCGCAGGCCCCCAACCCCCCCCNGGCGAGCCCCATCACCGCAGGCCCCCACCCCCCCCCTGCCCACCATGGGTGAGGTGGCCCTGGCCTCGACCGGACGGGGAAGGTCCACGCTGGCCTGCGGGAAGCCGGAGGCGGACGTGGAGCCACACCACCGCTGGTCCCCCTCTGGCAGGAAGGGCCGCAGAGGTGGCCGGTGGGGCCTGAGCCCGCCGCCGGCTTCACAGGGGCTGCCGCGGGCGAGGAGGGGACATGGGGCCCGATTCCAGGCTAAGTTTTACGTTTCAGCAGTAAATCTTACCTGGGACTCACAAATCAAGTAAAAGACTGGAACATGTAATAAACATGGCCTGCGTGGCATGTTTTCCAGTGAAAAAGTTACATAAACGGCTCCCGGCGAGGTTGGTGTTCCCCATTGTGCGGTGCCCCCATGCAGTGCCGTTCACAGCCTGCCTGTAAAACCAGCCATGTGGACAGGAATCGCTGGAAGTACCAGGAGACTGGAAACCCCATAGAAATAGGTATTCAAAATTTAAGACTTCGAAAATATGAGCTCTTAAAACTAAACAATGTACTTTTGTGAGGAATTAATTTACTCGAGTCCTGTCACCATTATTAATATTAGTTTTGGCTTCTCTTTTGTGTACGTGAAGAGAATACGTGCATGGGTGTTTGTAAAAAAAGTGGCAAGAAATATGTCTTTTATCTGTTTTTACTTACTTTAATTAGCATTACAGACATCCTTCTCGTCTGATAGCCAAACTTGTTTCCCAGCGTGTTCCTCTGGAGTCAAAGTAATGGAAAAAGGCAAACGTGGGGTGCGCACCGAGTCCCGGTAGTGCCTTTCCTGAGAGAATAGAAAGTGCAGGCGTAAACTCCGTGCAGAATTAAAGGCGAGTTTAAAAAGTAACATTTATTTTTATTCCAGATTTATGGCTGACCCGTAGATAATTAAAGGTTTTATTTTGAGCTGTTGGCCCCACACAATACATTGTCCTTTGTTGCTGCGCAAGTAGCGCTTTCCCTGTGCTGCCTACGGTTCAAAAACAATGAAGCAATCCATTTATTTTGTTGGTCAATTGTAGCACAAAGTGAGGTGGTCAGTGTGGAAAGTTTATCACTGTCTTGTCCCTTTGGAGGAGGCAGAGCATTCACACACCCTCTGCCCCAGTACACAAATGTCAGTCTTTTTGCAGGCTGCTGTTTTCCTTTTGAAGATGCCGATGGTGTCTCTGATCCACTAATCCATTTATCCAGTTTCATGAGTGCATTGGCTGAATACGCTCACAATAGCCTTGCCCAGCTGGAAACAAGAAGTCAGTGAGTGCAGCCGGCACACCCACCAATGCCTGACACCGCTCTCGGACGAGGCTCGAGTGCTTGTCTCAAAAAAAACCCCAAACCCAACCCATCCGATCCCATCCCAACCCAAAATAAAAGCCCCGGACCCCCCAACCTGCCGCGATGTGCCCAACGCCGTGATCCTCCTTTCCCGGAGAACAGAAGTATTTTTAGCACCATCTATAGCGGGCTACAGGGTTGTATTATTTTCACAATATTTGGCTGTCTCAATGAGGGTTGAAGCATGTTTGAGGAAAAAAAAAATGCCTCTGGGACTCTGCAAACAAGTGCACATTAAAGAAACTGGTCAGTTGCTGCCAAGGGGGAGGGGGCACGGGAGAGGTAGTGGGCAACGGGCTTCCACTTGTGTTCAGTGCCGTGCCGTTACTTGCCAGCTTTTTACTGCATTTTAAGTGTATGTTTAATTACCAGTGTTATTGGTAATAACAGAATGTTTGAAAATATTAAATACATTTGTGAGCTTGTGTGAAAAAGAAGTTAAAAGGTGTTTGGTGCACAGAATGTTAAAAAGATCTCACAATGAAGTGATTAACATTTTTATGAATAAAATTAATCACGCATTAACTCTGCAGCTCAATACATCTGAATGCCAAATGTTGCACAGCAGCCCTTTCCCCTAAACCCAAGAATTTTGGATGCAGTATTGACCCACATCAAACACTCGTCTATTAGTAATGGCAGTGTAGTTATGAGAAGATATTTTAATAATGTACATTTACATTTGAGGCAAGCAAATAAAAGGGAGAAAATAAATTGGGGGTATTTTGTCAGGATTTGTGAGGACTGGTAGGCACATAAAATACATGAGGAAGCAGTCAATAGGGGCAACTGTTTGGAGAAAAAAGAAGTTTATGTGGCGCCCACGGAGGCAAACAGCAAAGTCACCGTAGTAAACAGATTCCAGTGGATTGTGCTTAGCTTTCCTTGGCTCTTATTAGCGCGCTCATTGTTCTGGGCAAAGCTTATTAGGTTTTAAGATGGGAGCTTACCATTATTAAAATTTCCAGTGTGTCAGATAATAAAATGTGATCTCTCTCTCTTTCTCTCTCTTTTTCCTCTGTGTGTGTGTGTGTGTGTGTATATGTGTGCGCGCGCGTGTGTGTTTTCTAATCTCTTGCCACTGTGGTTTTGGGATTATTCCAGCAGGCTGTACAAAGGGAAGCAAAGGCATCTGAAGTGTCACTCTACAGCTGTGGCAAAGTAACAGAATTTCCATTTTGTTGATGCTCCCAGCACATGTGTGCAGCAGAAGGTGATATCAAAGGAGCCGTTCTTCCTCAGTTCTGCACATTATTTTTCACTGCTGTGGCGAATCTCTCTGAGCTCCGTGAACCAATAAAACAACGGTCCCTGTTTGAGTTGATATATTAATATTTACTGAGGATTTGCAAGGTCGGGGCTAAATGTCAGCAGATTGCTGGGGCAGTACTGTGGGGAATAATTAAACAAATCTCACAGCAGTTCAGCCTCCTAACATCTTTATTAATCTTTTTTTTTTTTCCTCCTTTCCTGAAACAGTACACTGAAATACTGCTTTTTCAACCTTAGTGAAGATTTGGGAGAAGTTTAAAAATAAAATCCTGATTGGAAGTATTTGGTTTTGACAGTTTCTTGGCCCACTTGCCTGCAGATGTTAGTTGGTTGTGAAGGCTATGATGTGTGAATTATCACCAAGCTGCTGGGATTCTCACCTGCCTCTCCATCAAATTCCTCTTCACCAGTCTGCCACGCACAATAATATTGCTGCTATAAACGGGGACCCAAATTGGCTTCGTTAAGTAGTAGGTCCACTTCTCTTAAGAGAAGAAACTGGAGGACCCCAATTCAGTATGCATGTCTCCCTAAACGTGGTTATAGCATGCACTTTAGTACAACTTAGACAATTCTCTTTAATAAGCTTCATAATTAGTGTTGGGATGCCTCATTACAAGTCATTGCCTGTAGCAGTCCTAGGCCAAACAGCCCTTCTCAATCTGATTTATTTTATTTTATTATTTTTTTTTTATCAGGCAGCAGGAGCTGTCTAGAGCTTTTTGTTTGTATAATGGGGACTTGCATTAAGCCCCCAGTGTAAAAATACCACAAGGAAATTAATTGCTTCTGTGCAGATTCACCACAGATGTGTCCTGTTATGGGGAATGGTATATTTCTGACATTGCTATACTGCAGTGTGCTGGGAGGAAAAAAAAAGTCTGGAAAAGCTACAAATGCAAACATATTAGCATCCATATAGATTCCTTATGTTGTAACTGAAAACAAGGAGATTTTTAAAGTGTGTCAGAGCCTTCAAGCCTTTTTTGAAATAAAGTGGATTTTTTTTCGATTTTTTTTTTTTTAAATACTCAAAACCCACTAATAAAATACACATGGCCGCATATTCTGTTTGGTACTGGCTGATAAATGTGCTACTTAAAATAACACACACGAGGAGTGCGGTGACTCAACGCAATAAGAAGGCTGACACACAAAGCCGCCCTCAAGGTCAGTGGTTTGTTATCTATCACTGTTGGTCAGGTTGTGAATCACAGCTGCAAGTTTCAGCAAGTTAAGGGGAGGAGGAGCATTTAGAGTGCTTGCCCTGTGGAAAAGAAAAGCTGAGCTGGTGGTTTGTTAGCCGCGTCTGAACATCACCCTGCAGCTTCTGGGTAATGCCCATTCCCCTGTCACTGAAGCAAAGCTGGAAAGTGCCTTGATCCAGATACGAGCGCTTTGATTTACTTGTTAGAATTCAGGTGGAAGGGTTTAGGGTTAGCAAGTCCACCACTGCAGAGCCTTGTAGCGCTGTCCTCTCGTTATTTATATCGATTTCTTTCATCTCAATCCTTGTAAACTTCGGTTTTGACTTTGGGCTGATCCCTCTGAAACAGTTGCATTTGCCTAGTGACATCACTTGATAATCGAATATTAACAATTCACCTCACAACAGTTACAGGAATGAAGACCTATTTAGAATAATATAATGTGGGAGCTGTGGTATTAGAAAGAACTGTTAGCATGCTTCATGTGTGATTGTGAAGGGGACTCCTCCATCTTTTAATTCTAGGTGCTGCAAAATGAAAAAAAAACCCCAAACCAAACCAGCAAGTGTCTTCTCTACTGAAATTCAGGATGTTGCCTGTCTGATAACAATACAGTAGCGAAAGTAATAAAACTGTTCTAGTAATGAACTTCCCAGATGAGATTTTCTAAGTATATGCAACATGTAAAATGCGCAGGCAAGTGAAATTTCTGTATTCAGGCCCCCTGAATTTACATACAGGAAACACTTCACAGGCCTTAATAACTGTATCTGATAATCTTGATTTCAAGAAAATCCATACGTTAACTGCAAGCAACAGTGGGAACATGCAAGCTACATAAAGAGATCAGATCACTGTTCAGTTTTAACACACTGCACTTCATAAGATCTTTTACCAGCTGTTTCGGAGTAAAGGGCAAGATAAACTGTATGGACTACTACACAAAGTCTTGCTTTTAAAATAAGTCGGTGTTTTTTTTTTTCTCTTTTTTTTTCCATTCCCATCCGTCAGCTTTTTGTTCTACTACGATAGTAGCACTTTGCTCAAATATATGCATTTTACTTTTTTTAGGCTACCAAAGAGCAAACAGCTCAGACTCACAATCCCAGGGGAAGCGATTATTATTTTTCTGTGCTGTGCAGTAGCAGTACCTGGAATCCTCTTAAAAATGGCTCTGTATAACACAGGAGAAAGCCCCTGCCCTAGAACAGGTGAAATTGTACTAGATGAGATTTGTGCAGAACATAACAAAGAAACACTACCTCGGTGAGACCGGTGGAGGACGGAAGCGCAGAGGTAGAGAAGTGGTTTCCTCAAGTTATCTACTTTGTTTATGGCAGAAATGAGAACCTGAGCCTGAGAATTAGGGTTTTCCCTTGACAGAGGCTGGGGTGTAATGGGATGTTTTGAAGATTCACAGAGGCTGCAGGTGAGTGGTGGAGCCAGAACTGGTGCAGTTAAACTGCATCCACAGCCTCATAATATGTTTACCACAGTGTCATCAACTCCCATGATGTCACTGGAAACATTTTGACTAGTATCTGAATTTACACACTGGAATCCATACTTAGTTATGTGAGTGAAAGTAATCTGATATTTACAAATTATGATTATTCTTCCTGGAGTCATCAGAGTGGCTTGCCCTAGAAAGGGTTACAGTTGTAAAGGTGGTCTTAAGATCAGGTTGTGGTTTTTTGGTGGTTTTTTTTTTTTTTTTTGCTTAAAAAAATTTTAAAATTACTCCATGTATTTCCGTGGTTAAAAATTGATTAAGGATCCTACTCTTGGTCTCTTCGGTTTGAAAAACATATTGTATATTTGGAGAAAAAATCTAACCTACAAAATGATGCAGTATTTGGGAAAATTGCTTTATAAAGAGCTTTTTTAATGAACAAATTTCTAAAAATGCCAGGCAAATCCTCCAAGTTTTTGTAGAAAAGGATAAATAATTTACAACTTCACATGCAAAACTACATATAAAATAATTTTAAAAATTGGAAAATTAGGTTTAAAAGATGTGGTAAACCTTGAAAAATACTCTTTAGCAAACTGAGATTATGATAAGTATATCCATATATGTGGTTCTCCTGTACAGAGAGAGGAAAAGCCTTCATGTGAGACAGGCATGTTTCAGGTTGTGTGAGGGAGCTTCACTGCTTCTCTGAACGTCAGCAGTTCAGGACCTGTTTGAAGAACTGAATGATGTAATACCGGTAAATGCCACAGAGCACAAAATCTAAATTTTTTACTAGAAGGAGATTTTAAGAACAGAAGAGAACAAAAGAGGGTGTCATTTTGAAAAACAGAGCGGGATACAATGAAGAGAGTAGTGGTGATGGTGCCTCTGGTAGAATTAAAATACAGGATAGCGTGCTAACGGAAGAGATTAATATCTTTTGAGGGGAATCGGATATGGAGGTGTGCAATCTGTGTGTCTCCTGTGGCTTACTTTCCAGAACCTTAAGGGGATAGTGATGCTTTAATTCAGCATCTCCTTTTGGAGGAGAATAACTTGAGGGAACATACAAATTCCTTCTCAAGCTGCATTTTCTTTGTGGTGATCTTCATACTGACTTTACAAGAAAGGAAAGCAGTAGAACAGAGGAGGAAGCGGAAACCAATTCATGTCACCAACTACTTTTTTAAAAAATTATATGGCCTTCTACTATTGTATATGTGTGCATGTGTACATTAGAGAGCAAAGAAAATATTCCCCCAGGCCTGGCTTGTAAGGGCCGCTCTGTGAGTCTAAGTGATTACACGTGGACAAGAGGTAAGCGGAGATGATTTACTGTGAACACAGGAAATTTGTACACTTCTGGTAACCTGTGGTAAATCCGCCAGGAAGCTAACGAAGTCTGATCTTGCCTTACATTTTCTGTGGCTGCTATCTGGATATGAGGTGCTCTCAGAAGGTGCGTGAAAGTTAAGTTGTTGGCCTCCTTGAAATGCCCAAACTCATGGCTTTCTTAGGCAGGACAAGTCCTACAGTCTACTTAGGCCCTTCCTTACCAATTTATACAAGGTATATGGAGGATCAGAGAAGCATAACAGAAGTGCTGTACTCCCCAGCAAACTTGTCCCTCTCGATTGCTTTTCCATCATAAGTGGTGTGTGCATGTTCTTGGTCTCACTAGGCTATTGGTTTTGCCTTCTTTCGCTCCCCCCTGCCCCCCCCCCAATAATATTTGACTTACAGTACTTAAGTTTATCTACATTTGTCTGATAGCCTCTTATCAACCTTAAGAAACTGATGCAGTTTTGTCACATCTCTGTGGAAAGCACCCTTTGATAGTACATGATATCCATGGCCTTTTGGGTCTCAGGTATGATCACCAATATAAAATGCAAGGGTTCTCACTTGCATTGTTGGCAAGCGGCTCTTATTTTTGGAGCACAGTCTGCTCGGTCTTTCCTGACAATAAGCACTCTAGGCTCATTGACCATGGATGTGGCTTCAATTAAGTAGCTCCTGGACTGGAAGGGCCGTGGCTGAAGGCCATTTGTGTAAGTGTTCATTGGTCATCTTCATCACCTTTTCTCAGTGCCTTTTCCTGGTTTCAAGGCTTTTATCGTGGTTCTCTCTTTCTTTGTCCTCCCTTTCAAATGGTATTCTCTTCTTTGCTTCTCCTCTATATCCTCTCAGCAGGTAGGAGGCTTTCCCTTGGTTGCTGCAAGAATGGGCTGCTGCCAGCAGATAGCTTGACCGTTCTGTCCTCTTCAAAAAACCTTCATGTCTGCCTGCCTCTACTCTCCCTTCCCTCTCCAAATTTAAAACATTCTCCTCCCCACTTTACTTGAAAAAATGAGACTTTTAAACTTCTTGTGAAACTACAAGGAAAAAAAATCATTCCACACTGAGTACTAGCCGCCATCATCGCTTTTCATCAGATAACACACTCCTCAACTCACTATTGAGGGCATATGGTTGTCATTTCACTGAGCTTTTGGGAGACAGTGAGCAATGGGATGCTGCTCCCAAACCATCACTACAAACATCACACCCTGTCGTCCTGGCTAGTCTTCTGCTAGTCTTGGTCCAAGCAGAGGAATACAAGAATACTTCTGTTTTGCCTGACAGAAACTGCTCCTTACATCAGTTTCAAAGGATGGCAGAAAAATGCTGGCTTTGCACCTCCTGGTCAGAAGCAGCACAAGCTCTCACATCCCTGATCCCAGGGAGAACTTCTTTTGCACTTGACAGTCATCTCTTTCAAACCTTTCATTGGAATGAGGTTTGAGACTCCCAGGTCTTCTGTAAGAGACCATTACTCCATACCTGAATGTGCAGAGGTTGTCATCTCCTGGGATCAGAGCATGTGCATGCAGATCTCATAGGGAAGACAGGGAAAACAGCAGCAGAGCTAAGGGCAGTCCCAAAGGACATCAAGCCCAGAGAACAAACACATGTTGGAAAGTACAAAAATATTTTATTGTTGTCAAATGTATAAACCTGATGTGCAATTCTAACCAGATCAGGCTTTGGGCTGTTTGCCCAGTTATTCATAAGAAAGTGTCCAGAGTGGATAAGATTGTGAGATTCTCCTGGGACACAGCTCTTGATCTGGCTATTTCTTGTTGTGTTTGATAATACACAGCTCTCTGCCAGAGGGAATTCTGGGCTTATGTCCATGTTCATCCTCATGTTCAGGCAGCAGGGATAGGACTAGTTATGTAAGTGTGTTGTGTGTAAATCACGAGTCCCTCAGATCAGTGGGGAAATTATGCGAAGTCTGGTCTGAAAGTGATCTCCAGCCTTCCCTCTGCCTCCTTTTCTACAGAATGAACGCTGTCTTGGGATTTTCTCCTCTAAGTCTCCCTTAAAGGTTTGACCGTCTTTCTTCCTAGAGATTTTGAGGAATTTCCTTGGAAAGTTTTGAAATGGAGCTTGTGGAGTAGAGAATCAGCACAAGGCAATCGTTCCTGCTCATCTGGTGTAGAAGGTTAGTCTGAATATCCCAATATGGGTTTTTCAGATGACTGTAGGTGTAGCAGAACTGTATCCTACACAATGTGAGAGAACAGCTGATCTCTGCCTTGTGGGTAGCGCTCACTGATACGTGGAGGAAGAATAACTTCTGGGTACCTGAGGGAAGAGGTTGCCAGCCTGGAAGCATGGTGCTGGGTAGTGAATGTCTTTGGGACAGTACTCACTGCCCCTAGGCAGTGATTCCAAACAAGCTGAAGGGGTTGCCTTGCTTGGTTGGAAGTCCCTACAAAGCAAATGGTAGGAAGAGGTCACTCATAGGCTTATGTGTATGGCAGATGCTTTGATGTCTGTCTCTCTGAAAGTATCTTTCTTTAGGAGATATCATCCAATTTTTCTCCTTTATGTTTTGAGTTACTAGTTTGGAGATCTGTCTTCCATTCCAAGAACAGAATGAGCTGCACAGGAGTCATTTAAGATGGACCTCCTTATACTTAGCCCTCTTCCAGAGTTACCGCTTTTGACTTGTAAAGTTCCATCACCTTTTCTTCCTTAATGTGTCACTGCTTTCCTCTCTGCATTAAGGTGACCTTGTCCGAATTCAGTGCTCTCTTTAGAATTAGAATTGCTGCATCTGACCTTCCCAGACCGTGCTCCTAAATTAACTCTGTCCAGATTTTCTCCTGGTTTGATGATTTCTTAGAGGTAACATACTGTCATTTGCTTGGGTGCTATACTTAGATATAAGAGGCCTGTGTGTGCCATGTCTTTTTGAAGAGAGACATTCTGTGTGCAAAAAGGAGGAATAGGGTCACAGCATGAAGATGTCACGATTTTATGCTGCAAGGTCTTGTGAGAGAGGTGTGGGTAGGCTTATGCTCTTCAGAAGAGGCACTACAGATCACAAGTATTGAAGGCAGTATGGGGGTATATAATGAAGACATTGGACACTTCCATGGTTCTCTCCCACCCATTTCCCCGTTCAAGTGACAACATACCTACTGTGCCCCAGAGAACATTTCAAAAGCACATGGAAGCAGTAAGGGAATTTGGACAGGGAATTTCTCCTCAGGGCTGCCAACAGAACCAAATTCCAATAGGGCAGTGCAGACATGGCTTTCCAGGTTGGTATGTTTCCAGTGTAGTAAGCATAATTATTTTGGCTAAAAAGGAAAGCATAGAAGAACTTCAGAGGCTATTTGTACAAGTTTTTGGAAAGTTATGTGTTCAAGAGTATTTCTGCTCTTGAGAGATACCATTTGAATAGATTCCGTCACATCAAGTGTCATTCATTCACATACAGATAGAGTTCATGGAAATAGTGTACTCCATTTTAGGTTCAAGGAACTTCATAAGTACACCCAGATTTATTGCAGCAGCTGAGAGACATTCAGTGCAAGACTTAACGTTTTATCTGTTTTGGTTGGTGTGCCATCTTTACTCACGCAAGTAACGTCACATACAGGAGCCATCACTGACTTTCAGGTGTACCCACAGGAATTTGATTAGAAGAGTCAATCCCAGTATGTTCTCAGGAACATACCTTGCTATTTTAACTTTAGTTACAGTAACATTCTTACCCAACTGTTATATTTTAAGGTGGACAAATGAGAATTTTTAGGTGACTGATGAGGATGGGTATGGGATAAACAGGACATCTTTCCTTCAGTTGAGAGAAGATATATATTTTCCCACTTTAGAAGTCATGATTTGTATCTTTTCTGGACAACTGCTATCACCAGTCACAATGATGTTCTAAATATTTCAGGCTACAGGCAGAACTTGTAAGAATCTGACTTAATTATGTGATATTTTAATGTTATATTGATTATGTTATTGCCTGTAAATCCTGTTGCTTAATAAAGCTGCAGTCATTTTGCAATAAAGTTGTGTTTGCATTCAATTAATGGCTCTCTGGGGGCAATGGACAAAGTAGTAGGGGTATTGGTATGAAGTGGAAAGCATGATACTGGTACTTCCAGTATAATACTAGGAAATACAAATGCTTGGATCAAGTAAAAGGGAAAAAATATATATTTAGCCTCTGTTCAGTACACTGGTTCACAGTTTTCTTTTAGGTCCAACAGAAAAAGCAGCATTGTGCAAAGCATCTGCACATGAATACAGGGCAGGATAATATTTGATTTAAAAATACAAGTAAACGATAACTGCCAATATTGAGACCATGTGAAGGCAAAGGAACAAAGCATACTTTCATTGCTAATCATGTTAACATCAAAGTTTGAAGAGTACATTCGCCTATTCAGAGGAAATGCCATCACACTTCTGACGATCACATCTGCCACTAATATCATCCGGCATGTGGTCAGGTCTCTGTTCTGACTTTTATCTCTCTACCAAAATTTCATGTCTCGATTTTAACATCTGATGCTAAATTCAGGTCACTACAAAATAAGTACAACTTTTATTTCTTTTCCACTTTCATGATGCGTTCAAGAGATACATTTTAAAATCAGTACGTAGTATGAAATAAATACGATTTTTTTTCTTTTTTTTTCCAAGTCTTTTTTTTGGGGGTATTTTATTGGTTTGTTTTTTTTATATTTGCTTATTTGTTTGTGTGTTTGCTTAAGTTGCCTTAGAAAACATTTTGTTACACCTGTAGGAAATGCAGAGGTCTGATTCATCACTACAATACTCTACTTTCATGCCAGCAATCAATGAAGTTTCATCTGTGTAAAACTGGAGTAGTGCACTCATTCACACTCCATACATTTTTAACCCAGAGGGTTTCAAGCATTGATTCACGAGTCTATGAAAGCCTGAAGTTTGGCCTTCCCTGAAGTTTTAACTTGACAACATATATCTAGCTAAATATACGTTGATGGCAACATCATATAAACGTGTTTGATAATTTGTAACTATTACTTTTTAGCTATGTCACTAATGTTAAAGATTTCTTGCTTTTGTTGAGGGGATAAACTACAGATCTCTCCCCCTTACCTTTAAGATATTTAAATGGAGATAAAATGTTTCCACAGACATATTTCAGTATCCCTTTAAAGTCCTTCTGTATTCTTAATGCCATTAAAAATGGGGCTTTACAGCAGCTACGTAAATAGGGAGGAAGAGAGTTCCCTGGTTTTAAAATTGTGGTGGGACTAGTCAGAGATTTCTGAGCACATGAAACAAAGGTGTATGTTGATAGTTTTTCCTGTACATGCCAACACAGCACTCATCTTTAGGCTGGAAAGTAATAAATTCTCATGTCAAAACTGAAGCAACTCAGTGCTGAAAATGAAGTGGAAGAATAGGGAATATGGTATTTCTTTATACAGTAAAGAAATCCTTCCAGTTATCCCAACACCATATTAAGCATATATCTCTTTTGGCTGTGTAAGAAGTTCCTTAGGTGGAATCTAACAACCCTGTACGGCTTTTCAAAGCAGAGAAGGAAGAAGTCTAGCATATGGGTCAAAATTTTCTTAAGAGTAAGAACTGATTGTAATGAACAAAGGCTATGCATATTTTAGTTTTGTTAATGGTACACCATTTGGTAAGTCTACCTCCACAGTCACTGTAGTATCCGCTGGAAAAATTATAAAGAGCTGTGGGAATTCCCTGAGAGTAAAAAACGTGCCATAACACTTTAATTGAGTCCTTTTTGCTTCTTGAATTAAATTTGGTCTTCTTGTCAGGTCCTTTACCACTCCTTTTGTGGCAACTTTTTATGTTGTCCCTCCTGTTCGTCCTTCCCATCACTTCATTTTTCATGCATCTGCACAGACAGTCATGTCCGTGCAGTCAAAAATCCATGGCTCACAGAAGATGAGCTCTCCCAGTAATGGCTATTTTTTCTCTCAGATAAAATTTGTTAAAAACAATGGACCAAAATATTTTCAAAATTTGTGTTCGCCCCCCCCCGTACACCAAATACATAATGTGCAAAGGTTTAGCAGTTATTTTTTTCATCTGCTTTACGTACCAGTGGATAGCTTACACACATACAGAGATATCTTTTTCTATAGAACCAAAACCAGTGAATATAAAAATCATATCTAAACAACACTAGTTGCTAGCTGCAACACATTCAACAGTATTATTAGTCGAATATCTGATATGTAACTAATCTGATGTAGACAGGTAATACCTTGGTTTTCTAGTGACATAGAAGAGCTACTTCTTGATATAAGCTTAGCCAAGGTGGTTTTAGTAAAAAAATATGTCTTAATACTATCAGAAAACAAGCTGGAGTGCTACTGACTGCTACCTGCTTACACTAACTAAAAGGTCAGAAAATAGATGACAGTTTAATTTGCCAAAAGTTACAGTAATAGCCTCTTATTTGAGCTCTCTTCAAACCCTCTTATGTAACATCTATGACTATAAGTAAAAGTGCAACTATAATAATTGAGGTATTAGTATATTTCTGCTATGGCTATTATGACAAATATTTTATGAAAGTTTCATTGTGGGTTTGTGTGAAAATGATCTTTCAAGCTTCTGCTTCTTAGTGATGATGGAAGCTACAGTGTTACACACCTCTACATCATTTTAAACACAATCCTGTGAAGTTACCGTTTTTGAAGTCCAGGTCTTGGTAGGTAACTGCTTTTAAGCAGTTAAGTAAACAGCGTGGTACATCAATTTAGAAAATATATTCCTTTATTTGCAGTTCATTAGGACCAACTTCTATTATTACATTTATTTGTACATGAAACAGACTAATATTATTCAACAATACTTTCAAGAAGTTTCTGCCATTGATATAAAGTATTTTAGATGCTAGATTACATTTTGGAGATTATTGGTTTAAGTAATATTACTAGTTAAATAGAGTACACTGTAATAGAAGAAAAATTACTTATCATTTTGATCTTGTGTTATGTTGAGAGCTTTATAAATTACCTGTCCAAAATGACGGAAGTCTTGATCATGAGTGATCAATATTTGTCTTATTGAGAAAAAAGCATGCTAAATAGGCACTAATAAGTTAAAAAATGAAGGTGATAAAAGTTAAAAATAGAATAATCGAAAATGTAATTGTAAAACGTATTTTACTTCAGTGTCATATTTTCATCCTCACTCAGAGGTCTTGGTATATGTATGGAACAAGTACTCTTTGTGATTAATTCTAAATGTTAATAAGAAACTTATCTGTACTGACATTTCCTATTTTCTCTTGGTAAACTTGTCAGTTGCGAGAGAATGATGAACAGGAAATGTATGTGCAAGCTTTCCCATTGAGCTAGGATAAAAGTTATCTTGGCGTACTGAGCAGTTTCCAGACATTCCTGGAGAATGGGTGGCTTCGATGGAGGACTTCAAATCCTGGAGGCAGTAAAGAGAGGTACAGTATCTCCCACCAGCTGCCTGCTGTCACCAGTCACCTGACAGCCCATACTGGGTAACCCTTTGTACCCTAGCCCTTAGAAGAAGTCAGCCCACATGACTGGCCCCTTCAAGTCGCTGAGTATGTCATCCCTGTGATCACTGAGGGGTCTTGGAGCAGGCAGCGGTGTAAAGAGGAAAAGCAGAGTTGTTGCCAGCTCTCTGATTGGGGCATGAAGGACTTTACATTGACCTTTTGAAGAAAGAACGTTCCACCAGAGCCCAGTCCAGCTTGGGAAAGATTGGTACAAGCCTGCCCCATCAACCAAGTCTTTCCAACAAAGACCTGATGAGAAGTGGCCATACGAACTGCATCAGCAGTGGGAGAGACACCCCTGGGATGCAGGAGGCATCCACTCCTTCCTGAAAAGGTGTTTCCAGCTCCTTTGCCTGTCAAGACTGGATAAACTGAAGGGAGAAAGTCTAGAGGAGGAAGGATATGGAGAGGCAGGGCAAGAAATGAGCACATGGGGAGAACATGTGGGACAAAACAGTTTTGCTCTGCCAGGTCACTGGAGGCCCAGACCCACTGGAGAACGAGATGGCATCGAAGAGGAGATGGTGAGGGACCACCAGGAGGTGCAGCCACTGCCTATATATGTGGCCCTGGCTGAGATTCCTCCAGAAAGAGGCAACAAACTTCATGCAAAAGGCTGAATTAATTGCTTCCAGTCTCTTGCAGGCACTGGCAGCATCTGTAGTCCACAACCTTGCTTAGCCTGTGTCCATCTTATGCTCTCCAGTTAGTATAAGCCAGGCAGTGACATGCTGGAGACAGCCTGTCAGAGGGCCACCGGGATGAGCAGGGGCTAGAGTACAGGACACCTGCAGGGAGGCTGAGATCTTTCTTTGTTTAGCAGAAAAAGAGAATATGAAAGGGAGATCTTACTGCTGTCTTCATCTCCCCTGAAGGACGTAGAAAAACAGATCCAGGCTTTACTCAGAGCTGCCCAGTGACAGTATAGGAGGCGATGGATGGAAGGTGCAGTTTTTAGGTGTTATGAATAATCTTTTCTCCACAAGGGTTTTCAAACATGCAGGGATTTTTTTAAATTCTGTTTGTGGAGATATCCAAAACTCAGCTGGACATGTCTCTGAGCAACCCAATTTCAGTTGGCCTTGCTGGACCAAATCACCTCCAGAGGTTCTTTCTACTAAATTATTGTATGACTCTATGAAATGTGTTGAAGTTGTTGTCACAGTGCCAGAATTTGATACATAAAAAGCAAGAGTGGATGGTAATGGCTAAGTTATACTTACCAACTTACAAGCAGCGGGTGACCCTACCTAGTGTTTATTTAATCACTGCTATGGTCAGGAATACTGTGCAAATTATCTACTTTTTTTTTTTTAAAGTGGTATTATATTGATTATTTTTACCTCCTTAGGAAGCACTGTTATAAAAATCTTTATACTCCCGCAAGTCTTTTAGCTAAGAGGATAAAAATCAAATTTCACAGCTGTGCTAACATTAGGCCCAGACCATTTTCAGTACATATTAAATACAAAACATTAAAATAACATTAAAAGCCTAATTTAAGCTGACAAAGGCAAAGAAATCAGAATTTGGATGAAAAAAAGATGAAAAGGAAAGTAACCTCTCTCTAGACATATACACACCAACTTTCTCAAGTTTTTTAATAAGATCTATATTTCTTTTGGAAAAAATATAATGTCCCTGGGACTATTAGGGAACAAATAACATGGGACATTTTCCAAAATAATCTATTGTAATTCATGATTTTAATAAATTTTAAAATATTAAATACAATTACTAAATCCTAACATATCAGATTAAGGATATTGCTCTTTTTACGTTCCAATTAAATCTTTTGGAGGTTTCATATTGGGAATATTGCATAATACAAAACTTAGAATAATACGTGCCATTAAATACACTTCTACAAAAGCACTTAAAGGATATTCACAGCAGCTTCTTCTCAAATATAAACAGATCTCAGTCATTGTTTATTTTGGGGAAAGAAGTAGATCAGGAAGTTCAGCTAGTTCCAGTGTATTTTTAGAGAAAGACAAACTTTTAGAAGATCTTATGTTAATATATCAGTGGGAGTTGCAGGGGCATCCAATGACTAGCTTGCAGGAAAATTGGGCAAGAATGCAATACTGTAAAAATGGCATAATTATGGATGGCTCTGTGTATCATTTCTACTTTCCAATCAGCTCTAAATGTACCTATACTTGCTGCAAGCATGTTCTTTGTTTTTTCTTAGGTGGATATTCTGTAGATTTAGCAGAAAAGGTCGTATGACTGACGATTTCCTGGCTTATTTGTGCACTACAGATATATATGCATTGCGAGGCGGATTTAAATTCCTTCTGAAGCTAACTTTTATATTGAAAAGCACGTACAGAAATGGTACACGCCATACATAAATGCAAACGCTATAGCTTTGGAATAGGGTCTGCTAAGTAGATGAAGCTTGATCTGAGGACACCAGTTACAGATATCTGTTGAGTAGTCTCTGGTGTGCTATACTGCTGGGTTTTCTCAGACACTTGGTATCTGGAAGAGGAAGCTGGGGTCTGAAGTGTCAGCCCTTGTTATCATAAGGTGAGCGACCTTTCAAATTGTATGATAAGTCAAGGTCTTCTAATAATTCATCAAGACAACATTGCCTTAGGATTCCTCAACTGATCTTAGATATTGTATCTTGCCGAGTCTTTTAATCTTGTGGATATAGCTTTTTCCTGCAAGGAAACACCTATTTTGATTTTCAAACAAAGGCACACAGTTTTTAACCAAATGGAAAAAAGTAACTGTTAGCTTATATTTAAAAATATGTTCTGTAATATATTAATGTGTGATAGACCTACATTTAATGTAGAAACTATGTGTATTGAAAGAAAGCTATACTAAAGAAAAAACCTCTGTATAAAAGTGAACAAATACTTCAGTATTCTACTTCTAAGGGCTCAACCACAGTCAATCCAAACAAAATCAGTGGATTTTGTTTATTATTCAATATAGGCCTTAAGGAGACGAAAGAACTGGTTGGAAAAGATGGAAAAGAGGTACTGAAGTAAAAAAACTATGAACCAGAGAAAAAAATCCTCCTCCTACTCATCTGCTCCTTGCCCTTGAAGGCCCATGTTCTACTTGAAAATTGTTTTGCCACCTAGAAGAGGTCACCTGATGCCAGCCCCTCTCTAATGACTCTCATGGTGTTATCACAAGTTTTCTGTCTGTGCTCATCAGCAAGTAGCATGCCAGTGCCAGCTCTCACAGCTGCAGGGAGGGCAAGGATCAATTTAGAACATCAGAAGATATTTGTGGCTACAGCTCTGGTGTCCCTAGCTAGTTTGTGGACTGTGTTTTTCTTAGACAATATCATGGCCGTTGTAGTATGAGATGTTGGTCTATGTCAGGCAATCCAGAACCATTTGGAGATAATCTGGAAAGTCTACATGTGAATTTGATACTTCAGTGAATGACTTAAAGATACTTTTTCTAAACAATTAAAAACCAGAATCAAACCAACGTAACAACAACAACAAAACCCAAACAAGAGGTGAGATGTGCATATGAATTAAAGTATGTGTGAATTAATCCAAAGGGGAAGAGAAAATAAATTAATGATTTCAAGAATCGTTCAGTAGGCATACTCAATAAAAAGACACAATGTGTTACTTTCCTACTACAGCAAAGTGTCTGAAAAGTAAAGTATTTCTATTGGCATACTATGGGATTTATGACAATTGGGTTTTAGTGTGGGTTTTTTTTTTTCCATTTTTTTACTTCCCCCCACCCCCCCCGAGAAAGTTTAAAAAATCTCAACAACCAAAAAGGGTAAATCTGCACAGCAAGGTCCTGGATATTTTTTAGCTGTCCATATAAGCATATCTTGTGTGGTCTGATATGTAGTTCAGGGTGTAGTTTTCAAAATGTCAAGCAGGCACATGACTTACAAGCCCACATCATTTTTCAGTTTTGACGATTTTACAGAAATCACCCAAAGGCCAGAACAGCCATGGACATTCATACCCACTAGAAGATATATTTTACAGTAAATTGAGATTATGAAAGGAAACCTGTTGAAGCTACTTTCTCACAGGCCAAACTGATCATCATTTGTTGGCAATACTCCAATTCTGTTTTATGGAAAACATACATACTTATCTAATCATCTTCCTTCTCTGTATTAGTGCATTGCTATGTTATAATACTTTTTTTTCCAAGCACAGATGTTACCACTCTTTGTCTTGTACTAAATTTGATCTTAACATACAAATCATCACATTGGCTTTGATGAAAACCTCTCTAGCAGAAGATACTACCTGGTCATCCTATAAGATGAATAATGTTTTCATGGCTATTTTCCTGTAGGGGATTCAGGTCCATCTTTCTTCTCTTTCAAACTCTGTGCTCTCTTCTCCTGTTGTATAGCCCCTGTACGCTTGACAGTTTTCCCATATAATGAATCTATAGAGCAAACCAAAAAATTAGGAATAAGCACCTATACAATTGCAATCTAGGCAATTCTTGCTGTAACCATTGCCTACTTCCTCATTTTCCAAAACTTTAACAACAAGTCAGCAGATTTATGTTTTAGATAAAAGTCACCTAATTGCATTCCTTGGTTTGAGAAAAATAAACTTACAAAAAACTCATCTGTCTTGACTACAAAGTGAGTTTACAAAAGAACTTTAGCACAGAAAAATACTGGATGGGGTTCTGAATAGTTTTATTATTGCAATATTTATATAAACTACTTTTAAAAGCATAAGGACTGTTTTCCCTCTTCATACATTTGTAGCATAAATATCACCAATGGTGGTAGGAATGATATGTGTGTTTGGAAAATAAACCTTTTAAAGACTATGACTGAAACATACAGCACTAGAAAAAGAATCCCTTAAAGGAGAAATACACCATTAACAAACACGAGGATCTAGAGTCTTTTATTAGCAGATTGCTGGTTCACATTTTTAACACATCAGTGGAGACATGAGTGTTAACTTTTGATGATCTCACAGTGAGCTGTACAAAGCAATACTGATACCAGATACAAATTTAAGTATATGTGAACATCTCCTAAATAAAAAAAAAAAAATGAAAGAAAGAAGACTTCTGCAGTCATCTTCTCACAACCCCAATGTCCGTATAGGCGATGAATTGAATTAAACCTATTGCACTGAGAGATGGCATTGTTTAGGGACTTGTATGTTTGTTTAAATAAAGCTATTGTTCTAGCAGATATTCCCATGATTTGATTGCCTTTTTTTTGGTGGCAGGTGCTGTTATCTGTCTCTACAGAGGGCAGAACACTGAAATTAAATATTAAAGTGAGCAAATGCATTTAGTTCAGCTGCAAATTCCATCACTACAGAGATAAATACCTTTTATACTTTAGACATTTCTATTTAGGCTTACTGAAAGCAGAGGACTTTGCTTTGGAAAGTTCTGAATTAGAGTAAGCAGATAAGCCAATTTCTTGAGACAGAGTACTTTGCATCTACAACTGTGTAACTGTGACACTGTAGCTTATTAGCTAAATGTTGCTGCCTTTAAAAAAACCAAAAAGTTGAAAAATTGCTACATTCAAACCCCACACTGCTAAATCCCGAAGCTGATAAAATAAGCAAATTTCCTGTGTTTAGTCTGTAATAACCATGATGGGCTTCTTTAGAACTAACGGGGTTAAATCCTCCGAGCTGCTTGTGCGAGGAAATCAGGGAGGCCAAAGCTAAGAGGAAACCAGCTTGAACGCACGCACGGAGATGTTAGCGGCAGTTGCGTGGTGTGATCAGCACGTTGCAGGACTGGGCTTATAGTGCAGTCTTTTGAGAACTAAATGAAGTATAGTTCCACCAGTGCATTGGCCCTGGAAAATCCGTAGACTGTCTTATAGGACCTTTGGTCTAGATCACATATAAGTTTTACTCTTTCAGTTATGCTCTTAGCTATTGAACTCTAGATCTTTCAGTCACGTGTCAAAATAAATAGTCTGACAGCTAAAGAATACCTTTATCATCCCCCATTGCTCACTGACTTCATAGAAGCATACCTTTAGTCTTCACAAGAAAAAAGGAGACTGTGATCTCAATATTTCAACACTTTTATTTACCTTATCTGTAATATAATTAATAGATGACTGCATAAAGATCAAGGTGGCTATCAAAGAAAATGAGACAGCTTCATATGAAACTTGCTCTTTTGAATCAGTCTAGGACTCTATCAAAGCATGTGTGATAATTTCATGTAAATCCCGGTGTTCTGAATCTGTATCTTTTAACCTGTACATACCATTTTTAACACACTACATTTCAAAGACATTCAAAGCTGATCTAATTTGTATTACAGAATTACATTATAATCTGCAAGCAGCACATCATACTGGTTTCTTAAAATTAATGTGGAAGCTCATTATAAAGACATCTACAGAGGGCTCATGTAGTCTTTCTCAAAAATACTGAGACTTAAAACAACCACATTCCATATTTAAAGTACACCTTTTTCTAGCCAGTCAGATCTTTCTCTGAAGTCTGTATTTTGAAATTCTATATTTTGAGCCTAAACCCAAGATCGAAATATTCAGTGGCATCCGGGATTGCCACTTGTAAAAAAACCAAAACCTGATTTTTTGGTGTTGAAATATATAAAAAAGTTTTAGATTTTTAATTTATGAGATGATGAGCTAAGGAGATTGGTCACCATGGTGGAAATGAATGCAAGTGATGGACCGAAGTAAAAAGCAGTAATACTGAGTAGGGCTATTATGAAGGGAAGCCTTCAGTTGTATTTCTGCTAACTTGCTTATGTAAGACCTAAACAGACTTTTCAAAATGAACCTAGGATTATAAATTTAATACACCAACTTAAAAAAAAGGCCTGTAGTCCTTGTCATGAAAAACTAATAGATGCTTGTGTATTAAGGAACCGTCCTAGATGGGGTATAGCCATAGACTGTCCTTTTACTAGGTTCCAGGGTGCACTGCTTTTAGGAAAAGCACAGCAAAAGTATTATAGACTTCCAGGCCAATCAATTTAGACACATTATAAATTGTAATCTGACCACTCTCTAAGTCTGGTTTTAAATTAACACTGAATCATTACAGTTGAGCACGCTCCCATGCCATCATTGCTTTACTCACTAACCTCCTGCCTGCCTGAATAAGTGAATTACATCTGCGTATTTTATTCTCTTTTTCCAGATTAGCAGGAACTATCCACACTACACAAGATAAGAATACCTAACAAAAACTAAGTATGAAATATAGATCATGTAAATAGCTGACCAGCCTCAAAGTTCATCAAATGATGAGATAAAAAAAAAAAAAAAGGAAAGAGGTCTACCTTGGGATGACCTTGGCCGTTACAGTACATTTAATATGCTGAATACCGCAACTGAAGAAGCTGAAATAAAGCTATCAGTTCACCATGACCATGTCCGAAATCATGATCAGATAATCTGAAGCACAGCAGACTCCAAGGCAGGTGGACAATGACACTTCATGCCCATGTTACTTTCAAATGGAAGGACATCAAATTAGATCTTTATATACTTGGCATGGCCGATGGCACTACTATGAGTTTTCTTAAGAATATTTCTTTATAAAGGGGCAAAGAGAACTGATCCTATTCGTACGCTAGCAAAATGCTTCCATATAAATTAATAGGAGTCATAAACCCCTAAAAAGAATCAAAGTTTACAAGCGTATATAACTTGTATTGGCTACAGTTAAAATAAGCCTTGAAAATCTATAAACATAGTACCAAGCAGACCTTTTGTTTAGAACACACCATACAGGACAAAAAGGACTAGAACAAATATTTTTCAGTCAGCTCCACAAACTTGTTTGTGTGCTATCAGAAGAGAGAGGATCTCCAGAGTTCCTAACCCCCGATGAGCAGAATCCTGTTTGATACAACTATTTATTCATCGTCTCAGAACATGCAACTTTACAGCAAGACAGAGCCAGGAGGTTCCGAGGTGTGGGCTGCCTAGTAGCTGCCAGGCACTCCAGGAAAAGCAGTGTGTGGATGGAGGAAAAGCCCATAGAAAGCAGCTGAGTAGGAAAGCCTGAACAAAGTTGACACACTGTGTATCTTAAGGTCATCTTTCTGCCTCATCCATCTGCAAGTGGAAGGTGTTTGCCTACTGTTTTGACTGTGAAAGCATCAGTGTCTGGGTTCCCACTGTCAAGCACCCAGGTGTTTTTCACTCATTTGGAGAAGTCGGATGTTAGATTTAGAGCGTCTGTTAACAAGGGGTTAGATACGGAATATTCATTAACAAGGCAGCAGGAAGAAGGACTGTACAGTGCACAGAGACATGATAGCACTTTTCCTGCACCTCATACAGGTGATCACACCTGCAATTATAGATTTTGTGTTCATCTTCTTTATAAAAATTGGCAGGAAGTTGTTGGAGATCATGCTCACATAATTGAGGACAAAATTTCACCTGTTACCTTTAATTGGAAGAGCGCACGTGCCAAGGACAAAGTTTGGTCTCTTAATTCTAGAGAAGGCATTACCAACCGTACAGAATGAAAAACATGAAAACTAAAACCTGTGAAATCTTCCTGTTTCACCAAAGGAACCTGCTAATAACACGCTTTCTCTACACTAGAACATAATCATCCAGGGGTATACATTAATTATGGCTCAAAACAGCAATAAATTAATGTGGTATAGGAACAAACCTGTTACAGTGAAAACATTTTGTGCCCCTTGCGAAAACCTATTTAGTAATTGGAATGAATCTTCTAAACAAACAGAAATCTAGAGAATGATCCCACTATCTGAATGCCATGAAATCTGCTGGCCTCTCTTAAGAACTCTAAAGAAAAAGCCCTGAAACAATAATTTCTATTCCACCTCTTCCCCAGAGAAAAAGAGTCCAAACAGAGAAATGATCCCTGCTAAAAACAAGTACTGGTCTGAAGCTACTAGTGATGTTGCAGCTTTGAGTGCATGCCTTGTTTTTCAGGAAATAACTTAAATCCAGTACAGATTACAGCTACGAAATAAAAAGCAGAGCCACATCTGGCTGTCACATCTGTGCAAAGCAAATCTTACTTTGTTTGGCTTGCCTGATTTATGGGTGTATCTAAATCATCTCAAGGCTATTTCATTTCTCATTTGCATAAAGGAAGCAACAATATTGTATCATTTTTAATTGCTGTAATGTGCAAACAGATTTTGTGCCATGTCACTTCACTGTAGTGTCTTTGAAGAGAATCTAAACCAAGGGGAAACTGTGCACAAATATATATTTCCCAATTTCAAAATAAAATATGTAATGCAAATAACGAAAATATACATTTAAATCTACAACTATTGCAAACTATAAAATTATATATTCTGCTATATAATACATAATACATGTTTTTTTTAGAAAGAAATATATTAAAAATTATTAAATCAAATGAGGGAAAACTGCTACCTCCTATTTAAAAGAACAAGCCTCGGTCAGATTTTCAGCTTTCTAAAGAAATTACATGGATTAATGGGTTCATTGTAAGGTAATGAACACATTAAGTTACAAGCCTTAAAATTAAAATGTCAATCAAGTTCAATGAAAAATTTTGAAATATTTTCTGTTTTTTTACAGGGCTGAATGTGGAAATAAAAAAGGAAAATATTTTAATTTGAAACTCCACTTAAAATATTTTTTCCAAAATACTAAGCTTTACTTCAGAATATATTTTTATTGCAGCTACCTTGTTACTGTCTGTATTCATACTCTGTCAAATACATAACATTGATGCTATATAAATTTCATATTTTTATGTACTTATTATTACTAATACTTGTAAGAAGGCCAAGGAGAAGCTTCCACGACCCTGATGTATTACTGAGTTTAATTCAAGCTCTGCATGAATCCATATATCTCTTGTTGTGTCTTTTTTAGTGGTATCATGGATTTAGTTGCATAGATGTCAGTATGGAAAACTAAGTTTTTCTCTTGCAAACAGTTACAAATATAGTTAATTTTGCACAGATAACCTGCTTCAGTAAATCACCAAAGCACACAGCCAGCTTTACACAAATGCTTCAGTCCATCCTTACTCAACAATGCAGGTTAAAACAAGTGTAGTGGTAAGCAGTGTGGTGGATTAGGTTCATTAACTGCCCCACTGAAGTTAAGGAGAGTATGCATATGCATAAAGCCAAGTAACTGGACCCAGAATAAATATATTGATCGTTGAACCACTCTTATAAGAAGAAAAGATATCAAAGAAAATGTTAAGACTGAGACAAGAAGAATCACAAACGAAGCTTGACAAACAGAAAAGAGCCGTTTATAATATTGCAGAAAGTCAGAGTGCTGATTACAAAGGGGGTGGAGAAAAGGATAAGAGAAAAACAACATAAAGTTCGTACATCAATAAATACAGTAAACACAGCTACAACACACTGTAGAAGAATTAAATTGTCAGTTTAACAGGAAAGCCTATGATCTTCTTTGATTAATACTAGCTTAAGTTATTCATTGTATGTAATGGGAAAATGCTAAGAATTATTTTAAAACAAACTATATAATTTGGAGGTTAGATCAACAATGACTTTTAGATGTCATAAATCATTACTTCTTTGAAGAAACAGGAAAAGGAAGATCACATCATAGTTACTCAAACAGACAATGTACACAGTGAGAAAAACCCCTTGGGATTAGTACAATGGCATTTATAACAGAAATCCCATATTTAGCAATAGTTACTTTTTTTTTTAAAGACATTTTCTCATATATTATGAGACAAAAGTCATGTGCATAATATTGTTTTGTAATGGATTCTCTAGAAAAGGACACACAATATTTGTTTCATTCACACTGCATTCTATCATATGAGCCTCATTTCTCTAATGCCGTAATGTTGCTTTCATTTCCTCCATGCTCCACCAAAACTATGTTGAAAGGATATACTTTAAAATGCTAACAATTTAGCAAAACCACTGCAATAATTTGAAAGTATGTGGACAGTTTTGAAAAGCATCAAGATAAAACAATTAAGTTCGAGAGTCAAAAACCCACAGAGTCATTTCATGCAGTATGTTTTTTGTGTGAATGGTTGTTTTCTTTCGCTGATAAAGATATGGAATGTTTGACAATAGACATGAATGACGTTTGGACTGGATTAAAACTGTATTGCCTTACAAAATCAGATTCAGACTGGAAAGAGAAGATACAGGTTATGTAATTCTGAAATGACAGAGAACAACTTCTAGTGTGATACAGCTGTTGCACTTAGTTCTGTTCTGAAGTACTGGTAATTGCAAATTGGTAGAATATTTTTCCAAGTGCAAAAACATCTTACATAGAGAAAATGGTTAAAATGATATTACCCCAAACATCAAAACACTCCAAAGCTGGCCTATTTAAAATGGTCCTCAAACAGTTCCACTTTTAGAATGCTCATTGTAGAAAACTGAACACTGAAAATCAGAGTGATAACAAAACTATTTTCCTTGAGATTTCAGATATAAAGTAATGTATCTTTACTGATAGAAACACATATTTACATATCTTCAGAGATCTCAAAGATAAAAAAATTCCACCTTCATGTAGATGAGAATTATCATTAGGAAAGCAGGAAGAATATATTGCACGCATCTTTGAACTCTAAGCTCTCTGATGCAGGAACTATCCACTCCTCTGTTCTTATGTAATATCTTAGCAGGACTTTGTTTTTTGTTAGTTCGTGGCAATACCATAGTAAACAAGCTTAAATTAAAATAATGAGAGCAATTTGGAGGTTTTGGTTCTGAAGGTCAGTGTAATTCCAGTAGAGCACTTAAGCACCACTTAATCTGTGGGACTTCAGGGAAACCTTCATGTTACACAGACCTGATATTCACTTTTTGCACAGTGATGAATTGTACCCAATCTTTGCATTCTGTGAGATCTTCCACCTCGCACTGTTTTTGTCTTTCCCTCCTGCCCTTTCCTCGGCAGTCAGGCAGATAGATATACAAGGAAATGGAGTCCATTTCCTTGATATCAGGTTGGGTTAACTTCACTTATGGTGTTGAAAATGTTTGCCTAATCTGCTTTTAAAAATGGAGATTTCTACTACCTCTCTGGGAAACCGATTCCTGCTCTTCCTGGTCTTCCCAATAGAAAGTTTTATTCCTAGTCTGGAGCTTAATTTCTTCTCCCAGTTTAACGCCCTTATTTCTTCCCTACCCACACTCAGTGCGGAGAACAACTTACTCATTTTCTCTTCTCAGTCGCATTTGCACATCAGATACTTATTACTCCATATACCTTCAAACTGAACAACCCCAACGTTTCAAACGTTCTTTGTAAGTACCATCTCTCAGACTTGTCACTGTTCTTCATTGCCTTCGCCTTTATAAGCCTTGTTTGAACAATGCCCCCGTGCTGGAGACAAGAGACCACTCTGGCTGAGGCCTTGCATGTTCTGGGAAAGGACACCTACTTACCCCTCCCAGTGTGCTGTTTGCCTTTTGGAAACTGACAATATCTGTCTTCTGATTCACTAGTGAAAATACATTTTTCTGAAATATTTCAGCATGCTCTGGTCCCTGGTTTGCTGTCTTACAGCTGTGTGTATTTTATTGACATCAGGACACTGTATCTCATCCACACTCAAAGGCTCCTCATCTTGTAAAAGAAAATGAGACATGTTCTACTATGTTGGCATTTGCGTCCATATTATCTTCCTTCTTTCTACAAATTTTTTAATTCATTTGTATGAGTGGAGTTAAACTGACTGCTTGTAATTCCAGTTTTCCTCCTGCACATTTAATGGTGGATATTATTTGTGCTAGAGTGAAGACTGGAGTGAAAAAGACATTAAAATTACTTTCTGTTTCTTGATATCATATGTTGATAGCTTCCTGCTCCCTTGGGAAGTGTCTTCCCAGGCCTTTTGCTGGTGTTCTTACTACTTATGTCTCTTGCCAGCAGTCATCTGTTTTGAGCCCTGGCTCTTCTATTCTTGTCTCATGCTCCAACTATTCTTTAAGCTACTTCATAAATTACTTAGTTTCTACTTCTGTATTCTTCATTCTTAAATTTTAAGTGATTGAAAAACTCATTATCACTAATTTCACTTTCTATCCTTCATCTGCCACAATGTAATTTACACCTGTGCCCTTGATAGAGTTTTTAAAGCAATAGCTAACTTTTCAGAACTCAGTTTTTACCTCATTAGATTTATTTTCCATAAGAGTTTACTTCCAAAGCTCTGAGTTCATCGGAGTCTGCTTTCACACTTTTTTTTTGTCTTAATATTCGGTTTTCCTTTTCCTTCTTCCTAAGAAATAATGAATTTTGTTGTTTTGTTGCCAGTCTCATCAGAGTTGCCTTTCATCTTCAGATTTTCATCTAGTTCTTTCCTGTTGGTTAGAAGTGAATCTAGAAAGTCCTCCTTCCCTGCTTCTTGTTCTCTTCACTATTTGTATTCCAAAAAGCTGTGAGACATTTAACTTCTTGCTTTATTCTTTTCTCAGCAGATCCTTGAGTAAAGGCCACTGTCACTGTCAGATTTTCAGGTGACTCTGTTCATTGTTTAAAAATAAACAATCTGCCTCAATTACTTAATTTTCCTAGGGGTTGAGAATGAGAACACCTAATAAAGGCTCAGGACCACAATTTTCCATCTTGTGTGAGGCCTGTGTTTCCTATGCAGCCAAAAGTGCTTGTCAGAAATGGTATTTGACAGCTTCTACTGCTCTCTCTCCCCTCCACACGTTGATTTTCACCTTGTACAGTACTTTAGCTTCAATTAGGCACAAGGTGTTAGGCCTGAGACCACTTAGATACCCATCAGAAAGGCTACAACCAACCACAGCTGCTGTGGAGACCAAGGACAGAAAAACTGATTTGGTTATCGGACCTGCTGAAAAAGGTTTTGCGGTAGCTGCAGGCTAAAAACACAAACTATAAGCAATGTAATTATGAAGTAGATGGAAAACAAACTCCATGGTTACCCAGCTCCCTCATTATGATCAGATCATTTGGCACATCACTGCAGAGAACTTTACTTTGGAAAAAGACTACATTTTTCATGCATGGTTCAATAAAAAAACTATTTTATGGGTCCAGGAGATGGTTGAGGGGGTCAGAAGGAAATAATTTGTTTTTATTTTGCGTTAGAAATTAACTCCAATTTTTATAGCAATTTACAACAAATTCCTGCACATTAAATACAAAGCACTAAAGCAAAAGTTAAAACCAGTATGTATTAGTATTTTTGGAATGAAAATTAAAACGTGCTGCCACTTTTGCCGTCCAAGTCATTATGTTTTATGACTTAGGTTAACATTGTGCTGTAAAATATAGTAAATAACTGTTAAAAGCAGTCATTTGCTCAGAATTATTATGAGTTTAATTTCGGGAATGGTTCGACCTACGATTTTTTTTTCTGTATACATGAAAAATTTTTGAATTTTACTGCTCAGCTTTTAACTGTGTTTTGTCATACTGGGTGGAGAGTCCATGTTAAGAAGTCAACTTTAAATAAGCCGACAACTACTGTGTTTGATGTCATTGCTACACTTGTAGAAGACTGTATGTGGTAAATATATATTCCTATTTTTAAACCACCACCTCATATGGGAAAGCTATGTTTGTTCAGAAATCAGTCTTAGCCAAAGAGGCTGACAGAGTCTTTTTTTTCTAACCAATCAATGTTATATACCAGGAGTCTCAGCATGAGATAATAGTCAGCTCCAACTTCCTGCTAAAACCTCTTAAAGGTCCAGTCTTTCACATCTTCTGTTCCTAACTAAGTACAAAAATAATCAGTTTACAAGCCATATTAGGATTCTGGAGTGTTTCAAATATGTATAACCAGACTGTTAAAGGAATTAAATATTAGGATTATAGGTGTCCTGAGCTAGCCCAGGCTCCTGTAAGTTTCTTCTTTTGATCCAGTACCAGATTGTAAGATAGGGAAAACTCTGTGTTAGGGTATTTCATTATCCCTCCAGCTCATCTAACACATCATTAAGAATTATAAGCTATCCAGCATCATTGTACTGTAGTTTTCTGGCTGCTGGTTCAAAGAGGTTTGACATATTTTTTTCTATGTAGTTCATCATTCCGATGAGTCTGCAAGACCCTTTCATAATTGCTGGAGGACAGATTTGGGGGTTGACCCAGGTGTGTTGTGAACTGCCCATACAGTTTACTATATTCGATTTTCTTCCTGAAACGTTACTTTTATTGCTCAGACTTCTTGACATAACTGCTTTTGCTATTTGCAAAGCTGTCTTAAGCCACCAGTCACAGCCTTATACCACTTTTCCCAAAACAAGATATCATTTCTGCAGACCTTAATATAAGTTCTAGAGCAACAAATGTATGTTCATGTGAAATGTCATTGGTGCTGTATATAAATCAATTTAAAGAAATGATGTTTTTCACAGCAGTGTTGAACAGATGTCCCATTTTTAAGCACTCCATTTGAACCTCCCTGATTAATCAAACTTAGAAAAACTAGTGATGTCAACTGTTTCTCCCACAATTTCCCTTTCCTTTCCTGCTTTAGGACAACGACAAATATTTTTTCTCTTTAATTCAGGTCTATGTACAAATGTGAGATCTGTTTTTTTCACCTACAGTGACCAGCTTATAGACTTATTCCCTTTGTTTCACTCCTCATGCTACAATTTCCAGAGCTGTGAGCCTATTAAATGTCATTTGCGTCCTCTGTCATAGGATGGAATGGTTTCTCCTATGAGATGCTTGTATCTTGGGGCAACTGGTCTAACTTCTTTATTCCCTGAAGCATGACATTAAAATCCTTTTCAAATGTTACGCTCCTAGCCCTATAGGTCTTGAGAAGTTTCACAAACTAATATTCTTCCCTTGGCACCCTGGCAAACTGTAATCCTTTTCAATTTTCTTCACCCACTTTACATGTGCTTTGTGCAAATCAGTTCTCCGCCATAGGTGCTTTGTTTCAAATACATACGTACTCCTGCTTGTGGCTTTTCTTTTAGTGTTTATATTGTGTTTTCTGCTACCATGTTGGCTGGTGTACTGTCCTCTTCAACACTGAGAAGCGCTCCATTTGCTTTGAGGCTGAGTGCAGATGGTAACCTTGTGAAGAAATTGTCTCACTATTCATATGACTACAGGACCAAGTGAACCAATGTACAAGTGCATGTCAGAGCCTAACATTTCTAAATGCAGGCAATTGATTTTGTTATGTGTTTCGTAGTACTTATAAATATGCTTTTCAAACCAACGTACTGCTTACTAGGCCAGGCTGTGCTTGTTCCGTCTCACAGTTTTAATTCCTGTATAAATTTTGCATTAAGAATTGCAGAGTGTTTCACTAACTAGGGAAAATTTTTATCCATAACACCTGGTTAGCTGGTAGTGAGGGTATACCTACATACATGCATAATGTAGATAAACGTGTAAAAACCTTTCACTGACTGAGGAAGTTTTCCATTTCGTAGGCAAGAGCTTGAGCCAGTGAGCTGCTATGCAAAAATTGGCAGGGTGACAAGTGAGTGATATAGGCTTCCATGAAGGAGGCAACGTTCTAGACAGATCCTTCTTTTGTTGTTTCTTATTAGCTGGTTTAAATACCTTTGTTCTCAATATGCCGTTTACTATGAATCCCAATCCATTCACTTCACTTTGCCCAATTAATTTATGTATTTAGAAGTTTCAAATACTTCATTTGACCTTGTAAATTCCATTCCTGGAGCTGCGTGCCAAACTTCAAAACTTGCAGAGCTGAACTTTACAAAAGAAGTTGCTTTTATGATTTCAGAGCTTCAGCTTTGAGCTTTTCAGAACTTTCTGGCATAGGCACCTTTCTTTTGTATTTTGGTCCATTGTCTCACCTAAGAACGCTGTCATGATGAATTTCCTCCACTTAACAAGTTCAGCTATAGTAGCTTCATTCATGACAGCTGAGCTGGTTAAATTAAAGCACCACTGTCATAGAGTCTACAGGAGGGTAAAAAGTAATTTTTTTTTTCTTTTTTTTTTAACACAAAAAAAGCCTGATATATGGGAAGAGGTATTATGTGAAAATCCCACATAAGAACACTTAAAATTTATTTATGTTGCTTAGTTAACAATAAATATATAGGTAAGGATGTACTAGGAAAAATGAGTTTTGCATATAAATCAAATGTCTGTGCTGTGTTGTTGGAGAGGCAAGTGACAGCAGAGCCTATTCATACAGGAATGGTCATCACTGGACATCAGTGGACAGGAGAAGAGCCATGGATGTCATCTGTCTGGACTTCTGTAAGGCCTTTGACATGGTCCCCCACAACATCCTTCTGTCTAAATAGGAGAGATATGGATTTGATGGATGGACTGTTTGGTGGATAAGGAATTGTTTGGATGGTCACATCCAGAGGTTAGTGGTCAGCAGCTCAATGTCCAGATGGAGATCAGTGACAAATGGTGTCTCTTGGGGTTCTATATTGGGACTGGTACTGTTTAATATCTTCATTAATGACATAGTGGGATTGAGTGCACCCTCAGAAAGTTTGCAGACAACACTAAGCTGAGTAGTGCAATTGACATGCCTGAGGGACAGGACGCCATCCACAGGGTCCTGGACAAGCTTGAGAAGTGGGCCCATGTGAACGTCATAAGGTTCAAAAAGGCTAAGTGCACCTGGGTCAGGGCAACCCCTGGTATCAATACAGGCTGTGGGATGAAGGACTTGGGGATACTGGTGGATGAAAAGCTGGACGTGACCCAGCAATGTGCACTTGCAGCCCAGAAAGCCAACAGTACCCTGGGCTGCATCAAAAGAAGTGTGACCACTTTTCTTTTCTTTTCTTCAAGGGAGGTGATTCTGCCCCTCTACCCTGCTCTCATGAGACCCCAGCTGGAGTACTGCATCCAGCTCTGGAGTCCTCAGCAGAGGAAAGACATGAACCTGTTGGAGCGGGTCCAGAGGAGGGCCACGAAGATGATCAGAGGGCTGGAGCACCTCTCCTATGAAGACAGGCTGAAAGAGTTGGGGTTGTTCAGCCTGGAGAAGAGGAGGCTCTGAGGACACCTTATTGTGGCCTTCCATTAATTAAAGGGGGCTTATAAGAAAGATGGGGACAAACTTTTTAGCAGGGCCTGTTGCAATAGGACAAGGAGTGATGATTTTAAACTATAAGAGGGTAGATTTAGACTAGGTATAAGGAAGAAATTTTTTACTCTTAGTGTGGTGAAAAACAGGAACAGGTTTCCCAGAGACGTGGTAGGTGCCCCATCCCTGGAACCATTCAAGGTCAGGTTGGATGGGGCTCTGAGCAACCTGATCTAGTTGAAGATGTCCCTGCTCATTGCAGGGGGTTTGGACTTAGATGACCTTTAAATGTCCCTTCCAACCCAAACCATTCTATGATTCTGTTTGGTCTAATAACAGAAGTTTTCATATTCTTCAAAGGTGAATTCAACCACAGGCATTCACAGATGATATGTCATTTAAAAGTAACACCTTAGTTCTCAAAATAGGTATAACTGAACTGCAGGTACTACACAGAACCTTACTCCTTAATCTGTCATTAGCGAATAAGTTGTTAACACTGGGATTTTCTTCACAAAGCTTAGACTAATATTTCTGTAACAAATTGCAAGATTTCTGGAAGAGGAACTTGATTATGGCCTCAAAAAGATAGATACCTACAAGAGCAACTGTAGAGCCATGAATATACAGATATTACTAGACTTTAAGGTCAAAAGAATGTATTTATCTAAATTTCACTGAAATAAAGATTCAAGCACCTTGTTTACCTCCAAACAAAGTACATAACTTCTAGTTCTAGAAGCATGTCATATGTCAACTTTTGAGGAATAGAGAACACTAGAGAAACAAAGGAAGCATCTGAAATCTTTTTGTCCTAGACCCAACATGGAATTTAGGCATCTATTTAGAACAGAGCTAAATCACAATTCAGAAACCTAATCTTGAAATTAAATCCAGCTATACTGAAAAGCCTCTTCAGTTTTCACTGAACCCTAAAAGCACGCAAATTCTAGAGGGCATTCAGATTTTGGTACTGCTTTCCCAGGTAATGACAGTCCTGCTTCTATCGCTCTGCCTGGAGACCTCTTAATGGTGATGAGTAAGCAAATTGCCTGGAGAGGAAGAGGCATTGCAAGGATCTACCTCATTCTTTTTCTTCTCCTGTTAGCATGATTATAGAAAGGTTTGGTGTTAAATCAGGTAATATTTTACACAAGGTCACAATTTAATCTGCACTATATATGTTTATTTACAGTTTTAGTAAAGTTTTCATCCATTTAAAATGTTTCTTCTCTTACTTGTAACAGCATCTCTGGAGACACTGTGGGATTTTTTTTGTGTTTTTTTTTTTTTTTTTTCTGTTGTGTTTTTTTTTGTTTGGTTGGGGTTTTTTTTTTAAGTTTCTTTTTTTTCTGTCCTTATGTATTTCGCTCCATTTATAGACTGGTAGTATGGTGCTATACTCCGTGCTCTTTGAACTACCCTCTAACTTACGCTGATTTAAAGTCTGCTTCACTTCTTCCACGTTTGAAGTGAGTAAGTGTTCTCTTTTGTACCCAGAAGACAAATGAATGCCAACAACCTGTAACTGCCTTTGATGCTTGACCTCTGTGTTGAAAGTTTGTGATAGTGTCTCTCTGAAGAAATATAAACACAGAGAGATCACCTCAGTTGCTTCATAGCCTAAATGTATGCCTTAAACTGAAAACATCTCTCTGACAAGAAAGTAAATTTATGTAACTGCATGAATTGTGTTGAAGCGTTGCTGTTGCAGGCTTGAGTTCAGGGCTTCACGGCCAGAGACACGATAATATTACACACAGCTAAGGAGGGAAAGGAACTGTGTTTTTCTTGCAGCCTGAGTAGTAAAGTCATTAGTACTTTTTACAGGCAAAAAACCAGCACTGAGTAGTCAGCTCCTCGCTGTTAGGTAAAGCAGAAAATAGGGTTATTTTAGCTGTTTTGTTCAGAAGTATGTGAATTTGTGAATTCTATGTTCCTTTCATAAATTAGAGATTTGCAGATGGGTGAGACTTCAAGAGTCACTTTCATTTTCCTCTGCTACCACGAGCGAAATGGGTGGCAGAAAATTGTCTGGCCTTCCCTGTTTTTCCTGATCATGTCATGAGGAAGAAAGTATAGGTCATGAAAGGAAAACTGTCTCTTTTCTCTCTTTCTGTCAGCCATGAGAGAAAATGTCAGCTATGGAGCGTGGAAAGACATTTTTCTTTAAACACACTTGTATAACTGAGCTTGCTCTGACCCTTGTGATTTTAATGAAATGTTGCACCATTGCTTTTGTCCAAATGCTTTTTTTCTAAGGAACTTCTAGGTGAGCTGACCATGCTTTTAACGTACATTTCGATAATGACAGACCCGTATTCTCTGGCAGAAAGTGGTTCATTCAGAATTCCTCTGGTCTGCTCTCATTGCTGCCTCAGGCAGAGCTACATCAGTGCATGAACACTGGTTAGGACTTGTTCGTGTGTGGTTCCCATGTCCAGCCAATAAAAGACAGGACGAGACAATCCCTAAAGACTGAAATTGCTCACCGAACAAAATTTATACTTCATCTTTCACAAACAGTAGGCTTGACAACTAGAGATCCAGAGTCTTGTGAGACTGTGAAACTGTACAGAGATTGTATGGGGAGGGGGATGTGGAATGAGTATGCCCCAGTAAATCCCTATAGGCTCTTTAAGTAAGGTATGCAGATATAAGGGTTTGCCCTCCTCTGAAGGCACTGAAATTTTAATAACCCTGGTCTCATGCTACCTGTTCACAAGAAACTGATTGATGGTACATAGGGAACCAATATTAATTCTGGGCAGAAATGCACAAATGGGAAGTGAGTGTACTGGAAAAGTTTCAAATGCTACAAGAACATGTTGAACATCCTACTGAGTGTCCTACACCATACCCTGCCTCTAACACTGGAGGATGATATTTAGCCAGAGCAAGTAAGTTTGGCCACCTGCCTTTTTCCTCTCCTGGGATTCAGAGCCATTGGATACATGATCTATGTGGATATGGGATAGAGTATACATCCCTGCATATTCTCTTTAGTATCCGTTTATGGAATTGTGTCTCTGAGTTTGTCTAATATGTTTTTGAATCACTGATACTATCTGCACAATTTCCTGTGACAACACATTTCAAAAGTTTGCTACCTGTTCAGTAAAAAAAAATATAATTTTTTCCATCTGTTTTAGATGAACTCCTACTAGATTCAGTGAGAGCTCTGAAATTCTAGATTTTAGGAATTTGCTTAATAACGATTCTCCCACTGATCTTGCTCCATCATCACCATGATTTTATAAACTTCAATTTTATTTCCCTTTAACCTTCTCCTCTCCATAATGAAGTCCCATTTTCTTTACTTTTTTTTCCTCTCTCAAGGCAACTGCTTTATTCCTGTAACCATTTTCTTTGCCCTTTCTTGTACCTTTTTTTGACTTCAACTTGTCTTTCAGTGAATGTTGAATGTCAATCAGGGAGTTCTCGTACTCAGCATCTGAAATTATCACTGATGGACTAATGAATTGAAGCCTCATTCTGTTGATCCCTTAGCTCTGTAATATTCCTCTTCACATCCAGAGTCACAGCACAACCAGCACATTTGCTGCCTTGCCAAATGTTAATACCATTTAGTAAGTGCATGCTTGTGTGAGTATCAGGAATGAACAAAGCTTATTAAAAAATTCACTGTCACTAAAAATCCAGCTCAGCATTATTTCCTAGAAAATATTGCTTCAATACTTAGCTTTTTTATTTCACTCATTTTGTTTGATTTCTACAAATAGTTTTAAAAGATTTACTAATAGGAATGTTCACTGATAAACAGAACTTACAAGCAAATATTGAAGAATATTTTTGTCAAAGGATTTTAAAATTCACAGACATGACTATCTGGAAACTGGAGCTGAAATTTCACTCAACTGACCTAGAGCAGGAATAAATTCAGTGAAATATTTAGGCAATCATGACCATATAATTCCCTATTATTACAGATTTCCAATTAATTCTTTCAGAATAAGATACAGCTATGAATGAATCATATGAATAATTAATTGATTAATTTCAAATAAATAAATCTGAGAAAATTATGAACTGTTCACAGACAATTTGCCAACAGAAAAAGGAAAAATTAATCTTATAATTTATTTACTATGAATAATTCTCGCAACTCTACATGAGCCACTGGTGCTCTAAGCATCCATTATTTATATGCTTTTTTTGTTTTGTTTGTTGTTTGGTTTTAGTAAAATCACTAAAGTTAGAACTGGGAAAATATAAGGTTGTTCAGTGTAATATATCATCTGAAATTTCAACCAGTGTGTCTGCCATCAAAGTTCAGCTGGCTAAATTTCAGCTGTGTCCACCACAAAAGCACAGCTTCAATTCCTTTTCCCTTTAGCCTCTGCCCACACCAGACCCAGGCTACTTTACTGACTTGAATTCACACTGAATGACACAGGAAAGTTTTGTAGTTATAAAGGAAATCTTGAACATTGTCACAATAATAGCTGTCATTTACATGGATGTTAAGCATGCCAAGGTGCTACCATTGTTATCTCAGAAGAAGGAAAATTTCATCCATTATTTCACTAGATGGCTGCACCAAAACAGTGCTGACAATTCTGCATATTTGTGCATTCCTGCTTGTGTACACAGTATAAATTAAATTATGAATAGCAGACTTTGCACACACCTAAAAATTCTTCCTCAGTGAAACTGAGTGTAGGAAAAAGATCACATCTGTTATCTAAAAGATAATCAAAGGTGGGAACAACTTAATGAAATGAAATGATCTGGACATAATTTTTATTCCTGCTTGACCCTACCAGGGCACTGAGAAACTGTATAGATGATACCCTCAGGACCGAGCCCAGTATATTCTAGGAACAGCATCCTGCTCTGCCATTGTGGTTGTGAACAGGGTTTCTGGGGGACCTCCAGGGCTTTGGCTCCCTTTCTCTTGACCTTCTGCTATGGTACCATCACTGATTGTCTTCCTACCCCAGTATCACAGGGCTTTTCTGATTCCCTGACTCATGTGCCAGATTTAGGGTCCTTGGAGGGCTGGCTTAGAAATATGAATAGTGGCTCCAGTGGTGGAGGAATAGGGGAAGAGGTTAATGGGTGAGCTAAAAGTCTTTTCCCAGCTGTAGACCTGCATTTATTATGTGACCCTACGTATAGGTGTTCCCATGGTTCACGACTGCATTCAAGATGAAGACTTGAACCCTACTCCCTGCTCCCATCTGCACACAGGCTGCTTTCATTCCTGTGACTCATCCTGAGGCAGCTACCAAAAGGGTTACATCAAAACATCAGTACAGGGTCCTCCAAGATTGTCTCCAGTGCCATCTTGAAACAAATTATCCACCAGCTCTGATGCCAGACATCATCCTCCCTCTATCTCATCTGGTGTCATGTATTTCTCCCACACTACCCAGCTCTGCCTGTGAACCTCTCATTCTTACAGTGATTATCATCTTGTGCCAAAATAAAACCTTTCAAGCTTGGGATGGATACGAGAGAAAATGTCTGTGAATGTGGGGTTCCCTCTCCCTGTCAGCCTTCAGCTCATCAAATGCCTCCTCATCCAGGCAATTTTTCTCCAGAACTGAGCAGAATGCTTTTCATGGGGAACTTCACTATGCAATCAGTCACTTGAAGGTGAATTTTCTTTCATTAAAGCCACCCATACAGGCACAAACCTGCACTGCAAAATCATAGGCATCTGTTTAACACTGCAGATATGCAAACCCAGGACAACTACAAATCATTGGCTTTGTGATTATATATTGGCCAATTTCAATATATTTCATGACTACACACTGGCCAAAACCAGTTTCAAGATGTTAGCTTAACAAGTACAGCCTGCAATAATAAGAGAACTCCTTTTCTGAGTCAGTTAGAATTATTAAAATGAGACTCTTAATTCTTTGAAGTGAGAAATGCAGGTAAACTATTAAAAAAAAAAAACTATTCAAAAGATGCTTGGCAAGTGATTTCTTTATTATTATTACCTTACTGAATGAGATGTCTGGATTTGTGCATTTTTCATGGTCTTCATCTGAATCCAGATTCCAAATGCTCTGTCAAGATTTAAAATCCAGGAAATAAGTCCATTACTCTTCTCAGTAGGTGCCACTTATGTGCCTCTGCATTGCGTCTGTCAAGATGAAAGGGCAATCAAAAAAGTGTTTGGCCTCATCCGTGCAATGTTTCTCCATGGTGCAGAAAGGAAATTCTTAGGCCAAAGGAGTAAACTAAATACCAGTTATACTGAGACCCCCAAATATATATTTTCTGAGGAAAATTCACACATTACTATGCATATTCCTCTCCGGAGAGAATGTTGTTTCGGTTTTGGAAAAGAGGACAAAAAGTACTTAATTGCAAAGGACCTAATGAAAAACCTAGGAATCCAGCTCATAGGTTTTGATTAATAGTTAATATTGTTAATAATCTGATGCCAAGTCATCTGATTTTTAAATATTATACGCCATCTGATTGATAAATTTTGTATATGTATAAATATATGTATATACATATATATATTTATTTGATCCGGAAAAAAATGTTGCAAATACAAGCAGAAATAAGCTATGATCACTGAATATTACCATAGCAAGTTAAGCTCAGCTTTGTGTTACACTATGGGAAAAATGCTACATTTTTCTTAACATGCTAATTCTTAGCTTCATAGGTTTTGTGTAATCAGCCTTACCTGAGCTCCAGTTATTTGTTGCAGACTGAGGTAGAAATAGACCAAGAATGAAAAATTAGGTAACTTTACTATCTATTTTAGTGCCAAAGTGAAATTGCAGGAGACCTTACTGTTTTCCAGCAGATTTTCTTATAAAGATTTATTGACACTTTAAATAAGGTCTTGGTTTCTAGTGCTTATGACTCTACAGATTTAACCCCTGGTCTGACATTTTTGCATTCTGAGTGTCCAAATTTGTCTGATTTTTTGGTACAGGGCAGGATAAAAGGAAGTTGAGAGAGAAACATGGAGCAAGGGAGAGTATGGAACTAAGAATTCAGCCACTTTTGAAAGTGAAGCTGTATTTTTCCCTTACTAAAAAAATGAATGATTTTTTTTTTTTTTTGTGCTAAAAATGAATGTGATGACCCTCTCTGTGATCATCTCTTCATCGAGAATCCACTTTCTTTGGAGTAAAAACTTGAAGTTTTGAAAAGGAATATAATTGTGTCATACGTATGCTTTTGCCAATCCCATTAAAACCTACTCAGATTTGGCCATGATTTTAAGCTTCTTTTAAAATTAATATTTTCTATTGTCTGCTAGCAGCAAATATCTGTGAAAAGCATCCCATTCTTATCTATGGATGGAGGGACAAGAGTCTCCACGCATACTCGTGGGCTCCCTTGGTAGTGTTCCATGCATAGTCTAGGCCAGCTCATCAGCAGGATGGGGACAAAGTAAGCATCAAAATAATGCCATGGAATAACAGGGGAGGAGGTCACTACACACTTTGAAAAACTAGAAAATTACAGGCAAAACTACACTGAAAAACGTTATCAAGGCTGTGAAGTCAAACACTGAACTGTTTGGTACTGCCACAGTTGGAGCTGCTTGAGCAACCCTAGTTGAGCTCCTATCCATGTATGTTATGACACAGAACAAACAAAGCAGCTAGACAACTAAAAAGTCAAGATGGCTTTATATTTTAGCATTTAAGCTCTCCACTGGCATCTAGCGTCAAGGCATCAACCTCCATGAAGTGCACAGGGGAAGCTGGACATATGGATATCTGTATGTATGTCTGTGTTGTAATATGGCAGTACTGGCTCTGATTTAGCTTGTTCTCGGGAGGTATTCTGACATTAAGGAACCAATCCATACAAACCACTTGTTATCCCTTTTAAAGATTTTCTAAATATTTGCAACTTATTTTGAATGTACAAAAGACTTAATTGTGGAAGAGAAACAATTCTTCATCACCAGTTGTAAAGCTTACCTGATATTAGAAGTGAAAGGCATGTGAAGAAAGCTCTTGAAAGACAAATATACTGTTGATAAAAAAGTGTAGAAATAACGTAAGACCCCATTGCAAATTGAACTCTCCAAACATGCAGCAGCCATCTGAAAGAGATTAATATAAGAATTTAGACTTTTTATGAAAGTAAATGGAGCTACAGGGAAAACTGAGGAAAATGGGATTTTTTTTTTTATTATTCATATTAAGCCCATGACATTAGATTTTCTGAAAAGTTTTCCATTAAAATGATCAAGAAGAAGCCAATTATCAGACAGTGCCACAGAAATTAAAAGAATGTTGCACTAGTAGTGAGAATGTACATAAAGAATTAATCTCAGAAGCAGAGACACTGGCCTCTCATTAATCACCCAATAAGAACATCATGTACTTCAGAATGAGATTCAAAATGTTTGCATGCTGAACAGCCCAATTAGCATCTTGTTGCCTCGAGCTAGGAAGTAGGAACAGGTCAGAACAGGGGTGCATCTTAATTCCTGCAGTTTAACTTCATTGTTATGAGTGAAATGAGGTATTTCTATATATTTAGGATGCACAGCTCAGAGCCACCTCATGGAGACATGCGACTATATGCTATTCACAAAGAAAAAAGGACTCAATACTTTTTAAAATCAGCCAGAGAAGGAGCTCCTCCTGACTGTGGCATCACTTTTTGTAAGAAGCTGATAATTCTGGAGCATATTAAATATGTTTTGAGAGCAGTGGCTGAGGCAAAGCCCTTGGAGATGTCAGCAGACAAATGCATGGCTTCTAGGTACTGACAAGAGCCTCAGCACAAGCTGGTTGCTGAGTTGCCCAGACTATAAAGACTTGGCGTGCTTTGGTCTAGGTGCCTGCGGACCTCTGAAGTTAAAAATGATGAAAGAGAAGGTGATAAAGAAACCTTAAGTACCTCTAGGATTAGCTGGCAGCTGACAGTCAGTTCCCAGGGTCTGTAGTTTTGGAGGCAGGACCCTAAACTGCAAGTCCCGAATTCAGTGTAGAAGTGCTGTGGCAGATTTAGGTGCATTCTTTCATTATGTGATTGTTGACTGTTTTGCCAGTGAACATCTTTGCTTGTGACACAGAACAGGGATGAACCAACGTTGTCATTAATAAAGCTGTTGTCTTTTCCCCCCACGTTAATGCAGAAATGAGAAGATTAGTGAATGTAGCTTGTAACTACAGCCAATTAAGAGAGAGACTACTGGCTTGCTATTGCCTTGTTTTACCCTGGAGAACCAAATTCTTTGCTGCCCTGTCATGGTGTTTAGCAAGCTCCTTACACCAGACTTTTCACAAGGCATCACTAATTGTGTGTGCCTCATCTTCTCTGTACCTGGGCTGACCTCATGCCATGGCACTGGGAGCAGCTTCACTGACGAGCGAAGCCAGTGGATGCTGCGCTTCAGAGAATAACTCCAGTGCTTTTTTAAAAAAAATAGTTGTGTAAGGTATCTCAGACTGGAAACTTAAAATAATTGGAAACTTCCGACTTCAGTGTCTGTGTGCATCAGCATTTTGTAAAGTGAAGATAGTTACATGTCTCTGCTTCACATTTTTATTTTGAAAATAAAGTCTTATATTACAGTGACAAAGGAAATCCCCCATGGGAAAAAGAAAGTCTATGTTCAGAGATTTGAAGAGTGAGCTAAAGTAAAACCTGGGAGAGGCACACACTAAAGAAAGCAAAGTAGTAAACGTTATCTCAGGATCACATGCATGCTGAATGAAGTGGTGATCCTCTGTGGAGAGTGGCATGTGATTAATTAACTGAACACTATTTTAAAAAATCATATATGCAAGAGCCCTGAATTAAAATTTTACTCACAACTTTAATAATGACACCTCAACACTTCAGTCTCTGAATTTGTAATCTTAATATTATTCTACGTTGGTTTTCTAGATGTTTTTATATACACATGATGGTGTACTTTTAAAGTACTGAGAGTGTTGGAAAGTTAGAAGTAGACCTGGGGTGATGAATTAGTTGGGATGTTACAGGTAACACAGTAAAGTTACTGAAAAAATGCACTGTAATATTTGTTTGGTGATCAGTCGCAGTAATTATGTTTCCCCACAATGCAGTCTCAGGAAGTTAGGTGTTTTTTGTATTAAAATCTACAGTTGTAGCCATTTTACTTGAAGGGGAATGTTTCAAGGGAATATAAATGTAATAACTTGCATCCTGGTCTTCATTAGAAGGATTCAACCACTTGATGAAGTGCCAGTGAAAGTGATTTTTCAGAACGCAAAACTCATCTAGGTTTTTGTGAGCCAGAGATCAGTGACAATTTAAAAATGCATGTGTAAACAAAATGTAGTTATTCCACTTGGACTGTAAGTACAAATGTTTGTCTATCTCAACTGAGGTGCTTCTTTCTTTCTCAGTCTGGGAGGGTTTGGTGGAGTGAGGAATGTGAATTGCAGCTATTTTTAACTGTTAAAAGTAAACACAAGAAATAAAAAGTGATAGGAAGATGTGTTTCTTTCAGGAATGAATGCTACATGCAATGTGAATGAGCAACTGAGAAATTAAATTCTATCACAGAAAATTTATTACCCTGTATGTATATGTTTTCAGCCTTTTTCTTGATTGAACTATTTTTCTTTTCTTTTTAAAGTCAACTGGATTATATGAACAATTAGCTTGAGAAACTAAAATCTGATTTTTTTTACTTATTATTGAGGGGCTAGATGGAGAAATATAGATGATATAGCCATTCAAGAGGCTGACTGAAGATCTAAAACTTCTAGAGTTAAAAATGCCTTGGTATGTCAAGGAAGCATTTCGATGAATGTCAGGTGAAGACAGAAATAGAATACTGTTTAGGTTTGTACGTTTTTTGTATTTTGGATGTATTTATAACATGTCTACAATACAAACCATCACAGTCCAGAGGAGAAAAACTCCACAAAGTACTTAGAAGGTACATCTGAAATAACGTTGGTGCATCTGTCACCTATAGAGTAGTCATGGAAGGTGTACAGGCAGCAGTCAGAAAATGTCAACAATATTCTTTGTTCAGGCTACGGTCACGCACAGTGGAAGTCCAGGGTGTAACAGTCACAAGTTGCAACAAGGCCCTGAACAACCTGATTTGATTTCGAAGTTCATCCTGATTTAGCCAGAAGATTGAATTAGATGACCTCCCGGAGGTCCCTCCCAACCAACCTTTTCTGGGGTTCTGTGAATAAGAACCTGTCCTGATGGGTTTAGGCATGAAACTTGTGTTATTCCCTGGGATATGAAGCTGTGGAGGTCTATAAAAACTTATAGAGCTTTACAGTTTGATTTCATTGTATTTCCTTGTTTAAGTCATTGTCTGGCTTTTTACCTGTAAAATTCATAAATGTGGTTTAGTTCAATTTATAGGTATGAAGCAATAACATCTACTGATACCTTATTTACTTGTATCTAGGATGTGAGAACAGATGACAGCTTTCCTGTATTGCCTTCATATGAGGCGATGATTCTGATTTATATTTTGACTTAAAATACTTGTGTAGTGCTGGACTCTGATTTTGCAATGACTAGTCAATAAAAGCGTATGTTTGGGGCCAGATTATAAATACTACCTAAGTGATAAAGTAAAACAGGCACTTCACAGGGAAAAACAAATAATATTTCTCTAAAACATATTATGATCTCTTCCTATGAGAAAACTGAGCAGAAATTAACAACACCGGAACTATAAATCTGATGGTTGATTTTTGAAGTGCGACTATGTAATGTGCTGGTCAAACAAGCCTAATAAGTCATAAATTCTAAATTTCATACCTATTACCTACACTTGAACTTAAGTATACCTTTTGTGTTTGTTACTGGGAGCTGCAAAAGTCCTAAGTAATATAGGATATACCATATAGTGCTGTAATCTAGTGCAATGTAATTGAGGCATGGGGGTTTTGTCTCTTCTACTGTAACTAATAATTGTCATGTTCATCTGTTTGCTTTTTAGCTTGCTGAAGGGGCAACACTGTTCTCAGCCTTCATAAGGGTCTGCAATTATAACATTCATAAAAACAGCTAGTCATAAACATGTCACATAAAGTATTTCACAGAGTTTATGTGAAAGGAAATTGAAATCTTTTGAAAATGGAACTGAATCTTGTCCAAACAACCTTCGATACACTAATCCATCTTTACTGTTGTTATATATTACAGGCTTCTTTATCCGTGCATACTATCATTAACCATACAGTATGTTTTGATAAATGTTCCCCTTCCTGGAAACTCGTGCAGTTCTTTGACCACTGTCTCTGTTGGTGGTGCTTTTTCATTAAGTCTAAACTGTGGAAAAAGAGATGCCATATTTAGGTGAAAGAAACTGATAAAATGAAAAAGTAATTACCTCCCAAGGTATTTGTGTGGTAGAACTATCTGTCTGCACTTTAAGACTCCTAGATAATTGGTTAATATTTGAGAAATAATAAACAATTATACCTAAGGCTAATAGCACTACTTAATTTTTATTAAAGATCTACAATGGCTACGGTCACCACGTAGCTTGAATTAGTCAGGCAATATTCCCAAACAGTACTCAGGATATGAGTTATGATATCTTTTGGGTGAACAGTTCCTTCATTTTAACAAATGACAAATGGAACAACAAAGAAAAACAATTTGTGGTATGAATTGCAGGCTACCTGCACTTCCACCTAAACATATTTTGGTTGTAAAATTCACCTAAATGTTGCTTTGATCAACTTCATAGTTCTTCAGGGTTTTCCTTTGCCTCAAAGGCAGTTATGTATATGTTGGGTCGGTCAGACTTGTGTGCCTCTCTGCTGCTGCTCCTGACCAGAATCCGCAGTGTGCGCTCATGAAGGATGGCTCATGGAAAATCCCCAGAAAGGTGGACTAGTCCTACCCTCACTCTGCCCAGGAGCATGCACATGTATGTCTACAGTGTGGGTTAGTCACCAGGTCAAGAGTATCTTCAAGTTCAGCCGTGCAAGTGGTTGTTATTGTTCTGCATGAACGCATGCTCGAGCAGAGAGGTAGGTCCGGGTCTGGAAAGGAGTAGCTGACTGGTATCATCATTGTACGTGCGTAAGGTGTCCCCTCTACGAGTGAAATAGATTAGGCTTGGGCGAGGACGTGAATGCAAAAGCAGGTAGTTCACATTTGACTCCAAGTGTTGCGGTAATGATTTTCAGTGTGTTATAGCTGCTTAAAATCCAACAATAAACCCAGTAAACCTGTGGATTAGGTCATGGTTAAATTTGATTTTACTGTCTGTGTTACGGAAGCTTCTTTTTTCTTCTTATTCCCCTGGGCTTCCAGAGCTGTCTGATTCTGTCTGCGATGCAGCCATTTAGTCACATAGGATGCTGGCTGCACGCCCGCGTGTGCTTCTGTAACCGCAGGTTATCAGCTCGGCTAGCGGGGACCTGTGTCCCACGGGGAAAAAGGCCCAAAGCAGCTAACTCTGGGGGTGGCAAATCACAGCTCTGCACAGTCTGTCCTCCGGTCTCCTTGGCTGTTTGTCCCTCTTGAGGGTACAAACAGAGCGTGTAATGACATGTGTGCGGTATGAGGCTGAGATCTCAGTACCAGCAGCAGCTCTGTGTTGTGTCTAGCAGGTTTATGTGGTGGAGCACATGGCATTAAGAGGAGCATAGTTAAAGCTTCCACAGACTTATAAGTAACTTTGTCTGCTACACTGAGATGAAACTCCTCAAAAGAGAGGTTGGTAACTTCTATGATTATAGACTGGGGTTTTGCTGTAGCAAACCCAATGCAAAATGAAAATTTTAACAGACCTCTCTGCTTGAAAAATGTTTTGACAATGTAGCTGACCAGATATGTTTGTGAACTCATCAGAGAACTTCTCAAAACCTCCAGCTAGCTTCCTGTTCTGCAGGTGGAATAGGAGATCACTGGTGCACCTGCTCAGATTTTTCTGGCTGATCTTAGTTTTTGCTATGGTAAGTCACGGCAATAGGGACAAGGAAAGAGATTTTCATTAGTATTTTTCTGAGAAAACTGTGACTTTGTTTAAGATTCAAACCTGGAAAACACTATCTCCAGAAAGTTTTCATTTTTTCAGAATTCTTCAATGGAAAGTTGAAAACAACTATGGAAAGCAGGTGTTTCTATTTGGGGGTGGAGGGAAAGATCAGTAGAAATCCAATTATCAGTTGAAAAGCAGCATGACAGAAATTTTTCAAAGATTTACAGTTGATCTTTTTTTCTCTCTGTTTCTTAGCCAGAAATGTGTTTCTTGCTTTTTAGAAAGGTATTGTCCGTCATGCCTTGGTTACTTTTGGTTGCCTGAATTTTGAGTCTGGGAGAAGTGGTTGAGTATTAGTCAATTTCACATTTGATACTAGTCAACCTTCTTCAAACGCTTTCACTCTTAACACTTGAAATTATGGAAGAGAAAAACGTGCTTTATCATTTGTAACAATCGTCACAAAGTGGTGAAGCTTTGTGACAGAAAGAACTCAAATAGTGAGGAAATGAAGTGCTGTTTGGGACGAAGGGGATACAGCTGAACGTGGTTTTCACTTTTCATTGTGTGCTTTCTCACCTGTTTGAAGGTTTCCTCTCTATGTGTCACTTCTATGCTGTTAGAAGTTATGTCTTTTGTTAAATAATTTAGAGCTTTCCAGTCTGCCAATCAGGGAAGGATTAAAGCTATGCTTTTTTTCTTTTTTCTTCTCTATTTTTTTTTCTTTCTTTCTATTGGGCTGCTGCTATTTGTTTCTTTTACAAAATAGAAAAGGAGAAGGCAAAATGGAAAAAATTAACATCCATTACAGATGTACTATAGCTGTGTTAGGTTGTTCCTGAAAGAAGTAAGAGGCAGAGGTCACACCAGGAATCATACTTTGCACTGTGCTCTTTTGTGAAAGCAAGTCTTCTATCAAATCAAATCTGGGTTTATGTTTTTTTTTTTATTTTAAATTCTAACTTGTTTTTCTACTTTTAATTCATAATGTTTTAGGTGAAATCTTATTCACAAGGTTCAGACGATGGAACATATTTAAAGCTACAAAGGATGCATTCAATATGATGAACCAATTTAAAAATAACAGAAATTCAGGCAACTTGTTATTCCATTGATTTGGGCTTATCTTCACTAAGACTGCAATATAAAAGTCTTTACTTGAGGCAGATCGCACTTGATCCACTTTGGGATTTTCTTGATGTTTGCCCTCTTGCTTTATGTGTTTTAGCAAGGAAAGCAACAAGCAAATAAGGAGCTCCTCCATCTTTACGGAGAATAATCTCAGTGAAGCTGATGCCCCAAACACTATGAAACATACAATAGTCTAGCAAATGCTTAGATAGAAATTGCTGAACTCTAGCCATAACATTAACAATTCATATTTTGCTTCCCCTTTTCTGGGCAAAGTTCTTGAGAAAACAACGGTGAGAAAACAACGGTAAGAAAACATGAGTAGCATCAGCTGGCAAAAGTGTTCTAGGCTTGTCTTTGTCTAGTGACTGCAGCAGCTGATAAATATTCCCAGGATTAGACAAAGGATTTTACTAATTTCCTCAGTTGTTGTGGATAATCCACTACATTTGGCCACAAGCCCAACTTCATGACATGGGGAGGGTTGTCAAAACCACTTTAAATTGGTTTTGTTCACTTTCATCGCAGCTGTCAGAGTGCTGTGATGGGCAGGATCTTCTAAAAGTGCTCTAAAATCCTTCATCTTGTAAAAAAGTTGTACCTCAGATACTACACTATTCAGTCTTATTGCTCAGTATCAATGCAAGACCATAAAACAGATTTTTATTGACCTAAATGCAGGATTTCCTGACAGCATCTGACTGTTGTTCTTCTCTTCTCACCCTCTGCCATCAATGTCATCACCTAGTTGGCCATATGTTTGTAAGAAATAAGGACTTGGATAAAAAGCAGGAGCCTCCAGCTTAACCAAAGCATGAATAAGGAAACACATTACACAACTGACAGACAACAAGTTGAGAAAGTATTTATCTACTGACTGTCAAGGAATGCATGCTCTGAAGGTCCTAACGCATTTATATCTTAACCTGTAGTTAAAATAGCATCATTCACTGTTGCACTCTTTCCTCTTCTCCCTTCCTGCCAGTCTGAATAGTAAACCTTTGTTTCAGTGAGACAAATAGCTAATTTGTTTGTCCCAGAAAACTATGCCATTTTTTTGTGTGAATCTCACAAGTAAGCTGTATGGAGTTGCTTCCATGAACATGCCTAGACCCTCTGTAGTAAGGATGAGAAAAAATACGGTAGTGAACAGTGCTTTGTATGTGGCCAAATGGATTTTGATGCCAAATGGATTTTGATACAAAATGCTCAATGGACCAGAGTTGTGTGCTTTTCACAGAACATACCTCTTGCTCCTAACACAGTCATTGCTTTTCATGATTGTTTTTCCCCATGTGGATTCGGACTTCTTGCCCTTGGCTGGATTAAAGCAGTCTGGAGCTATAGGTGCTCTTCGGCGGGTGTTTTATGCCCCTCACCTTGCTGTACAGCCCAGAACAGTCAACAGTAGTATTAAGACTAGGTGTGCTCATTTGTATGCCACAATCTTCACACCATATTACGGGTAACCTGCATCAGCTCCCTATCCTTACACCTTCTGTCCTCTACAGTGCGACTGCCTGTGTAGAGGCTCACAGCTGTAGAAAGTCGAGCACAGTACTGATAATGGGATTGTCTGGGCATGGCCTGTCATGAAATGGTGATAGCATCTTTCTCTGTCTCTTTCCTTTGTCTGCAGAACCAGTTTACCTTCCCAACATCCACCAGTTTCAAAGCTCACTCGCTGAACTTGACTCTTCCTGAGGTATGCCTTAGGTCTGTCTGTCAGTGTAGTAACATTTTATTCTCATATTCAAGTTTTTCTTTATGAACCTGAGGACTGGAAATAAGTATATTTGTAATTTAAATACAAATTGATGTGTTGCTCTGGAAGCTGGAGTCAGAAGATCTATGTATCATTCACCTTCTTGTTTTGCATCTTTGAAATCATAATTAATGTACTTAGGTTGCACTTATTGTATACACTAAGTCCCACTACTGCTATATGTATATACACATTGTATTTGAATTCTTCCTACACAAGTGTAATACTCAGTAAAAGTTATTATTTTGATAATTCCTTACTATCTTTCTGGCCTCTTTCATATTCATATAAATATGTGTAACTGTAGACTATCTTCATGAAAAAACATACCACAAAACCCATACTGCGTTAAAGCCAGTCTCATAATCTATTTTGCAGTTTTATTTCCTTTATTTTTATAGTTTGCACTTGTATACTTGAAATCTTCACTGTTCTTAAAAGAGAAACTTGTTGTGAATGGTATCTGATGCAGCAGTAACACAAAGTTTTCATTAAGTTTTATACCATCCTAAGTAAAACAGAGCTATGGAACTTAACATAGAGATGTTGTTTTGTAAAGGTGGAAAAATACATCTGAAAACAGTCTGATTCTGTGCCTTATTTCTGCTGTGCAAAGATCCAGCTTCATGAGCAGCAAAGTCCTCTCTCTTTCACTCCCTATGACACCCTGTAGGGGTACAGCGCGTTCCTGAGGTGACTGCTCAGACCTGTCTGAGTGAAGGAACCTGATTCTTCCACTGCAATGCCCTGACTTTATGCTCCTTCTGGAAAATGGGCACTGTGCCTTGTGTCTGGAGTCTTTTCTGCCCAAAGGTCTGTCAAGATAATCTATCAAGGGTCTACCATGGTCTTCATAAAGAAAGCACTAAAGTTCTGTCTGCCTCTGGATGACAAAACAGTTCCCCGAATCCCGTTTCTCATGTCTGACTGGGAGGTGTCCAACCTTGTGAGCCAGGTCTGCCGTGTAACTGAATAAACATTTTAGCCCATAGGAAGGTGACTATTGCTTTAGGTGCTTCAATGTTTCACTTGGACGTAAGTGGTCTGACATTCTCAGTGACTTGCTTCCCAAAGTCCAGCCTGATAAACTGGATCACTTTCTGTAGAGCTTCGCAATAAATAAATCTCAGTAGTGCATATTGAGCAGCTTATTACTTTGTGTTGCATTACTACAAAAAGTGCCTTGGCACATATTTTCTCTACTGCTAATCTAAAATCAGGATTTAACACTCTGCTTTGCTGCGGTGTTCCCACTCTGAAGTGAAAGGTGAAAGATGTCACTAATGAAGAAAATTAAGTTTAATCTCATTAAGGAGACCTACTGCCCTGCATCACGGAAACATTATTTATGACATATTTTGGAGGCAAGTATCCTGAGAAACCCAAACCTTATACAAAAAAGCTCTCATAGGCTGTTAATATACAAGACGGTAAAACTTGTGCATGAGGAAACACAAATTGCCTGGAAACAGATTTTTTTTATGTGAGAACAAGTGAACAGTAAGATACTCTTGACCAGATCCTTCAAAGTTACTTCAAATAAAAATGTTACCTTTTTTGTGCCTCCCCTGTCTCAACAGTGTTTGTTGCATATATTAGACTTGCTTCAAGGTGATTTGAATGTACATGCTCAGTGTTTGAAAACCTCTTTGTTTTTCATTCATGAAAGATCATTTATTCATATTTGATTTTATCCCCCTTCTATTTGTCCTTATTTGGACTTCACATGCCTGGAAGATATAAATGTATAGAAAATAATCCATATTGCTTTGTATTGGATTCATGTATATTACAAAGGAAAATCCCCATAGCATTAGGATTTTGTGTGTATAAATTCTTCTTAGAAGTGTACCCTTAGTGAGAGCAGCATATTAAGAAGTTGAGACGGAAGATGAATTTTAACATTAGAGTGATGCTGATTCCTCCAAGAGAATTTGGGTCCTAATGATCCTGATTAAAGAAAAAAGAGTCTAATGAAGAAGGCGCGGATAAGTGTTCCACATTTCTTTTTGATACGTTATAGGCATGGCAAGACCTATTGGTACAATCTGTCAATCATAACCAACCATCACAGAAAATATTAAAAAACAAAGATGGAATTTACTGCCCCCAAATAATTAATTTATTGATTCTTTCCATTATTCCTCCTTTTTTTTTTATTTGTGCAACATGGAGTAGTGGAAGGAAAAATGGCTGTTGATTTATAAATCCACATTTTCTTTTTTTCTTCAAAAATTAAACCATGTTTTTAATTAGATAGCAGGAAGCAGTTCTGCGAGTTTACGCTGACTCTGGTTGGTATGTCCTTAAACTTACATAAGGCCTTCTCAATCCTTTGTGCAGGCAGCATGACCATGACTTTTACTACTGTTTTTTAAAATACTGCCATTGTCCTGATTCAGTGATCACTGAGTTCTGCTTAGCGATGATCTGCTTATAGAGAACATTCTGTGTTTTCTCTCTCAAAAAATAAAGACACAATACAGTTGGCTTGCTCTAAGTTTACAGTTAGAATTTCAAGTGTTTCAGGTACATTTGGATTTTTTTTTTTTTCTCTCCATCTTTGGGAATCATGTAGGAGAAGGTGGCATTACAAAGAAAAGTGTTGAAAAAAATAACCCCTTGTCTTGTATATAATATAAATTGAATTGTGTGGTGTTCCCTTCAGTGCAATCCTGTCACTAGGAATAATCTGCCCGTCCATGAGCAGATAGGAGCTGAAGAAGCTAGTGTCTGGAAGTAGCTGAGATGAGAATAGGAAGGTAGTTTTATTACCTGCAACAATTCTGGCTGTTGGGGATGACTGAAGATGGATGTGCCACCTCTGATGCACTGCAAACCTAGCCTGTTGAAGTCCTTCGCAGGACATAATGCTGGTGAAAATGAAGATCTTCCAAACCAAAATGGAGTCTTTTGGTATTCTGGGTCACTGTGGTTTTATTTTTATTCCAAGACTATAGTTTGAAAGGAGCACGTGACTATGGATTTTTATTATAATGGTATAGCATATATTATAATGCTCTAGCATGCAAAAGAATCCCAAATAATTTGAAAATAACAAGATAATAATTACCCTCTTTACACATGGTACTTCTGTAATCATTACAGAATAAACTGATCTAATTTAAATTACCTATTTGATTATGTTATGTACGCTTTGTGAGATAGTGTTACCCAGTCCACTTAGGTGTCTGTTTTGATTGACATCACTTTCACACTAACTACTTTCTTTTTGTATTCATCTAAAATAGACTAAATTTATCATGCACTGAATGGAAACTTAAGAATAAGTGTTTAGATAATTGGGCATCAGGGATTCTTAGAAGTCTTTATTATGTGAGAGTGCCCAAATAACATCTGTTCCTACATTCCTGTTATTCAGGGTTTCTTTGTAGTTATTGGGTCTTCAGGGACCTCAGAAGCAAGAAACAAAGATATGCTGAATAAAATCCACTTTATGTAAAGCCTTTTACACCCATCTAGTTAGTGAATGTGGCCTGGTTTAGGGTAAGGCTGAATATTAGTGAAGAAAGATGTGACTGTTTTTTGATACTCAACAACAGCCACATGTAAGAAATAGAGAAAGTAGTTTTTCAGGAGAGTAAAAATGCCTAGACACTTCTTGACACCAGAAGGCAGCCAGCTTTTTCAAGGCTTGTTTGAACATCCATAATTTGCCCCCAAATACCATCAATTTCCAGCGTATTCTCTAGAGAAGGTGTTACCACAGATTCAAAGGAAATGTAATTAAAGTTAAAAAACATAGAAATGAATTGTTTGAGAACAAAGGAGAAAACAGGTAAGGCATGAAGGGCAGTGCTCCTCAGAGATTAGAAGCATCTAGTCAACTGTAAGACATCAGTTTACCTGAATCATACCTGCTGTCTCTCCCAAACCTAATTTATTTATATCCCAGTTCCTTTCATAGACTGTCTTCAATGGCAAATTGTGGTAGAATAAGTAAGTGATTTGGCTTTTCAGTTGAATGAAGACAAATTTTCATCATCTCTCAAGATCATGCCTGCAATCTTACCTTCTAATTCTGTTTTAAAGCTCCACATTCAAACAGAATTTGCTAATGGTTTTGATTTGGTATTGGGTTAGCGTTCACAGCTGATAGAGCTCACCTTAATCTTCTCAAATCTCGAAAGGCAGCAATTGCTCCGTGTACTGCACAACAGGTATTTTTAAGCGTGCTGTCTTCAGAAAGTCCATCAGCTTTTGTCTCTGTCCTTCATTCTGTTAAAGAGATTTGATCAAAACAACTTGGCTTTTAGTGCTTAGGATGATACCTGGAATTCAAATATAGATCTTATTCTGTGACGATGTTAAACTGATGAGAAAGTGGGCACAAAAGTTGTTTTTCTCTGAGGGAAATCAGCTGTCTGGCATTGTTCTACTACTAGCATTTCTCACAGCATAACTTTAAAATGAAGAGGAGGGGTGTCTTTGACATAATTTAGGAACACGTACTGTGGTGGTGTATGCACAGGAAATAGACAGTCAGGCAATCAGTGGTTAAAAAAAATGAGTTTTCCATATGCCTCCATTTAACTTTAGTGATTTTCAGCATGCTCCACTTCTATTAACTAATGATTATATGGAAGCTTTTATGTTTCATTAGTATTATCTCGGATGATTATAAAATGAAGCTGTACTTAAAAACAGAAAAAAAAGAGAGAATCGTTTAATTATTATTCATTCTTAAACAGCAGTGAATAAATATATAAGAAATTAAAGTTCACAGGCTTTGGAATTCTGTTTTTTTCCCCTATTTTTTTTATAGCACACCTCTTATTTTAATTAATGAAAGATTAAAATGTAATTATCATTCCAAAGTTAAAGTATTTTACCAGGCCTCTTCATGTCTAAACTATAGTTTTGTGTAGTTAGAGTACCCAAGCAGGGTTCTTTACATTTTCATATATATATTTTTATTTGTGTTCTGGTATCTTGAGTGACCCTGGGGAGTTTCACTGCATTCTTATGCCTTAGTTTTCCTACCCGTAAAATGGAGATGACAACATTGATCTCTTTAATTATTTTACACCCAATATCCTCTAATTCGTTAAGGTGAGCAGAGGCTGGCAACACTTGCTCACAGTTGTGAAAGTAAAGAGCTGTGATTTAAAAGTCCCCTTGAAGACTTCTTTATTCTGCAGAGGCTAATGTGAGTCTGTGAGAGCAGCTGTACTCAGGATTATGTAGATGCCTAAAACAGATGTCTACATAGAAGTAAAGCACCAACCTGAAAGCTAGGCAGTAATAATGAAAGCTAAGAAAGAAGAGACGAGCTGCTCCCAACTCTGTAAGCCTGTGTGCCTTCCTTCACCCAGGTGCTGCGTGCCGTCAGCTCGCTGGGGAATAGAGAGGCTATGTGGGCGTGCGCAGGAGGAGAGGAGTGGGGCAGCGGGGAGATCAGTCCCCCGCTCTGTGGTTCGCTACTTCTCTGAACTGGGGAGAAGAGGCACTGCGCGGCATCTGGGATACACAACCTTCTGATATCGTCTTGTCCTTAGCAATGGCTTCTCAAACGCTTCTCCCAGGCTAATTTTCAGCAGAGCATTAGATACAAAGATATTTAGGATCTAGTGGCCCTTGTCCCTCGTATAGGGTTGCATTATAACCTCTGTTAAATAGCTTTCTACCTATTCTTGTTATTTTCTTAAGCAACGACAGTCTGATGTCAGTCTTCAGGTGAAGGCTATATACACCTATAAATAAATCTGCTTCTCGGTCAGTAGTTTATCATCCTTTTTAGCCAGTATGCTGTTGCAGCCAAATTAATGTTATGCATATTTGCTTTTCTGAAACTGGGAACAATATAACATGGGTTTTCTTGGTATTTTCTCCCTAACTAGTGTTCATATTTTGTTTCTTATTTTCTTACTCCAGAAGGTGTTCAGTCCCTTATGTAATAGCTACAAATTTCTGTGAAATTGTTCCTCTCTGTTTTCCACTACTCTTCTATTTATTTTTAAGAAGTTGCTAATAAAGTCTACTCAGAAGAGCTGTTCAGAATAATAAGGTCAGCACGTCCCCGACTGCAAGTAAGGAAAGATGGGAAGAAAGGAAGCAGATCTTAAGTACTGTTTCTCCTGCCACTCTGTCACAGTCGTTAGTAGCTGCAATATAGCACTAACCTTATGAGACGTGAAAAGACCACTTGTGCTTTGTGGATAATTAAAAAACACAAGGAATATCCTGTAATGAAATAGTTATAACCTTAGGAAGAGATTAATTTCTGGAACCCAAAATTCAGAGAAGCTTTTGGATGGCACTTTGTGATAGCTGAGTATCAGATGATGGTATCTTAATAGTTTAAACCTTATACTATTTTTTGCAATAACAGTTTAGCCTATTAAGAAGTTTCTAAGAAAAACTGTGAAATAAACAATGTGAAATGCTACATTATTAAAACAATTATTTACAGCTTCTGAAAACAGACTCTTTCTAAATTCATACCTCCACCTGAGTTCTTTTCTAGCTATAAATTCAGCACAACTTAAAATTTTCCAGAGCTGTTTTTCTTTCTGTTCTTCAGGAATAGTATTTAAGACTATTTACAGTTATTTGCCAGTTAAAATATCTTGTAATTATAGAAATCTGTTTGACTGTATCAGATTGCTTCCCCATCATCCATTGATTTACTCAAAAATTAGTTACTTTGTATTTGGTTTCTGTTTGTAATTTGTACACTGTCAGTGTGTACAACTCTGCAGCATTCCTTCCATCTGCCTTTCTCCAGCCCTTCATAAGTGTCTCTGGCTGTGATATTAAAGAGGAAAATAATCTATGCTGTCTTTATATAAAAGAAAAAAAAAAAAGTAATTTGAATCCTTCCACACGAGATAAAGATAGAGAATGTTCCAACCCTTGATAGAGGTGCTGGTACAGATAAAATCCAAAGCAAGATCCACGTGAACATTATTGGATTTATTGTTTTCTATCTATCTGATCTCCTTCCTTCCTTTTGGTATAAAAGTATTTGATTGAGAGCTATAATTGTAAATATTTCTGAAATTCTGATTGCTTTGTTTTTTCCATGTATTGCACACTTTAAAATATTTAATAAAATTTGTAGAATGCCAGTTGTGTTATTTCCCAGTGAAATAGCATTCAATTAACCCTGTTTACTGATCTAGTGGTTTTACCGTGATGTCCCCACAATTTTAGCTCATAGCCTAAAAATTTAAGAATGATAAGCAATAAAATCAGGTATGTATGTCAGCCATTTGTGTCCTTAAGCTAAAAAGATGTGCTCATATATTTTGGCTTAGGAGATCTATGACATCTCTCAGTAATTGTGGAATATTGCAGTTGTGACGTTGGTTCTAATGCTGCAGCTAAATTACAAGCTAAAGTGACTATAGCTTCCTTTCTGAATCTCTTTTAGGTTGTCTGTGATGTATTTAAATAATAATAAATGTAGTCCAGTGATACACTTCTTTTTGAATACGAATTCTTTCAGACTTGACAGGACAGATTATTCATTCGGTAGAATTTCTGGTCAGTAGTCTATTTTTAAAATAGACTGTTATAAACTAAGGATAATGGTGGGTACCTACTAAATACGTGATTGTTTAACTTGATGATTTACAACAATTTTCTTAATTAGTTCAACTTTGGGTTCAATAATGAATCCTTGATGCAATTAGCATCTCTCCAATCTTCATGATCTTAGTTGTAGAAACTGAAAGTTCTTCAAATTTCCTTTATAGCTGAAATGTACTGAAGTGAATTGACTGCACTTGGTCACATCTCTTGCAATGTTGAAAGTGCATAGAAATCCATCCTCCTCTCTCCGAGGTATGCAAGGTTTTTCTATCATAAACATCATCATGCCTTTGGAGCAGAAAGACAGCTGGAGTCCAAACCAGTTTAGCTCGCGTCCATTTCTTACCCTAACTCAAAGGAAGGTTGCTGGTGCTTTGCTTTGCAGTGTGGGCAGAGATGAGGTGGAGTGGAGCAACATACCAAACCACAAACGTGTTCTTGAGACTTTCCTCCATATAAAGGTGGCACTAAGGGCATGAAGCTACTCTAGTTCGTGTGCTGTTGCAGTGGTTGTGCAATGACTCCCTCCTTACAACGACTGAAATGAAACAACCATCTTCCATTTCTTTTCTGCTCGTTTTTCCTTCTCACAGTTATACTACTGAGGTTCATAGAGGTGAGGATTTAGGTTTTAAAGCATAGAACAGTTCACCTATTTCACGTTAACACTAGCCAGCGTAAAGGAGTGTGCCCGTTTCTCCTTAAAAAAATGCCACAAGAAGGTATGCTATTTATCAGCAAAGTATACTTTAAATATTTTGAGTACATGATAATGAAATGCATAGCAAAGCTCTATAGATCTGAATCAGGAGATTACTTTTCAACATTGAAATCAAGGTGTATGTTTCTACTTCTCTCTGTCATTCTTGAGAAACGTACTTTAAATATTTTCCTATCATTTATGAAATTGAAAGGATGTAGAAAACTTCAGTCCACCCTCATTCTTAAAGTTAACACAAACCCCTTTGTGTTTGATGTGGCAGAACTTTGACTGTAGGCACAATTAGTCTTTCTGAGCCCTTATTGTCTAAAGAGCTTGATCTGAATCTGAGAAGCCAGTAAGAAACTGTAAATTTTCTTATGATCTTGAACGCCCAAGCAAATGCTTTGTTCACCTGCTTTAATTTTACAGCATGTAGGAGTGTTTTATTTACTAAGTTTTTTGCGTGCTGTTTTTCCAAAGGGTTTTGAAAAGTAGGGCAGTTTTTAGTTTTGACAGCATTGTCTCCTCGATAGAACAGGGTTGATATTCAGGAAAGATTTTCCACACAGTCTCGATTCCTGACTTTATTCCTTTGTGACTCCAAAACAAGATTTGTGAGTAGCACTGACTTTGAGGTTTCAGGCTTTGGTTAGCCTTGGGTGCATGGGAATCGTTTAAAATACTGAAATATTCAAATAAATACAGCAGAAGTATGGATATATTTCACTGGCCAAGGTATGCATGCTATCTGAGATCTGCAAGACTTACATTCTGAAAACTGTCATTAAACACTGGAATATTCTCTGACAGCTTACATAGCTTTCATATTACATATTTATAGTGTGCAGTTAAACCTCTTCTTTGCTCCCAGAACCAGTGGGAGGAATGAAAAATACACATAAACTGAATTATTCCCTGCCAGAGTGGAGGGTCAAGCAGAACTAGCCTTTTATAAGCAAAAAGGTGGGATGTCACTGGAAGTTATCAATTAAATTTCTCCTTTCTTTTCTTACTTCTTCTTAAAGATATTTATAAGAGACCAGCATGATACTGACTGAACCTCGCTGCTATATGTAGCTGTGATCAAGCTGCTAATTTGGTAAAGTAACCAACTATTTCTCAAGCCACTTAAATCCAAGATCCAAACTTTGCAAAAGCATATTATATGGTAAATTTGTTTCTGTAAGGTAGAATAAACTGAAGAAAAATTAAGTGAACTGTAACTCATGCAAAGAGTGACAGTACTTAATTCTCAGAGTAAATATAAATGAGAGACTAACAACAAACCCAATTTTACCAGGAGATAATCCTTCAGAATTAATAGCCAATATTTTCTTTCTATTCATGGCCTCTTTAGTGAAGCTTCTAATAATGAAGCATAAGTACAGGTGCCTGCTTTATATTATGATCTGAAGAGAGATTACCAACTCATTTAGCATATTTCAGGCACAAGACAACTATAAATAATTATAATACTGTTTATCTTTATTAATGTAAATTAGTTAACTAGTTAATATGTTATTAATATTGCTGGGTTTTTTTGAAAGTTAACAGTTGTTCAAACCTGGTAGGCTTGGAACTCAAAGGACATTTTTATTATCTCTGACCACCTTATTGGGTTGTAAAAATAATTTTTCTTATACAAAAGTTTTCAAATATTCTGTTGGATTTTGAGGCAAAATAAAATAGATGCACATATTAAGAAAAATGAAAACTAGGATTAACATACATAAGAATTGTACTGAATAGTGCTGCATGACTGTCATCCTTTCTGTCTGTGATTTTTTGGCTTCTTTTTATCCTCGCTTAATCAGATCCTGAGGTGAAATTTGTGTCCAAGATTTTCTGGAAGTGAAGTAAATGTTTAAGCTCTGAATGTCACCGGCACAAATCAAAAGAGTCCTGATTCTCATAACTCCACAATATGCAGAAGCTCTTATTGATATGTTGATATAAACAGGACTTGGTGGGTTCTCAGCAACCTTAAAAATCCTTCCATTTATTTAGGAGCTTCTGTTGTTGCATTAAGAAATTATAATTAAAACTGTGTTTCCTTTTGTATCTTGTTTCTGAAACTGTGGTGTTTGCCATTCCTGCTTCTGAAACTGTACAGTGTACCTCCATCTCCTCTAAGCCTGTAGTTGTAACCCTGTTTCCTGTTCTAGTTTCCACTCATTTAACTTCTCCAGTTCCCTGTTTACTCTAAATGCTATATCTAAGTTCACTATCTTCAGCTACTATTACCACAGCAAATGTCTTGTCCTGCTGTACACTTGCATCCAAGCTGTTACTCTGCCATGAGAGTCAACACAATTTTACCACTAAATAAATCTTACCTACTTTTTCCCCAGGATTTCTTTACACACACATTGGAAAATTATCCTTTAGGTGCTGTTTTTTTTTCCTTCTCAGATTCACATGCCTATTGTCTTCTTCCCAATTCCCCAGACTTCTCATATTCCCTTCTCCCTTCAAATGCTTTTTAATGTTTTCATCAGAGTTTTCTTACACTGATGCTGACAGTAATTATGTCTGCATACCTTATGCATTGGAGCTAATGTATGATGTTATAAAGTCCTCGGGGGGAAAGGATTTTGTTTTCCAGAGGATTCCGAAATACTGTGGACATTTAAAATGTTGGCCAAAAAAATATAACGGAGACAGAACTTTATTAAACTTTTTGTAAAAACATAAGACAAAATTCTGTGATAAGCGTGAAAAATCTCCACCATTATACTCTGTTTTTTGCATGCATAGAACACCCATGAATGCCTCATTAATGGTAATAAAACCTTATATTCATAAAAGGAAGGCAGAGCGTAAAAAATTATATGCACTTTGGATGGTGAGAAAATTTAATCTTATATTTAAAAAATGCTGCAGAATTTGAAAGTGAATATTTCCTTCTGTGTATGGGACCAGGTAGTGAACGGCATGATTTGAGATACAGCTTCTCAGTACTGTATCTAATATGTGAACTAGTACAAATAATTTTTTGACCTCTCTCATTCTGTCCATGTTATTTATTAGTTTTGTAGCAAATTTTGGGCAAGAATCAGCAGTTGTTAATTATATATGTATGTTTTAGTACAATATGGCCCTGATATGACTTAGGGTTTTATGACTGGTATTGATAGTAATGGTAAATGATAGTACTTTCATCAATACTTGCAGGAATTTGAAACACACTGATTGATAGGGATGGCTGATACTCCAGAGGGCTGCGCTGCCATCCACTGTGACCTGGACAGGCTGGAGAGCTGGGTAGAGAAGAACCTAATGAGGTTCAACAAGAGCAAGTGTAGGGTCCTGCACCTGGGGAGGAAGAATGCTGGGCACCAAGGGGTGGACCTGCTGGAAAGCAGTTCTGAGGAGAAGGATCTGGGGGTCCTGGTAGACAGTAAATTATCCATGAGCCAGCAATGGGCCCTTGTTACCAGGTGTGCAGATGGAATCCTGGGCTGTATAGGGAAGAGTGTGGCCAGTAGGTCAAGGGAGGTCATTCTCCCCCTCTACTCTGCACTGATGAGGCCACAACTGGAATACTGTGTCCAGCTCTGGGCTCCCCAGTTCAAGCAGGACAGGGAACTACTGGAGAGAGTCCAGCATAGGGCAACAAAGATGACTGAGGAGCATCTCCCTTATGAGGAAAGGCTGAGAGAGCTGGGACTCTTTAGCCTGGAGAAGGCTGAGGGGAGACCTTATTATTGCTTATGAGTACCTAAAGGGTGGGTCGAAGGAGGATGGAGCCAGACTCTTTTCAATGGTTCCCAGTGACAGGACGAGGGGCAATGGGCACAAGTTGGAACATAGGAAGTTCCATTCAAACACAAGAAAAAACTTTACGGTTAGGGTGACAGAGCACTGGAACAGGCTGCCCAGGGAGGTTCTGGAGTCCCCTTCTCTGCAGATTTTCAAGACCTGACTGGATGCAGTCCTGAGTAATGTGCTCTAGGCAATGCTGCTTTAGTAGGGCAGTTGGACTAGATGATCTATAGAGGTCCCTTCCAACTCTGAAAATTCTGGGATTCTGTGATTCCGTGAATTCAACTTGGTTATTTTAACTTAATTTTGCCTCATATCATCTAGTAACTCATGCTCATTTAAGGGTGGTATTCTACTCTGCCAGTATCGCTGCCAGAGTACATCTTGGCCACCTCTGCTGAGTCACACTTCTTACTTCCATACAGCAAATAGATTGACAAAAATAGATGTGTAGAACATGTTTTTTCCTGCCTTTTTTTTTTTTGTTTCTGTTAGATGCATGGAGTCAGTGAAGTGCAACATCAACATAATTATAGCTATATTTTGACTAAAGGACTGCATTTTTGTGTTAGAAATAGTCACACCACTCTGTTGAAGTTGAGCATGTCAGCACAGGCTAGAAAAGGATAGATTTCTTGGTAGCTGCTTCAAACACAGAAGGTATGGCCTGATGGGACTCTCTGCTCTGAAAAAGGACCTACGTGCAGTAATACTTCTTAGAAGATAACGACCTGAATTCTGGAGTTCAGAAGGGCAGAGAACATGTAGGTGAACCATTTTTTAATCTAGGTAACATGTTTATTTCTAATAGTTACTCAGGTTTTCAGTAAGTTTAGTTACTTTCCTAACAGCTTGAGGTTTATGTGACTTGCTGCCTCATATTCCAGAACAGCTAAAAAAAGTGGATAAATAAGTTAGAAGGTGCTTTGACTGTAGCTTGTTGAAAGGTATGGAACCAGCTAAGTGGTTGAGGTCTCAACTCATTTTAGAAACAAACGAAATTGGAGGTTATCACTGTTAAAGTACCACACAATGTGCTTACACTGTGTTAGAGGGACAAAAGTCTTGGACCCACAATTAAGCAAGAACCCAGGTGGTTGAGATTCAAGTATAGTTAATGAATATCAGACCAGAGGACTCTGTCAGAGCCCCAGTGCTTTGCTGTCATCACATTTGGCATGGAAACTACTGGAATACAACAAATACAATATCCCACTGTGGTATTTCAGAAAACCTTCAAGTTAGCACTGTTTTGCTCTACAGGTAAGCAATGCTCATGTTTCAAATGTTAAACTGCATTAATTTATGTTGCACAAAAATATTTTGTCTGTGTGCTTTATCCACTACAAGTGTTTGGTTTTCAAAACCTCTGAAAAAATTCATATTAACTCAAATTCAAATGAAATTGAATTCTTTTCAATGGAAAACATGTTCAGGAGATGACATAGAGCTGAAAAATCTGTGGTGTGAAAATGCTTTCATGAGTATTAATCACTATGAAGCCACAATAAGAATCCATTACCTTTGCCATACCGTTTCACAAAACCATTATGATATTACTTATAAAGGCCTTTAAAGTTAATTTTGAAAGATTCTTGGGTGTACAGAAAGCAGTAACAAAACAAAACCAACACAGCACCAAAAGTAAATGAAATTATGTGCAACTCAAGGGTCTGGGTGATTTTCCATAACATGGTCTCAAAAGATGACTACAGAATTGCTTCCTTTGGCTTTTTTGACTCTTCCTGTGATGCTGGCACACAGCATGTGGAATTGGAGTTCTTTGGCATATTGTTTGGTTAGATTTTCAAAATGTTTATTGTAGGGCTAGCCTGAACTGTAAGTATTGGTGAGATAATACTGTGTTAAGTTAGCTTTGATATTTTTCTGTATTAATCTTTGTTAATAAATTGTTCTTTACTGTAGTGGCTGTGAACAGTTAAATCACTGAAATTGATAAGTCTTTTGAATCTACTTCCCTGTAAGGAAGCAGGATTTCTTTTAATTACCTGCAGGATAGGTCCCAGGTGCTTGCTCTGCATTTACTCTGCATGCAGATCCGTCTTTGACATCATTGGGATTCCAGAGAGCAGGAGTGCAGATCCTCACGGCAGATAAGAAAGTGCAATGCAGTCTGAGAATTTTTCCTTCAAAAAGGGTAGTCTATCCGGGAGTGGTGGGGGGGGAAGTGCCTATTAAACTTTCCTGCATTGACTGAGAGAGAGAATGTAAGAGCAGAGAAGAAATTATTCTTTCTATTTTCTTACTTATTTAAACAACATAATGAGTTAATGCCACCTGGATTCTGATTTGAGACTGTGTTGTGTGCATGTCTGCTTGAACAGTGTTTTATCCAGTACTTACAGTTCATGGCAGTAGCTGCATTGCAATAATGTATACCTTTTTAGCTGTGTATCTTTGTACTAGTGGATGTATTGGTAGTGAGCATTAAGTAGATCTGCAGAGTTAACTTTGACACTGAAGAAATTATTATATCTCTTCCTATACAGCAAGTATTAATTACGGACTTGGAAGCTGTGGACTGCTATGAAAATTTCAGACTTTGAAATAAATTATATTTTTTTTTTGTTCTGTAAAATATTCTGGTGAATAACTGTCTTTGAAGAAAATTCGTTGAATTGTAATCAAAATAATTTGCATCAGACACCTGAGATTTAATAGTCAAGCTTATCTAGTTTAAGAACAAAAATGAACTGTGTAGCTAATATAATAACCAGATTTTTAAATTAAATATTCAAAATAAGCTACCCCAGAGCTGTTAGATATCTAATAAATTATCAGTATATTTTTCAGGAATAAATCTGTAATTCAAATAATTCAATAACTGAAGAATAATGGGTTCTGTTTGCAGGTAATTTATGAACAGAAAAAAGAGATGAAATAAATAAAATATTATTTTTGAATTATCTGCTCACCTTTATTAAACATTTATTATAATATGAATTAAAGAATTCAATTGGGTTTCTTGAACTGTCTTGGGAAGGTTGTCTTTGTTATGACATATTAGTATTAAATGGTAGGCTTGATACTTTTAAATTATTCTGTAAATGCCAGCCCATAAAAGACATCTATCATATTTCCAAATGACTTGATAGGTATTTGCCAGGAAAGCATGAAATAAAACGGAAAAAGTAAAAAGCCTGTAATTGGCAGAACGTTAGTGAATTAAAACTTTTTATGGAATAGAATGCAACATTTGGATTAAGGTTTGAAGTACGTAGTGCTAATTTGAACTGCCTTTTATTATTCCAGCAGGTTTCTGCAATTCTCATTGAAAACTGAACTGAGATTCTGTACTAGCTCTTCTACTACAATTTCATTGCTTCTTTACATACCTGAAAATGCAAAACTAACTTAACAGGCCAACAAAACTACACAAAATTGAATGTATTATTTTGCAGTAATTTTGTCCATCAGTATTTTTTCCCCAGGTTTCCATCTGCACGAATATAGAATTCTAAAATCAGATTAAAATGTCCCGCACAAAATCTTCAAGAAGAAAGTAATCCATTCAAATTAATTTTGTCACTGCAGCCAAACTCTCCAAATTCAGGGTCTATGTTAGCATATGTTTAGACAAGTTCTGTTAAAAGATTTGTGAATTAAGATAATTGTCTTAACTTCATGTTGATGAATTTCCTGTACATCCAGATTTTTGAATTGTCTGTGTTTTGTGTTTTCCTATGATCATACTTTCTATCTTCTGCATCCTAGTATCTTATAATATTTCTCTTTGTTGTTGTAACTCATCCCAGCAGATGGTCTTAGTGTTCACTTGCTTGTATTCATCTGCTACATTTAGTCCTCTCTAGTTCATGAGCAGATCCAGAAATCCTGGAAGAAGCACTCCATTTTACAAGCTGCACCTTATATCCTTTCTAAAAGAAGTATTTCTTCTCAGTGTTCTCTCATATTTCTTGTGAGAGTCTCAGCTGGTTAAAAATTCAGTGAATATGGGGCATTTGGTTTACACTGAGCAAATTGTGAAATCACATTTAGGAGCCAAGATACAGTATATCCTAACTAGTAATTTGCAATGAACTTGACCAGTACAGCGAGAAAACTGTTACAAGTATTAGTACAGTTTTAGTGGGAATGAAAATACATGATTGATCATTTTATAAGTGACTTAGGAGAATGGAAGAGAAAGGTGCCTTTAAAGAAAAAAATTATCTGGGGAAGGAATACAAACATTCACATTAAAAAATCCTGAGGCAGAATTATGTATTGGCATTTCTTAACAGTAACATGTTGCTGTTTTAAGACTCATTAGAACAAAATCTTCTTGATGTTAAATTTCTCTTACGGAAGTGCCAGAAGTACTTTATTCTTAGACACCCTATGACTATTTAATCACAATTTTTTGAGAAAAGACTATTGTATATCATGATTCTAGCAATTAGGAAGTTTAAATGTATCGTTATATTAAACAGGCGCTTTGCACGCTTTCCAACCTGTAGTCATCTTGAGAGAAATGTCATAATTAATTGCTCTGTTGACTGTTTTGAGGGGAAAAAAAAGGAGAATCTGAGTGTTGATGAAACTGTAAATAGTCAAACTTTTCTCAGGAAGAAGAGAAGACTAAGGCATTTCTTGTGTAAACTGCTAAATATATCTCAATAGGCTAGTCTAACGAAGACCTTGAATAGCTAAGCATCTTGACAAAATGATAAATAGTCCCTTTTATCAAGGGGAAAATGCTGTAAATAAGTTTTTCTAATGCTTTTATTTTATGAGATTAGATTAATTTTTCATTGCTTTATTTTACCACATTACCTTTAACTAGGACACTGAGTATTCCTTGCAGTTTATACAGTCTGCATTTCTTTTGGAAGCAAATGTCTTCCCATAGTAAAATGTCATCCCTTTGTACATTTTTTTTCCCACCTTATTCCATTGATATCCAGAGTAACTCAGCTAAAGCCAATGGACTTGCTCAAGATTTACACTAGTTTAAATGGGAACAGATTTGGGCTCTCGGTGCTCTCAGTGTTCCCCCTCCCCTCTTAAATACCAGCCGTGCATTTGTCAAACCGTTATTAGTTCATTAAGTGTTTCAATAAAAAAAAAAAGGAAAGAACGACCTTCTAATTTACTACTTTCACATGATACATTTGCCACTGCAGGCCACCAAGACAGTGAGCTGAAGAATTTCACTGTGCCTGTGTGAACTAAGTAATTATTATCTTCAGGCTTGACTTGCTGTCTCATAATTTTGGTTGTGCCTGGTGTCATTTTCTCATAAGACTATCTACATATAAACAGAGGGATGTGTGATGGAGGACCATGAGATTTGAATATGAATTATCTCTTTGTTGTGTATTGTATCTTATGCATAAATTCATGGCTTTACCGTTTGCAAGTTATCAGAAGATAAAAACATTTCATAGCTGAAAATTGTTCTCGTTATTCCAATCCTTAAATTATTTTCCTCCATTGTGGCTTTTAATTCATTACGTTTTGTTTTTAATTTATTTCCAAATAGCCTTTTTATTGAATACATTATGTCAGGATTTAATAGAGGATGCCCTTTGCCTGGTGTTAAGCGCCTGGGCACATGAGTAATGTTGTCCGACCTACTATAAGCTAGGAGTGCTTTTTCCAATGCACACATGGCGTTTTGACTCTGGTACTCTATGGATGCTTTTGGGAGCTTTTGAAACCATACCTCTGCGAGACTCCTTGTTTAGATTTCCAGGATCCTGAGTTACCTGAAAATCAGAGCTGTTAGAAGTAGGGTCAGTTTCTGGCATTCATTGTCCCAAACGAGGCAGCGATCATGTGCTCACTGCACAGGTTTTGTCTATTTACTGCAACATGGCTAAGTAGCCAAACTCATAGAACTGCCATATACAATAAACAGTAGGTCTGACCTCTTGGCTAAGATCAAATGTGAAATCACTTTAATATCTGATACATTTCTTCCCATGGGACTCTGTCCTACCCTTGCAAGAAAATGGACTCAGTAATCTGACAGGTCATTCCCTTTAGCAGCTACTACTAGGTAGAGGTGTACTAGGAGCCTAGTACCTAGAGGTGTACTAGGAGAGGGAAGGCTGTGGCAGCTGGAAATGGACACTCTGTGCTCTCTGCTTTACTGGGAAATCTTCTCCTCCTGGCTCAATAAAGGGCACATGTTCTTTTATGGAAAGAAAAGCACTTTTTGTGTCTCTCAAGCAGAGCAGCATGTCAACAGAATTAGCGGCAGGTTCACTGTTCACTGCTCAAGAATTTACGTCTTCAAGATGGAAATTAGTAATTTTTAGCCCTTTGGGTGGTTAAAAAAGAGAGCTGGGACAAGCATACTGAGCATACTAACACCCCTTTATGTGTGTCTATTTTGCTCCCATTCTGAAGCTTCTCTGCAGCTGGTCAGAGAGAGTCATACGTAAGCCACTGTGGTTCTTGTGCACCTTACAGGGAGTGATTCAGAAGCAGACTGAGCAGGAAGGCACAGAAAGTTATGAAAAAGGACAACCTGAAAACAGGGGTTCAGGTACATCCCTTTGTTTAGCAACGTGCCTCGTTCAGGGCTGTGTACTGGTTCTTCTCCATTAGGACTCAAAGGATGTAATTTCACCATCCAATAATTTGGCTGTGGTTCATGCCAGCATCCTTTCCTCATCACCACAGTTCCGTATGTTTGTTCTTTCCCAGCTCCAGTTTTGTCACAGATCAATCAGTCCCTTCCAAGATAGAGTTAAGACATGGTTTGAGCCAGAAACTTTCTGCTATAGGTCATTTGACTCCATCTGCCATATGTAGGCCTTCAACATTATCGGAGCATGCCTCGTAAGCAAATACCCCCTCATAACCTCGCTCTGAGCCCACAACATGGATCTTCCACATTCATTCTGTAACACCACCATTCTGACCAGAGAAGGCACAGACGTCATAATAGCTGAGGAGTCTTGAGCTGGGAAAACATGTACATTGATGAAATAATCATGTCTTACGGTCAGAGGAATGCCACATGGGACAAAGTGCTGTGCAGTGTCAATGTAGCTGGCTGTAAGCTTTGCAAATATAAGCTGCTCTGCATTACGTGGCACTCCACACAGCAAGAGCTTGTAGCAGCGAAGGTGAGGCTGGATTTTTTCCCTCCTGAGAATAAGTGCTGACTGAACTATTTTTAAGCATGTCTGCTGAGGCAAGAAAATAAGGTTCTTCCCAGTAAGGATTGTTAGCTGTAGGGTCACCCAGTTACAGTGGGTCCCTCCGCATCAGTACGGTGGGTACCACCACCAATCGTCTCATAGGTTGTTGCCAAGGATATCGTGGGAAATGTAGAAAAAGGCTATAATATGGGATTTCCACTTTCTTGATGAGTGGTCTTTCATGTAACAGCGTAGACAGACACATACTCAAATGAATGCAGGTTTTTGGTTACTTGTTGCTGCTCGTGTGCATTCAGCTCTGCTGAAAATACTCCTAAATTTAGGCCTTTAGTTCATGGTGAAGCTTAGGTAGGTAGGTGTTTGCTGGGTTTGCAGGTGTTCTTTTGCTGATACTTGGGAGCCTAAGCTTAGCTATGTCATGGAACCCGTTAATTTAGGACCAAAGCAGAAGTGCTCAGTGAATTTAAGACATTTCTTTCTGCAGCAACTGTTGTGTCAGTTTGGAAATTGTGTGTGGAGATGAAGGGGTGGAGCAGAAAGTTGTATTTTTGCACCTGAATAGCAACAAATCCCAAATGTAAATGCAAACGTAGCCTCTGTGGATCATGCCTTAAATCTCTGCATGTCTTTGAGACCAGTATGAGGGGAGGTACAAATGCAGCCAGGTAGTTTTCCCATTTCTTTTGGAACATAAACCCACAGGGAAAAAAAGTAGATTTTTCTTTTTTTAGAAGAATTTGCAGGAAGTATGGGTATCAGAGGAATGAAGGAAAGACCTTTTCTTGTCTCCTTACTAGTACCTAGCCTCAAGCAGAAGTCCATAGGCACTGATGGGAACTTCCTTGCCATTGCACCTCCTCTCCCCTGTCATGCCACAGGCTGCAAGCGGTCCTGGGAATTAAAGACTCCTTTTCCCAGCCCCTGAGGAGGTGCATTGCTGTACCACTCAGCAACGTGCCTGAGGCAGCGTCCCAGCTACCTGTTGGAGCTGTAGCTTTCTTCCCCAGGACACTCATTACTGACGGCTTCCCCTGGGGTGACATGAACCTGCAGAGCCCGGGGTGGGTCAGTGGCTAACAGACCTAGCTCAATGCTTAGCAATTAACATCTTTAACCCAATGCCAAATGAGAAAAAAAATGGACAATGTCTGCCCAATTGATATTTTGTTTAGATGGGGCCGTGGTGTGAAATCATGCTCGTGGACAGCCAATCATTACATAATATCTTATGTCGTGGTTTTGTAAATTATTCCAAATGAAAATTCCAGCAGCCAATTAGCTTGCTGGATGACTGCGTGTTATTTACTGTTAAAATAACAACAATATAAGTTAATGCAGTCAGAAACCTCTTTATTCCAAGAAGGACAACATACTTTTTATAAACTTCAGCCCTTGTTGATATGCTTTTCCTTGGCATCGGTGTAGTAGCTGGAGACCATGATCCTGTGACTTTTTCCACTGGCACTCTTTCATAAACAGGCCTTATACCAGCTAATGTTTTTCTTTAATAATTTGTGGTCAGGCACAGTGCCTGTCACATCTCTGATCCAACTATGCATGGAAGCAATTAAATGTGATCGTCTCCATTTTCAGAATAAGTGTGCAACTATACCTGAGACTCCAACAGTTGCAGTGCTGGGTTCAGGGTTGTTTTGTTGTTAGTCATCAAATGAGCAGTCTGATATGTATTTCCCTCTTGAGTGGAAAAAGCCTCAGACCTGGCGATACTGAGGGTGGCATGTACATTAGGAATGAAAATCGCAGCTCCCGGATCATCTTTTTCTAGTTCCCCTTTCAGACTTATCAACTCTCTATGTCATTTGACAAACCCACCTTCCAAGCAAAGCTGAGCTTCATTCCTTAACACAGCCTGTTCACTATATGTAGCCTGCACTTTTTGCTTTTCGGTGCTTCTAGCTAGCATAAGGCAGAGGTTTGCATACAGCTGTAGTATAACAGTTGCAGTGGGAAGAGGTCTACCATATTACCACAAGGCCTTCAGCTCAAAGAGGCTGGATTTCCCCATCTTCTCCATGGGATTGCCCAGGGTGCAGGAGAAACTCTCTATCAAGTTCCTAGGAAACAAACCTCATGAACTAGTGGAAAAACCAGAGGGCAGTAGGAGCTCCCATTATAAAGCATAACAGGTGAGAAACCTTGCATATAATTTGCTGGGTCCTTTTAAATTATTGGCTGAAACTGGTTTCACAATTAGAACACCGACATTTTTTTAGAAGAAAACGTGTTTTTTTCCATAAAGCCAAAAAAAGAAAGAAAAATAAAGGTATTTTTCTAAGCCAATGTTGGAAAAAAAGAAATACTGGTAAAAAGTATTCCATGACATGTCAATTTCCATATTGTATTCAGTCCTTGAAAAGGTACTCTCTTTTTCTAAAATACTTTGTGAGAACTTTCCTGGCAAAATAATGTCAATAAGATCACAAAAACACACTGGTATTTGCAGATTAAAAACTAGTGGTGAAAACTTGGCCTCCCTCAAGGCCCACAGAGTTTACCACTGATTTAAATATAACTTCTGCACCCCAAATACGTTTTGTTTTTTTTCTTCCAAAACCAGAGGCTGACTTCTGAAATTAACTGGAAAAGGCAGAAGTATTACTGAAAAGCTGTTTTCTTTCTTATGTAATGGGTACTATTTCTGAAGCAATTTGTCTTTGGAAGAAGAAATATTTTACTGAATTTTATGTATTCAAAGGCATGCACACTCACGGCAGGTACTGTTTTGACTGCTTGAGTCAGCCAAAAGTTCTGTCAAATCAGTTTTTTTACTTTTATCTTGTATCATCCAATCCTATTAGATTTAGGGTAGTCTTGAAAAAAATGCATCAGCACCTGATTTCTTGTGACTGAAGTCAGAAATGTCTTAGCATGCAAAGACATAGGCAAATGACAACATTGTAGTGTTTTCTACATGGAAGAATACCTAGGAAAAAGTGTGTGTTTTGTTCCAAAGTTATGTTCTGTATTTTGTCCTTTGTGTTTACAGTAAAATTCAGTAAAAAATATTCACAAAATTATGTTAATGCTGCCTATTCATTTTGCCCTGAGTTTATAAGAGCCATTTTCTTGACCAAACTCCAACTGCTAAACAACTAGTTTATTGACTCTAAAAATGCTTTGTTCGTTTTAATCCATGCTGTATGTCCTGGATGAGCCTGTTCTTTACTAGCTGTAAAAATAAACAGAGAAAACAAGGAAATAATAATAATTACAAAAAAAGCCATAGGCTAGAGCCAATGACAATACAGTAATAATAATAATACAGTATGTGAACAAAGGATTCTTACATTACAGCTCACATTGTGGTCTTTTATTTTATTAAAAACAATTTGAAGAGAGAATAACTCATCAGTAGCATAACATTTTCTGTTTACATTTTCCAATGTTAGGAAAAGTGCAAGACTCAAGCTTGTCCTGCTTGTATCCAATAGTAGTGATCATGCTTAATGCAAAGATGAGGCTTTGGAAGACAGTGGCCTAAGCTGGTGTTATAGCTTACTATCAAGTTACAGCAAACTAAAAAATGGCACAGAAAGGCACAAAACCAGCAAAGACTTATATCGACATTTGCAGAGTTTGTTTTTCCAGAGAAATCTGGATCAGGCCCTGGATGAAAATGTTATGAACCCATTATTCATAACCTTCAAATTGGCTGCCAAAATATGACCAAGCAATAAAATGCAGATGCTTTCTTATGAGCAGCAGTTCTTTGGAAAACGTATAATAATAAAAAAAATCAGAATGCACAATTATGTTATTAAGTCATTTTTATGTTTCGTCTGAAATTATTACCAGCATGCAGGCTATGTCAGGATGTGGCTCCCATTCACAGCACCCACAGTTTGATAACATCACAACTATTTTCAACTCTCTGAGCTAATTGGAAACATCAAATCTGCTTTGCTAGAATTTAGTCATGCTTCATTTGAAAGTTAAAAGCAGCTCCTGGGAGGAGGGAGTTTCTTTATTCAAACCCCCTTTTATAAGCAGTGTGGTTAGAGCTGGAATATTTAAATGCTTGTTTCTAAGCCTTGCTTTAGGCCTTGCCATCTTTTTATTTTAAGGGGGAGAAATGTCATGCAGCACTTTAGTAAGAAGTAGACTTTTTTTTGTTACCCAAACAGCATGATGACATTAGGCAATGTTAAAAAAATTCATTATCATTATTATCATCATTATCATGTGAGATGTTTTCATCAGCAGAATATATGGAGACAAGATTATTAAAATACTTCATGTTTCCTTCCAGAAATAGGATCCTTTGGCATGATATCGAGAATTTTAATAGTAGCTTGCCCAGAAAACCCATATTCCTCCCAGTAAACCTGCATATTCATGGAATAGACATATGGTCTTTTGAAGGCTATTCTGGTCGCAATAAGTACATGTTACCGTAGAAGGGCTCTCAGTTTTGTGATAGAATGAAACATTGAAACATTCCTTGTCTTTTCCTGGTTTAGCAAAAATGGGGGAAAAAAAAAGAGCAAATTATGGTAGGACCTTCTTGTCTCAGCATTTCTAACATCTCAAATGTGTATGCTTAAAGGTGAGATGCGGCAGATCACTAGGTTTGGCTTCTACAGGATTGGTAGCGAGTCAGTACCTACAAATTCTTTACCAGTGTAAACTGAGAGTCTCAGCTGAGCTGGGACATGGATGTCTGGAGTCCTGGGCACGTCTGCATGATGCCACTCTAGCTGGTAAAAAGATATCTCGTAATCTCTAAAGATTTTTAAACATTCATTCATCTCCAAATAGAATGTGGAAATGTGTGCAGTTTTTTTCTGATTCCTTAAGCTGTTCTTTGCAGAAGCAATGGGACTGGGAAGAAGGAAAAACAACAGCCAAAGGTGGGTAATATTGTAAAAAAATAAATATAGAACTTTTCTCCTCCTTTCCTTTTTTCATTTTTTTTTTCATTAACAGTAAGGCAGCAGTTTTTAACTCCCTTTTCAACAAGCGGTCTTTTGACAAAGAACTGAAAATTCCTGACATATTACAGGGGTAATTAAAGCTGAATTTATCTCCATTCCTTCAGCATGCAGTGCAGCACTTGCAAGGTTGATAGGCTGCAGACAGTAGCAAACACAATCAGTCTATTTTATTCTGTCTTCTGGATAGGTACCTGTGGGTGTCAATAATCTCAGTGGGTTTAGGTATCAATTTCTTTTCCTGATGCACAGGAGCATCAAGAGGTACAGACACAAGAATAAAAATATAAGATACAGGAATCTCTACCCTAGGATATAACCAAAACTGTGATCCATGGGGCTTTAAGAGAAGAATTTTCCTATGGTTAGGTTAGTTTTTAATTTTGCAATAACCTGACAGACACATGGAGCCTTTCGTGATGATGGCCCCCTGTCAGAGACAAACATGAGATAAGTAATGTCCACTGTTCATGTGAAAGGATTCTTACTTTCTGCTATGTGCAATACTGATTGCCTTCCACAGGGGAAGGAGGAGCTGGAAAGACACATTTACCCCCACCAGAAACTGCTGAAGATACTCATTTAATACCTCATAGGATAGAATCATAGAATTGTTAAGGTTGGATGGGACCTTTAAGATCATCAAGTCCAACCATTATCCTAACCCAACAAAACTACTTCTAAACCGTATCCCCAAGTACTATGTCTACCCTTTTTTTAAACACCTCCAGGGATGGCGAATCCACCACCTCCCTGGGCAGCCTATTCCAATGCTGGATAACCCTTTCAGTGAAGAAATTTTTCCTAATATCCAACCAAAACCTCCCCTGGCTTAACTTGAACCCATTTCCTCTCATCCTATCATTTGTCACTAGGGAGAAGAGGTCAGTCCCCATCTCTCTATAACCTCCTTTCAGGTACTTGTAGAGAGTGATAAGGTCTCCCCTCAGCCTCCTCTTCTCCAAGCTAAACAGCCCCAATTCCCTCAGCTCTTCCTCATAAGACTTATTCCCCAGACCCCTCACCAGCTTCGTTGCCCTTCTCTGGACACGCTCCAGCACCTCAATGTCTTTCTTGTAGTGAGGGGCCCAAAACTGAACACATTACTCGAGGTGGGGTCTCACCAGTGCCGAGTACAGGGGGATGATCACTTCCCAAGTCCTGCTCACCACGCTATTCCTGATACAGGCCAGGATGCCGTTGGCCTTCTTGGCCACCTGGGCACACTGCTGGCTCATATTCAGCCGGCTGTCCACCAACACGCCCAGGTCCTTCTCCGCCGGGCAGCTTTTGAGCCACTGCGCCCCAAGCCTGTAGCGCTGCATGGGGTTGTTGTGACCCAAGTGCAGGACCTGGCACTTGGCCTTGTTGAACCTCATACCGTTGGCCTCAGCCCATCGGTCCAGCCTGTCCAGATCCCTCTGTAGAGCCATCCTACCCTCAAGCAGATCAACACACCTGCCTAGCTTAGTGTCATCTGCGAACTTACTGAGGGTACACACTTGATCCCCTAGTCCAGCTCATTAATAAAGATGTTAAAGAGAACCAACCCCAGCACTGAGCCCTGGGGAACACCACTTGTCACCGATACTTGGCCCTGAAGAGGTAAAAATAACAAAAGAAAAAATATCCTAGGCATTCCACTGTGATTATACAAGAACATAATGTCATTAAAAAGGACTGCGCTTGAGGGGGATGTATGTGGTGTTGTAGTAAATGAAATTCTTGAATGGTCTTAGAAGTGTCCAAGGCTAGTGTATGAGGAAAACTTTTTTTAAATGACACAGTCAGTAGAAAACGTGAATTTTATTTAATAAAATGCTCTTTTAAAAGCCTTCAGCACTGACTAAACCCCACATTGTTACTATAGTAATATTGCAGTCAGTGCACCTGTGAACTTTATTTTCCTCAGGCTTTTGTGCTGCTGTCATGGTTTCAACTGGGATACAGTTAACTTTCTTAATAGCAGCTGTTGTGGTGCTATGTTTTGGATATGAGATGAGAAATAGTGTTGGTAGCACACTGGTGGTTTTGGTTGTTGCTAAGCAGTCAAGACCTTTTCTGCTCCTCACACTGCTCTGCCAGTGTGTAGGCTGGGAGTGCACAAAAAGTTGGGAGGATACACAGCGGGGATGCTGACCCCAGCTAACCAAAAGGATATTCCACACCATATGATGTCATGCTCAGCATGTTTGGAGCGATGGGGTTTTGCTTTCCCAGGTAACCATTGCATGTGATGGAGCCCTGCTTTCCTGGCGATGGTGGAACACCTTCCTGCCCATGGGAAGCAGTGACTAAACTCCTTATTTTGCTTTGCTTGTGTGCACGGCTTTTGCTTTACTTATTAAACTGTCATTATCTCAACTCATGATTTTTTTTCTCACTTTTACTCTTCTGATTCTCTCCCCCATCCCGACTGGGGGGAGTGAGCGACCAGCTGCATGGTTCTAGCTACCAGCTGGGGTTAAACCGCAACAGCTGTGTAGTTTCTAACAGCTATTGATTGCATTCTTCCACCTCTTTTGACAATGACACTGTAAAGTACCATGGAGTATAAACATTTCTAAAGCAGTGATGTAATTGTTAGAGGCAATAATATACTGTACAGCTTTTGTTTAACCTTGTAAAACTCTTTAAAGAGTCACAAATTATTTGGTAAGTGCTGAAAAGTATGATGTATGTTCACCTTAATCCTTTAAACTCCAACTCCTATTTCTGTACTTCAGCACCACACATATTACATTATGCATCAGGGTAGATAATGACTCACTTGAGTAGTTTCAACAAGAAATACACTTTCATGGATTTTATTAAGGGATTCTCAGTTTATTCCATGAGATCGTCACCTCCTGCTGAAAAAAGGACTGAAAATCACTGGCTTCCAACCAATGCTTGCAAAAGTAACTGAAAAAACAGGGAGCTCTAGCCTAAAATTTTGCAGTAGTATCTACAATCTGCTAGGTGTTATTCAGATTCTCAGACAGCTCCAGGAGGATCAGGACTTAAATTCCTGATTGATACCATTGAAAAGATTAATGAAAAAGTCACTGTTTCCCGTATTAGAAGTTGCACAGCTAAAAGGAAAGGAAGAAATATTTTAAAGGTTTTATTTAAAAGTTTATATTTAAAATGCTTACCTTCTTTATTTTTTTTTTTTCTTTGATTTTGAAAGTTAAAGTTGTCTGTTCTGGGTTACAGGACTGAGGACTTTTGCTCCCTGAAAACCATGCCCTTTTCCAAATCTTGTTTGAGATACAGTAATACAGTCACAGCAATATCCTCTGCAATTTCTTACACCAAAGAGATTAAAATAATGTCACTGCACAGGAGACAATCCTGTATTCATTTAGTGCAGAGAGAAAAAGGCAGTTCTGCTGCTTTGTAATGAGGGCTTTCACATGACAGGTCTGAGATCTGGGTACTTCCCTCTTTGCAGGGAGCCATTCTGTGGTCCAGAAACTGTCCAAGAAAATGTAACTTAACCACTGAATTTTTATAACTTAGTTTTAATTTGTGATGCTACCAATGCTAGTGAACCTTTTAATCAAGATGTGGAGTTTATTTTTGCAAAGAAAAAAAAAACCCTCCAATAGTGTTGGCTGTCATTATATCCTTAATACGTTCAAAGCCCTTGGTAGGGAACTGATGTTCTCTTACACATGCAGACAGGCATGCTCAATAATATAGACACATACATGGAGCTAATAGTATTTTTGATGTTATGGGGATTTAGTAGCTATCTTCCCAGCAGGGAGAAACATCCAGCACATTGTACAACTGAAACCATTCTTGTTCCTCCTGAGAAGGCAACTGATCAGATTCTCCATTCTCAGGGAAACGTAACACTTTCCCTCTTGTCAGGCTGTGCTGTGGACATCTCAGATTTGAACATTTTTTCATCCAAATTGGTTGTACAAAAGTAGTTTGTCCCTGCTGGAGCTCCTGCGAGCTTCCTACCACTCTATGGGAGTTGTGGTGAAGCAGCTCTGGGATTTTAATGCTGAGGGAGAAGGGTTTGGATCTGAACAAGATATGAAGAGAATCCTGACAGTGTGGTCTTGTTGTGGAGATGTCACTTAGCTCTTCCTGGGTCTTAACAGTCTCAACACACTTGAAATGGACTAGCATGTTCATAACATCATGAGTAAAACAAGCATTAGTGAGTATATCAGAGCATGCCATTTCATTAAAACTTCTGAATATGCTGAAATGCAATTTTGTAAAGGCAAAGAGGTATTTTAATGTCTCTCCCTTTCAACCCAAGAACTCATTTTCTGAAAGCTTCATGGAAATCCTGCATGTTTCCAAAAATCACTTTGCCTTCAACAAAACTGCATATTTTTCTGGTTCTTCTTTTTCAGTGGAAGTACTCTTAGGAGATCTAGAATGAAACATGAGCGTCTTCATTTTTATCTTATGACCAACATCTGCAAAGGAGTTACACTTGACTCACTCAATATCCTCTTGCTCATTTATTTATTAATAATTAAATTTATTAATAGTAGTAAAAAGAATTCAAACTGAGACGGTACGCCAGCAGAGACACCGTGTAAGCAAAGTTATATGATCTTACCCAACACTAGTGGGATTCCTATCTTGTAAAGAACATATATTTACAAATACCTGGCCCTGCATGTAGACTTTGGAGGACTACCCAGCAAAATATAGGTGCAACTGTGGTCTGTATGTCCTAACTTAATCTATTTACCATGGGGTAACAGTAACAAAAAATATGGGTGAATAGCTCATCTTAATACTGAGTTCAAGCTTTTCAGAGACTTGGAATATCTTCTTTCATGTGCTTAGAGCTTGTACTTCCGGGCAATGACATCTGCCATCAACTCCACTAACTTTAAGAAGTAATACCTACACTTTGATATTCTTTGTCACTCGTTAATTTTCATATGGATGAAGGTATTACCTGATTCTTGTAAGAATGCTAACCAGCCAGTTCACTTCCAAAGATCACATAGTCTCACTGGCATGGATGTGCCTCTTGTACTATGTTTCATTAAAGACTGCTTAGAGTGAACGCAGTAATTGGCTCCCTTAATGTAGTATCTGCCACTTTTGTATGTTGCAGAAATTTTCCTGTGTCAAAGAACTTAGTTGAAAATAAGGCAGGGGTTTATAGAAATTTTTTTGTTCCATATTTTCATTGAATTCTCCTGTCAGTCAAGTTTTTTCAAAAGTACCTACTAAAGTTCCTTGATAATGATTACCTAATATTTGATATCTTCTGTGCATAGAAGGTAATTTCTTCCACTAGAGTGCAAATGACCAAGTGCAAGAAAAGTCATACTATTTTTACATACCAAGTGTTAGTGCCCTGAGCACAGCAGGGCCTCCAGGAATTGAACTGTGCCTTTTGGTGTATTCATACACGGTGCCTGACATTCCATCAGCCTGGTACGCCACTTTCGGGTATGTGGGAATAACTAAGTCCGAGAGAAAAAAGCAAGCCCTGTAGCTATTGGGCCTTGCTTGGACTGCCATTCTGAATGACTTACAGTCTTAAAATCAGGTCATTTTGGCTTTCAGGTTGGCTTCCAACTTTACTTTCCAACATTTTTATTCAGCAGCTTAGTGTTTTTCTTCATTCAAGGTTTGGGTTTTTTTTTTTTTTTTTCCAGTAAGTTGCATTCATTTCATTCTTTTGTACTTACTTACAATGACAGAGTAATATGGAGCAAAATTTGGATGCTATCTGCACCCCTGGAATTGGTTTGGACACTTTATTTGACTAGAATTTATTTGATCAAATTAATCTTTTTTATTCATAATTTATATTTTGATTTTTACCAACTTTGATATTTGCAATTATTCAGTGGACTCTTCATGCCACTATTTTTCATTTTATGGGTTGTCTGAAAACTATCGATGGTAGTTAATTCATCCCTCACATTGTGTGAATAGATGCGAAGAGCTGAGAGGACTGTTTGAGCATTTTGTGCTTAAATGGCTGTTCACATTCCTAGTTGTGCATCATGAAGTGTGCATATGCGCACAAATTGCCACCCTGAACATCACTGTTACAAAAATAAAAGATTATTTCTATAGAACTCATAAAAATGTGTAAAAGGAAGTCAAAGTACTTTGAAAGCAAACTTGCAGTTTTTTTCCTCAAAATATTGATAAATTGAAATATATTATCTCAGAGCTACTATTAATACAAAAATCTGCCTGATACATGTAAATTTCTGCAATTTGGTCCTTCCAAATGGGAGGAAAATCAACTAAAAAAATATTTTTCAGTGTTTGAAAAAATATTTTTCAGTGTTTTCAGTGTTTTGTTCTAGTTTGAGTCTTTCTGTGTTTGCCTTTAATGATAGTGTAGTGGAAATTAGTTCAAGTGTGCTCACATTGAAGCCTATGAAGATTTGAATAACATATTTGAAATGAATGCAGTTGCATTCATTTTACATCGGTGTGACTGAGAGCAAAATTCTACCTAATATATTTAATTGCTAGTCATTTTCTTTCATTTCTTTGCAAAAGCATTGCAAATGAGATGAAAGTGTAATTCTCCTATCCAACACCCTTATGGAATTGAAATTTATTGGTCTTATGAATTATTTTCCTCTTTTTAAACTTAAATTTTCCTCAGATCATTTTGGATGATTCTTAATACTTTTAGATCTGCTTTTTTTACTATGGAAGTGCAGAAGTTTAAGAGGTCCAAGTAGTAAAATCTGCAGATGGTATTTACATCTTCTAATTCTGGATAACCCAGAAAAGCACAGACAGCAGTTTGGGACCTTGTCTGGATTCACAGAGGATTATATCTGACAAAAATATATTTTGCTTTTTTTTTTTTTTCTTTGTGTGTCTATATCCTTTTGTTTGCATTTAGTTTAGTTTAAAATATTTCAGTCTTGTGTTTCATTAAGTGTGTTAGAACCACAGAGGCTGTTGCCTGCATAAAAATAAACCGATAGCTTTAAAATACGAACAACATACTATACATATTACCTCACCATCCTTTACTGAAAGCAATTTTTTTCTCTAAATTATCTACATTACTGAATATTTACCAGATTACAGTTTATACATTTGCAGAAACTGAAGAATTAGATATATTCAAGTACTAAAAACTTATGGATTATCTGGAAAGAAATTTTAGGAATATATATGGATCAAATCCTGAAAGGATTAGAATATGAGTGTTTCAGATTCTGAATCCTGACTGTAATTTTTCAAATATCTAAGGTAATTTTCATGCACTATATGATCTAAAACTGTTTGCTGTGCATTCTGTAAATATCTGTTTGAAAAAATCCTGCAGATGCTTATAGCGGTGACAAAGTTGTGCAGATTTTCATAGCAACAGTTTTTAGGGGTTCAGACAATCTTTAGCAAAGTGATTAATCCTTGTTGAGGCTAACATCACAGTTTATGCTTAATTTGAGCATGTTTAATCTCATAAGATTTTTTAACATTTGTTAAAATGCATTTAACATCATAGTTTTCCTGTACTGGAGATAGAGCTCTCGGTATATGAATATCTATAAATACGGTATTAAACTTTACTCATATTGAAAGCTTGAAATCCACTTAAGCAATGATACTTAATTAATGATACTTATATGCATACTGCTCATACAACTAATTTCTGTTTCATTTGTATTATATTTTTAACATTTACATATTTATTATAAAAAAAGCCCTCAGTTTTCCAGAATACCTTGTGTATTAATAACTTTTAACAATTGTTGTGAAATTCTTAAGTAGTCTTGGAGGTGTAAGATCATTTACTAGCTGAATTTCTATTATTATTTCCTTGGTAATCAAATCTGAGGAATTTTATAATGATTATAAGGGACATTCTTTCACAACCTTATCTCTATCTAGGCATTTAATTTATTCAGTGTTATAATTTGTGTATAGTGTTCTTATTTTATTAGTTCTGATTTCCAGAACCACCCCTTACTATCAACATTAGTTTGTAGTTTAAAGTTAAATTTAAAATAATATATTGAAAGTATGACATCAGAAGTGCATTTTTAAGGAGTTCAGGAAAAAATCAAGTATTATCTTTGAACATATATATTAGAACAATATACTAAGTCATGAGAAAATGATTTTATTAAAGTAAATTGCACAACACACTTTAGCTGATGATAGAATATAGCGTGGAAATAAATTTTGAGAAATACTCTGTGTCAAAAATTTATTTTTCCAGATCCTTGTATAGTGCAAATTCATTTCTTTGTGTATTATATAGACAACTAATTTTTGGATTACTTTCCTGTATTTTTGACAAATAACACGTCACAGCCTCCCATCTTAGGGATGTCTTTGCTTGTTTGAATGAAGGATTATGCATTTGTACGTGGGCCAAAAGACAAAAGTGTCCAGTGGTCCCTGGGCTCATTCTGCCACACAGAGGAGCTAAACAGGAGCAGGTGAGGTGGCTTAGGCAGCTGAAGCCTCTGATTTTCCTGGCCAGTCACTGACCTCATTCAAGAGCAACAAGCAAACTGATCACTGCCAGGATCTTTTGCCCTTTCCCTTAAAAATTTGTTTCTAAGTATACCTGTCCTTGCACTGGCCAAATGAAAAGGGAAAATGAAAATGGATAGAATTTTCCATCTAACCTGGATTTTTAATGCGTGGATGCATGGAGAAAACAATTATCAAGTATCACAGTTTGTGATGGCAAAAGTCTTCAAGGTTCATGTAATATAAAGGGACTCTACAAACCTGGGGTCAGATCCTAAGCCAGATCCTATGTGTTCTGTCTCTCTTCTTTTAAAAGGAGAGTGGTGACTTCCAGGGGGAAACAGTGTTAAGCAAATATACTTCATTCCTTAGGTGCATTTTATGAGGACACTTAACCCTCAAAGAGGTCCACTTAAAGCTTTGTAAGTTACAGAAAGGTCAGTCACCCTTGACTGTTACTGTTTGTAAACTTGGGCTCTGGTCCATGTGCGTGTCCATGTTTGCATGTCCTCTTTATAATAAATAAATTCTGCTCTGTTTTTGTGCTGCGATCTGCACTGCTTATGGTGCTTAGTTGTCCCAGACACTGCTTCTTTGAATGTATATGGCTTTGTCCTTAGAGTATTGATAAATAAAATTTTAAAAATCCTGGGAGCAGAAAGCCAAAACTTTAGTCCTTTCACTTCTCAGTAAAGTGCCCTGATCTCTATGGGGCTGAATCTAATGTCACCTTGCATCATCTCTGATGGAACTCGTGTTTGTTATATTTCCATCAATGCCTTTTCTAGCTTTCCAGGAGAAAGGATCCCTTGGTGAAGGAGGTGCTCTCAACAAGGGTTTTCAGTGTAGGTTCACTTCTAGATAGGACCTAGGACCTACCCAGGGTGTGATTTTATATATGACAGTGCTAGGCAGTCCTATAAAGCAACAGAATAGATTTTATCTGGAATTTTAAGTGGGCTTTTTGTTCCTGAGGTGTAACTTGCCTTAAACTTGACTTAAACAGCTGTGACTGGTATATTTCTGCTGTACATAAGGAATAGTGAAAGGAACATCATCCTACTCTCCTTAGGCAGTTCACTGCCTATCAGTCTCTGAACTTTCAAGTGTTAAGTGTGTTAATGATTTTATTTTTTAAAGCAGAGAAACAAATTGTTGATTTGAAACTTTTATTTACTGCAAACTATGTTCTTAATTACTTTCAGACTGAGATCCATGTAAGTTGCTTAGCAAGCTAGAACATATGCTATGCAAATAACAACAAAACCTACTGTTTTCCATAGAACTTGCCTAAAACTCATTAATAAGACAGAATTTCTCATTCCTAACCTGGTCTTACTTTAATCTTTTTCTAAAACCTGTAGGAAGTAACTTAATTACAATAACAGTTTACAGTGGCAGCACAAAACCCATGGGTAGATAAAGAAATGGCTTAAAGTTTCAAGGTTTTAAAATAGAAATTGTTGAGAGTTTTCATACAGTACTTTCTATTATCCTATTTTTTATACATTTTGAATATAAGGTATAAAAATACTACAGAAGTTAATACTGAATGAAATAATAGATTAAACTTATTTGAAAGTGCTTGCTTTAATAGGGAATATGTCACCAGAGATGCCTCTTGGTGTTCCCAATGTACCAGAATCTTGTAGGAGAGAGCCTGGCTGTGAATAAAAATCTATAGGGGAGACCTCAAATTGGTATTAAGGGTTTCTGAATGTATATCTTACATTACTAAATCTACTCAGACAGTGGCATTTAAATTTACAGTTGTCATATCTATCTCAGCCAACATTTTTCAGTATCAGGGAAATTAAATGGTTAAATTATTTTAGTAGAAATTGTATAACCACCTGAAGGAAAGTGGATCTGAGTGCTGTATTATAGTTTATCAAACTGAAGAGAAAAATCTGAAATGAGAACAGAATTTCACAGGAATGTCTAGTATGAAACGTGTTGGTTTATACTGTTCAATACTTATTGTGTTTCTCACTGCAACAGAATTTATAACAGAAGAATATTATGCATTTGTACAATGTGTTTGAGAGAAAAAAAGAAGGCTTCTCTCTTTGCAGATTAATTGTGATTTCTTTGTTTTACCCTGGCTAGTATATCTCATTTCTGATATAAAATGCTTAACAATGGAAGAAGAGGCAAAAATAGGGTCTAAATGTTAAAGTACATCCTTCAGAATTAGAAGTTAGAATTTTTTAATTGTCCATTTTTGAATGACTACAAATATCACCTTCATTTGCATATACATTCATGATACCATAGACATATTGCAATTTTACATTAATGGATATATAAAGCCTTGAAAGAATACATTTACATATCAATCAGAGTCCGGCTCAATCCAACACTAAATGCTAACACCAGTCAATAGAAGAAGCACAGAAATCCCTCTTGCATTTCTGGAATTTTCCTTTCAGATGATTAACTTGTCTTTGCTGCTTCTCTTTTCTTTCTTTCTTTCTTTCTTTCTTTCTTTCTTTCTTTCTTTCTTTCTTTCTTTCTTTCTTTCTTTCTTTCTTTCTTTCTTTCTTTCTTTCTTTCTTTCTTTCTTTCTTTCTTTCTTTCTTTCTTTCTTTCTTTCTTTCTTTCTTTCTTTCTCTCTTTCTCTCTTTCTCTCTCTCTTTCTCTCTTTCTCTCTCTCTTTCTCTCTCTCTTTCTTTCTTTCTTTCTCTCTTTCTCTCTTTCTTTCTTTTCTCTCTTTCTCTCTCTTTCTTTCTTCCTTCCTTCCTTCTTTTTTTCTTCCTCTTTACTTCCTTCCTGTCTGCCTGCCTGCCTTCCTTCTTCTTCTTTCCTTCTTTCTATGATTATTTTACTGTATATATAGAAAATTTGGCACTGTGAGGTACTGTTACTCACATTTTAATCAGCCCAACTTTTGTAGAAGTTATGACTTAAAATCAACTAAGGGAATGTGCTAACGGTCAGAATATATATGTTTGTATTTAAATATACTTTTAAAACGTCACTATAGAGATTTAGTTACATCTACACATAATCAAAAACTGACTACATAATTAATATTAGAGAATGTGAAATCCCTGAAAGAAAAGGTTTCACAAAGCAGCATATGATTGTCTGCCTTATTCATTTTCTTGAATGACCATGCTTGTTGTATATTAAACCTGCTACAGCTTATAGGAATGTCAAATATCTCCTTAGTATCGCCACTTTATCCTCTGCTTTCATATAATGTTCCCACCCTCCTCATTTGACAGTCCAATCTGACCTGTGATGTCAGGAAACCCCTCAATAAATCGTCATAACTTTGATCTGCAGAATTATGGGATTTCTCTTCAAGAAAAGGGGAAAATCCAGGTAAGCAAATAAAAACTCTCTAGAGAAAAGATGTTTTTGGCCCATGCAGAAATAATTTTAGAGGTTTTCAGTACTGATACTACTGGACATTCAAACCTAATAAAGGAGATGCATTTGAAGCAAATGGTGAATGTTTGTAATTACAATGACTTTTATCTTGTTTTTATACTTAAGTATTAGCACAAAACATATCGGAATAGTAGTAGGTGTTTTATGGAGTGATAAATCCAGGTCTCTGACTTTCTATCAGAATACAAAGCCACATATGACAAGAATACTTTTGCCAAGCCCTGTTCCAGGGAGGTGTATGGTTTTCATATGTAGAGTCAGGAGCTGGACAAAACAAGCAAAGTCTGGGTTGTGTCTGTTATTATGCCCCAATTGAGAAAAACATCCCCAAGAACAGCATTTAACTTTGCTGTTCTCTGTAAAGGGTTTACTTAAGCAGCGGGATATGCTGGCAACAGAAATGAGATCTTAATTACACTGCATAAAATGAACAGAGTTTAAAGGCAATTAAGTTGATGTAAGTATCTGTTTGCAAATAGCGTTTTCTAGAAAATATCTTGACTGACTTAATACATTATGGATAAAACGAACCAGTCCATGAGCAAATGAACACCCCTCCTACCTCCAAATATTCCCCTTTTATTATGAGACAGGAAGAGGGAGATGTTTCAAAGAAAACAGAAATGATTGTCAGACCCAGTCTGCAAGATATATTGAGCATTCAGGCTAATACCATAGTAGCGCAAATGTTTTGGGGGTTTGCTATGATTGTCACTACTTTTAGAGGAAAGAATCATGTCTTTGATTCCACCGGCAAAAGACAGTATCAACACTGTCAAATATGAACAGAAATGCAGTCACTTCTAAAAATTTCAGATTCTAATTAATTTAAAATCCATAGGATTTTCAGCTATTTCAAAGAAAATTTTATTAATAATAAAGCTGAGTGAATAGGTTGTAATGAATAATTTAGGTAATGAATGCCATGTTTGGGCAAATTTTCTGTGAAAAAAAATTGAAATTCTCAAGCTATATATATATTGAATTAAAAATGTGCTGTTTTCAGTGAAATATTCTTGCTCTACACACCATGCACAAGGTGGAGTTCACATTTTAGTAGTTATTCAGAGATCAAGTAATAGCCCTTTGGCTTCTTCAAATGATATGTGTGACTAATGAACAAAGAATGGGCTTCAAATTGTGAAATCTTGAATTAAAAAGACACCAGCATTTGAATAAGTTCTTACTGTGTGTGTTTAAATATCACAGTCATTAAAATATTAATATTTTTTCCACTATTAGGTTAAAATCCCTTCATTAATATAATTATATTTATTAATAAATTTGGGGAAACAAGTGAAAGAGTTTTTTATTTCTCTGTAAAGTGCACAGTCCAGGATATTACTGTGTATTGGAAACATGTCATCTGCACTCTTACAGTTTAATTTAGAAGGAGAAAAATTGTAAAAAGGAGCCTTTCCCTTTTTGCTTTGGCAACTAATGAAGTGATTATTTGCATTTTCTTGTTTCTTTGCAAAATGTTTGACCTAAAATTCTCCACTTGGCCCCAACTTCCTTTTGCAACATATACATATAGCGTTTCATTTCAAAGATTTTCAGAAGTCCTCAAAAGCTTCAAAACCACAATAACACACAAAGGGAAACCATCCTTCTAGTCATTTTCTGTATAATTCTTTGACACAACATGTCTAAAGTGATCTATCCAACTGTTTGAATGAGGATATTGTAGCACAAAGCCAGCATTGACTGAGGCCAATCTGCAAAGGCTAATTTGTGTTTTCTTATCCTTCAGACAGACCTCTCCAGTGTCTATAAAACTCTGTAAATGACCACAGTCTGCAGCTGGAACAGCCTGATGACTGGCAAGAGACCCAATGAGGACTGAATAATCAAGCTGTGCTATTAAAAGGTACAAGACATCAATCCCAAATCACTGGGATGATGCAAATCAGTTATTGTATTTTTTTAATGTACATTCCTTTAATTGAACAGCTTTGTTCATGCTTTGTTGCTATGTGAAGATAAGCCAGAACAGGGGAGAAGCCACATTCCAAGGGCCTATTTCTCTAATTGCCAATAAAATCTATGCTGTCCAAGCTGGTGAGAAAAAATAATCTCTGCTTTGCTAATTCTCTTCTTTTTCTTTCTTGTAGATAATATTGTACAAATGCGTTGGTTATATATTACATTTACATATATGGAACAGTCAAGCAAACTTTCTCTGTCAAAGTTTGCGACCATCCCTTTTTAAAAATTTACTCCATCTGCATGAAATACAACTAATACTGTAATTTATTTTTCCTTTTTTGTTTTTTTTTTCTTTCAAAGAAATGATACTATGTGTAATTATTGTGAAACTGAATTTATGCTGGAAGGCCTTTAGGATTTACAGAGGTAAGTATAATTAGGAAGCAATACATTTTTACATTTACAACTTCTCAGGAAACTTATTCTATACATATAATATTAAATTGTAATTTTAAAAACAAAATATAATTTTAATACAAATTCAGTAATACATCTGTTGCTGAGTATTAAGCTGTAGACACTTGCACTGAAAAAGTTATTTGTAATAGAATAATGGACAACAGAATCTGTAAGTAATAAAATAATATTTTCTATTATATGGTATTACAGTAGGTGAAGACGTGTGTGTAACATAACTGTAATCTAAAATCAAGTTTCACTATAAATGGCTGTGTATAAGGAGGATTGAATGTAAAGTCAGATGATAAGATTGTATCAATGTAAAACATATATCCTCATGTCTTTTAAGATCTTTAACCGATTGTTTTAAAAAGTCAATTAAATACACACCTTCTTTTTAAAAATTTGAGAAGCAAAACCAGTTAGTTAAGTAGACTCACTATTAAACATACCAATTCAGTGATGTTAGGGGAGCTCTGGTGTAACTGAGGAATGGTAAAGGTGATTTGCGTTATATCCTGGTTTAGCCCTCTACACAACCATTACAGCTATTTGGCCGTGGTCATCCAAGAGTGGTTGCAGCCAGATTCCTTCTAACTTATTTCTGACTATGTAGTTCCTCTCCCAGAACAGATCCAACAGCTTACAGCGGGTCTTAAATGTACATCCAGAAATGCTGTAACCAGCCAATATTGATATTGTCACAGATACACTGATGTTAAGGAGTCTTCTCCACCTAAAAATCAGGACCCATCAAGGTCCGAACAGATGTGTAGAACAATTGCTTATCCTAATGGGAATGGGTCCTGCCTGTCCAAAATAATGTAAAAGTATAATTAAGTATCCCATTTCATACTCTTTCTTTTAGTATACCGAGAAGGTATGTTAGCAGTAAACACCTCTAGAGCCTTTCTAGTCACTGTATATGTGCATGAATATATTTTCCATGTCAATATGCACACACATGCATATCTTCAGTGGCAACATCAGAGTAGCTCTTCCAGACAACATTCACCCAAAGTAGGACAGGACATTGATAACATCAGATGAGGTTTCTAAGCACAGGCTTGATCGACCATGACACTTTGTGAATGACGTGATGTCGTCCTTGTTTCCTCCCCATTCCTTGTCTGTGCTGAGTGCAAGTGCCTCACTGAGACAGTGCAGTGTCACCAGTTGAAGGGAAAGGGACAGGGAGGACCCAAAACTTACACAGCAGTGCCAAACCTGCACCAGGTGTGCAGGAACCAAGAAACATTCAGGATATGTTCAAATTGCCTACCATTCATTTCCTTTTTCCATGGTAAAGGCAGCTCAAAAGGCTCTAGACATCTTCCCCCGTTACACAGACAGGCAACAATACCCACTTCAAAGTTTTCTCAGATAAGGAAAAGCTCGAATTACTTATTTGAGACAATAAATAGTCCAGTCTGAGGTTTTAAGACGTGCTGTTGCACATATGACTTTCAGTGATAGACTTGGAGTCTACATTTTAAACATAAATTTGGGCTATATTAACACATCTGGATGACCTAGAATTGGCAGAGTTGTTTTTTTCTCTCTTAAGACCACTTTTCTTCCTCTTTTTTCCCCTGTATTACACGGCCCAGGGATAAATGCTTCTTCTGAAAAATAGCAATGCAAAAAACCACAATCTGTGAGAAACCAAAAGCAGAAGCTTCAGAGGAAAGGTCTTCTGGCAGTGCTTTGAGTACGGTTAGAATCCAGGAAGATGGGTAATTCAACAGGGGCCAAAACATGCTGTAAAATACCTGTTGAACCTTGAGCATTTCAGACTTTTTTGGAGGGTTAAAAAAAGACGCTGAAGAGGTCCAGCTGCATGGAAGAGGTGCGCTGATCCACTGCAGGCTCTGGACAATGTGCTTCCATGTGAGAAAGATCTCTAGACTTTGTGTGCTTTGGGAGGGCAGGTCTCGGAGGAGGCATACCTGGGAGCCAGGTGGGGATGATGCCTGCAACGTCTGTGGCTATAGGGACTTCCTGAGTAGCAGTATATACACTGCACAAATTCTTTCTTCCTTTTTCTACATGCAAGCCCTTCCCCATGGCTGGAAGTGCCAGGAGAAGGACAGAATGGACAAGCCTGCCAGTGCATTCTGATCATGGTGCCTGGCCAGGAGGGTGAGCTGGAGTCATCTCCAAGCCACCCCATGCTCCTGGGATACACCCCAGCTAAAACTCCAGGACGAGGCAGGAATTTCCCTTTTTCCATCTGGCTAAGAGTGGAAACAAATCACCATCTATGCTCAGAGGGACACAGTACACAGGGCTGGGGTCCAGCCCAACAAAAGGACCCAGAAAGAAAAGTTCATTCAAAAATGTTCCTTCCTTGGAATCTATTTTTGATTATAATTACCTCCAATAACATAATACAATTTGTAGATGTACAGTATTAGAAGCATCTCTCTCAATAGATATTATGCAAAAGATAAGGATGTTTATATGAATTTCAAATGAAAAAATATGGACTATATGATAATACTGTAATTTATGTAATTAGTCTTTGTGATATCAGTGTGTTCAGATTAGCTCGCACTGTTGAGTAAATCCTAAATACTTTACTCCAGCACATTTCCTTTGATTTCCATAGAAGACTGTCAGATAAAGATTTTGTTAAAAGAGTAAGTGCCTCAGGATTTAGGTTTCTCATGTGGATTTTGTTTCTAAAGGAGTATGTATTGCTTTATGAACTTTTATGTTTCCGTGTTAATATGATTAAGAAGACACGCATTGAGCTATAAGAGTCTGCCTGTGCAAATTTCCCTCTGAAAACAATTTTGCTGACACATTGGGGAAAACTATCAAATCTTAGTTATTTGGCTTTTCATATATATAAAGCAATGAAGTTTTTGTTTGCTTTTTGTTTCCTAGGGCTATGGAGAATGGAAGAGGACAAAAGCAACCTGTCATGTGGGAAATATTTTCAAGCACCAGGAAATTCAGAGACTGAATGTCATCTTGTGGATCTTGCTTACTTGACATTCCCTCAGTTGTTTTATTCTAGAGCATAATTTCTTGGCACTGTTATCTCATGTAATCTTGAGGCTCTCTTATGTACTGCTGTAAAAAAAAATGTAGTGCACAAAGAAGAGCTGATGAGAAAATAGCCATTTTGCTTCCTAAAACATTGCTTTGGACATACCTTCAATTACCTGTGGAGAACATGAAGCACCTACATGTTTATTCCTATTACGTGTTTGTTCCTGCATTCAGCTCTAATTATGGTGCCTAAAGTCACTGGCAGATCCAGTATTTGGCTTTTCTGTTTTTACAGAGGTTGACCATTTCTTTGTTTACTGCAGCTGAATCGTTTGAGGCCTCCTGGTGTTGTACCCATCACTGCTAGATGCTTGCTAGATAGCTTCAAGTTTTGAAAATTTAATTTAAGAACAGGGCATCAAAATATATTAGTTGACTTTGTCTTATTAGCAACTTTTTATTGCAATGTATCAGCACTTTCTTGTTAATGCGTACTGTAAATTGTCTGTAGTGAGGCTATACCACTGGTTCAAGACGGGTTTATGCTGACTTGTAATTTCACTGAAGCTTATTAGAGTGTTCTCCTCTCTGCTCCAGCTTCACCATGTGAGACATAATGATATGCTACTGTTCCCATTTACATTAGATTGCAACAGGGGAGAAAACGTGTACTTTTTTGTGTCCTCATATTCTGGTCCATAACGATTCAGATCAAATAATTTTGACACAAATTACAGTCTAAATCAGCCTTTTTATTTTGACTTTTGAGTTGTCACTATACTATTCCATCTGTTGACATCCTGTCACCTCCTGGCATAAACTAAAATAACACGATGTAATAATAGATTTTGATATAATAAAGTAATGCTTTAAGATAAAATGCCTCTGAGGACTTGGAGGCTGACAGATGCTGATCAAAGTCTGGAACAAAGCAGGCCATCTTTGCAACAAGATGTGCACAAATAATATAGGGAGGTACCTATGCACCAGCCACTGAAGTGTCCCAGGGAGAGTCTCAAACCCCTCACGTGTGACAGTGAGTCCTGACTGACTCATGCAGACCATTTTCACTTTTTTGTATAAGATCCTGCTGGAAAGCTTAAAATATATTAAACATTGATTTATAGTATCCAAGAGGATGATGAGCAATGTACACAGCAATCCTGCAATTAAAGATTTTCTTTAGTTCACCTGAAAGTTAATTCTCTATAGGAAGAATGACAACGAAATATTCTTGATTAAATAGTTAAATTCTAGAAATTTATAGTACTAAATCTATTTCTTTCCTATGTGCATTTTTTACTGTTGCTTTCAAAGTATAATAATATAGAACTACATATCTCTACCCTTTCAAAAAAACATAAAGGCGTCAAGAATAGACAAAAGGTACATAAAATCAAGCTGTATAATTCAATGTCAAGTTTATGTATCACCTTCCTTTTGTTCACCTTAAATATTATTTGCTTCAGCTATTCACCTGGATCTGTATTAGTCACACCTCTGTCAGAGTGAATGGTCAACTAGACAAATTTTAGCTTAAAACCTGCACACTTTAATCCAAATTCAAGAGGATTTTTAGATTATTTTGTCTAATCTAAAAATTTTTAATCATTGCTAATTTAGCTGTAATACATTATTGCAACTCTTGCACATTTTTTCACAGACCTCAACTTTTTGCCTAGATTTGTGTCAGGACAGTGTAGAAACAAATTGGCTTTTGCTCTTGAATTGAATATACCTGATTTGAGGATGGGGTTAGATTCAGAAGTGGTCTTGAGCCTGTACAATTTTAAAAATATGAAGTCATAGGCAAAAGTAAAAATATGATGGCTGAATACCTGGAAGACAGTATTTTCCAGAAGATAAGTGACTTTCCATTTGATCTTTCTATTAGTGCTAGGCTGGCAGTGGGAGACAAAAGGAAAAATGAAAGGCAAAAATATCCTGTGCACAGTGACATGACCATAACACCAATGTCCAGACTGCTTCTACAGGCTCTGTAGAGAGCTTAAGAAAGATGAATTAATTCAACTCCATTGCTTAGGTGAATTTTGTCTGTTGTATATAGATTTCAAGACCTGATTAATTCTGTTCTTCCTTTTTCACACTGGCTTAACCTAGATAGAACTGTCAAAGGTTGCAACACTGCCTAAATACCACAGTAAGGTGTTAGGCTGTGTAAATATATGGCTAAAAGTGTTGGGAAAATGGCATGTAAATAAAAAATCTTGGCATAACACCCTTTGCACTACACTGAGGCAAAGTTTGTTGCATTCTGAAACTGATATAGCCAAGGAAATGTTTCTTCACCTCTAATTATTTGTCTTCCGAAAAGAGGATATAGAGCTTATGTTTACAATAATCCTTCAGCACTGTTGAGTCCCTTTTTTCCCCCCCCGCTTTGTTTCCTGTAAGTCAGAAACAAAAAACCCCAAGCCCTAAATTATTTACCTTTTTTTAATAAAGAGAATTATCACAAAAATCTAAATGATGCATTTTTTGAAAAAAGTATTCAGAAAAGAAAATGTCGTTAAACACTTGAAGCAAAGTTTTCAGATACAGCCTTCTTTCAATGTGTTTCTTTTTTTCCATAGGTGATCCTGGATATATTTTAAAACAATTTGAGTGATACAAGAGGCAAGCTTGTTCCTTTTACATTCAAATATATGCTTCACAAGGTACAACTTCATTCTTTCATCTCTTTTATGATTCAGTCATATTTTATTGAAATTTTGTCAGTGTTTCTTTGTCACAGTTCCTGCCAAGCATGCTCAAGTAGCTGAGATGTGAGGTTGAAAGAAAAGTGACTGAACAGAATTTTAACTAGGGACAGACAAATATCAGATGGTTTGTTTCATATTGTGAAGCAAACTACCTGAATCCACCATCTCTTTGAACAGTTTATCCAAGCATTAATGGAGCCTTCAGTCTGATTCCACAGTGGTACCCAGACTTACAGAGCAGAAGGTATCTCAAGCTGTGCTGAATAATTGTGAATAGCAATAATATTTTCAAAATAATGAGTAATTAAAGTATGTATCTGACATTTTCTTGGTGCTGCTGGAAAGCAGACAAGGACTAGGGTTTCTGTGCTTACCTCTGAAAACACTGCCATAACACATAGTTCTGTACTAGGCAAATCTACACACTTGTGTTCACAGCAGTTCCAGCAGTGGCAGTGAATTTTTAATCCTCTACTAAACAGCAGGCAAGTCAATCTTCTTCAAGAGTAGAGGTATAGAGAAGAAAAAAACCCAACGTAGTTAGCTGAGTGTGAAATCTCTTTGCAACAGAACTAACTCACATCATCATACAAATTGTCGGCATAGGGATAGCTTCGCTGTTAAAAAAAAACCACAAAACCATAGACATACTACTGCTGCTTTACTAGTCTTAATTAATGCTGATTTTGTTGGTGAGAAGCACTTTAAAGTGGAAAGCAAAGAGAGGAGAAACAACGTAATCACATAAAATTTGGAAATGTTAGGAATTCTCTGGATGAAATTGATGCTTACAGTACATTAAATATGTTTCACGGTGTATGATACTTTCAACCAGTGAAGAATTGTTTTTTATTTTACATTTGTAGTAGTATGATAATGAGGAGAATGAGTGTATTGTTTTGGGAAGGATTCACATGCTACAACGGAAAATCTTGTATGGGTGACAACTGGCTTCATATGGCCTTATGTGAATTTAGTGCCCTGGATAAGGGCACAGTCTTACTGAAAAAATCCTGTATGAGTAAGTAAGGGTTGTTGATGAGACTTCTGGCAACGCAGAAATCACTCAGGCTTCTAAGTGCCATTAAAAGTTCATCTAATAAGGCATCTAGGTACTTCTGAAATTGTACCTTATAAAGCATGCTTTGTTGGAGGCCATATTTAAGATTACACGGATAACTTACCTTCTGGCATTTCCTAACTTTCAAGTGCTTCATTCCACAATTTAAATAACATTCTTTTAATGTAAGTGGGTTCAGTCTTTGTTTGCCTTTGATGGGGTAAGAATAAGAGGTGGTGGTTTTCCCTGTTTTGCACGCCATGTATGTAGAAATGACATTTTTATAGGAAATTGCAGAGCCATGCAATGATTTTTCACACATTTGTGATCAGAGCACCTGCTTCCTCATCACCAATATATCGGTTTTGAAACTTTAACATTTTAACCTCATAGCACTTTCAAACAGATGCTCTTTCAAAGTCCCTTTCCAGAGAAATATCCCTTTTTTCTCTTCTATTCTACTTAAAGTCGTACCAAGTTATCTACCTAGGAGAGAGTAAGAGCATAAGAAACTCAATTCTAGATCAGTAACAGAATTTCTGGGAACTAGAACGTGAAAAACTTGATATAGTTCACTAACCAATACGCAGAACATGGGATTTTATTAACAAAGGGAAAGGAAAATTTCTGTGCTTCTTAACAGGACACAGACCACTTAATGCTCTCAAAGCATGATAATAGTAAATATATGGAGTGATTTAAATAATTTGCTAGAAAATGTTTATTCATTGGAATTCCTGACCCCCTTTTGCAACAAGAACGTTATTATTTGGTAACATACGCAAAATTACTGAGAAACAGCTATTATGAGGGTAACTTCATGTGTAAACAAAAATTATAGCAGGTAGAAAGCCAATCCAGATTTAAAAAACAACCATCAAAACTTCTCAGAGGATTCATCAAATAGCATTTTTGTTTTGTGGGGAAGTTCATTGTAAATATTGCATAAAAATAGGTGATGATATATCCTGTTTATATCCTATTATTTTCATTATTGTTTGTGTCTTGCTATCTCATGACTGATATGCTGAAGACTACTGTATTGCTACTGTCTTTTGCCATGGACAACCAAGATTTACAGCACTGTCCCCAGCAAATAAAATAGTTTTTCAGAGAAAAGAAATCGACTGCTGTTGTGTTTCAAACCATATCCTAGCTATTCTACTTAAGAAACAATGAGTTTTCTTAATTTATTGATGAACTTATTAAGGGTCATTTAAAGAGATAGACCCAGAGTGCTTGGTTCTATGCTCTGTGTGTATATATATATTTATATAAGTGTATATTTCCTTAGATTTTGGAAATAAAAATTATTAATACAGTGATGCAATATTTAAAATGACAAAAATGAAATATAATTCTCTTGAGAAATTAAAAAAGAGCATTCTATTAAATTCCTGAGCAATGTATAAGATATTGGAATGTATGCTTTTTGCTATATATTATATACCTACATGCCATATATACACATCTACTGTTTCCTTAGAGCTTTTATTACTTAATAAATGGAATTCATTTCATGTCTATGTCATAATAATTAAGGTAGAACAAGCAAGGCTTTGAATGCCATATACTTTGTATAACACAGCATATACATCACCCATCTTCTTTTGTAAACATAATTTTTATTAACATTTATTTTCTTTTTATTAACCTGTTACAGCCCTTTCTTATGCATCACATTACAGCTTTCCCTTCACTGGAGGTTCTACAATTTCTAAACAAGACTTATTTTTAACTCAGCGTTGCTTTCACATTATAATCAAAGATTAGCTGAGGCAGTTAAAGTTGTTTTCAGTATGAATTCTTTTATACATTATGCTATCTCATCAGTAGCACAGTCTTGGAAGATAACTCGTGGTGGTCTCATTCAGTGGCAATTCCAATAGAGCTAGAAAATTAATGTGGGGTAGAACTTTTCACAGATCCCTCATCCATTACAGAACAATTTTTCAAAATATAGAGCACTTTGTAAGTCAAACAAAGCAGAATTATGGTTTAGTGAACTGCAGTCCTGAGTGCGTTATGGTTTATTTTTCTGGTGAAAAAATAAACTATTACTTTGACTAATAACTCTCATGGAATGCAGGAAAAGATTACCATTAGGTATTTCTTGCCAAAAGAAATTGATATCATGATACTCTTAAAGCACACAAAAAAGACCTGAATTTACTGGTACTTGAATAGATTTTTAGGCCTGGCATGTGTCATTACTGTAAATCTTTCAAACATCCAGAGAGGAGGACAATCAGTTTCATCTTTCTTCTGGAAAAAAAGTTGCTGCTAATCGTCCTTACGCTCTGGGCTTGATCCAGGGAGAATCTGTAATTCTCATTGACCCAACTGAAGCAAGGACCGCAGGAACTCAGCACCTTTCCAGCGGAACTCCTTTAGGCAGGCTATCTGTAGTTGAATGTGCGTGTCTGCACATTTCCTACAAATGGAGAGAGAAAGAAAGAGGCTTCTCACTTAGCACACAAATCCCGTCTTGTCCAGTCCCAAAAAAAGAAATGACTTCTCTGTAAAACTCATCAAAATTTATCTCATGTGGTATCTCTAGGGAAGACATTTTAGTATATTCCTGTGCCAATGAGGCTGGTGAAGAGCTTCTGCTTGCTGACAGGTCAAGCCCTAGCAGAACACATTTTTGGGAATATTCACTCATCTTAAGTGTGTATCTTGAAAAAAATATAAAGGTGAAATTTTGTTATGAATAGTCTGGTTTATAATTACCTCTCCAAGAAAGTTTTTCACTTGCACAGCTCCACTTATCCTGTTGTGACAGAAAGCATTCAAGCAGTATTGAAAATTGTTAGGGATGTTTATTTATCTGCTTAAAACTGATTCAGGAGTCAGCACCTATTTTGAATGTTTTAGTCATTGTTTAAGTAACTGCAGGACTGAATGATTGCAGGAAACTGCTTATAAATGCTGACAGCAAAAGACACAGGTATTCTGGTAATGCCTATATCCAGGGACAGCAGAACAGCATATGAAAAATACAGAGGTTTCATGTATAAAATATCCATGATATAAAGATGAAACTGATTAGAAAAATAAACTAGTGAAGTGTGAACACATTACTATCACTTTTCCCATGATATGCATCTACATGCACATGTAGAAGTGCCATTAATGCTGGGAGAGCGGTTTATTCTCATGTATGAACACAGTAAGTGAACGCTACAGAGAAACACTACATCCTCCCTTCTGTGCATACACTATTTGTACATTAATATTTACAAAATAAACACCTGTTGACGTAAATAGAAAGAAAATTCCTCAAGCTTCAATGACACTTAGTAGCCTTGGAGTTGCATGATTAGCAGATATGGCCCTGATCCAGCAAAGCCTTTTAAGTACATGCTCAACTTCCACCCTGCATGTTGTTCCTCTGAAGTACTACACGCATAACTAAAGCTAAGCACGTACTTAACTCGAGATCTTTGCTAGATTGAGGCCCATGTTATTAAAATGAGACTGTGAAATTTCATTAGAATTACAGAATGCAAAGAAATACGAAGAATCCCAACGACACAAGCAGTTTTCACAACAGATTGTACAGCTTGCATGGTCTGCTATAAAATTACACAAAACCAATCTTTCCATTTCAGAGTACCTATTTAAGCATGAAGTTTCAAATGCTGCTAGTAAAACAGCAAAGTAAAGTCATAATTGTCAGTTGTGTACAGAAAGGTTTGAAGTAACTACAGTAAATATTGGTTGTCTTAAATCTCAAGTTTTATACACCAGCTTTGTTACTATGCTGTATCAATTGCCAAGGTTAAAACATGTCTGAATATTTGCACAGGAAAAGTGTTTTCTTTCTTTGTTAAGGCTAAATCTATATACTGATTACTGTTGTTTGAAGAAACAGTAGTACAGTGCCTTAAATTGTAACCTTCATAAATACTTTTACTTAAATAGGAACCTCAAAATCCTAAAGCAAACAAAAGCATGATTATATGTACAGCAATAATGCCCTTATCACAATAGGATAACAAACACAATGGTTAGTAACATTTGAATAGTGTAACAAGAGTGTTTATAATAAGATGATTAGAGCCAAAATGCAATGGCCTTTTCACAGACTGCTTCATGAGCATACTAAACTGTTTGTCACTTAAGGACTTCAGAACAGTTTCTAGATCATTCTTCCAGTAAAGCTACTTTTGGAAGGTAAGCCTTTCCTAAACTTTAAGAAATCGCAGTTTTCAAACTAACAATGATAACAGGGTTTAGCATGGCTTGAGGACAAAACTGTGTTACAGACAAGGACACGAAAAGGCATCTTAGTTCAACAAGACTTTCTGCTTTAACATCATACCTCTCTGTACCTCCATTCTCAGCTCCCGCTTTGTAAAAAGGTTGATTAGCATGATTATTCTTTTCCACAATTTGCAGTTTACAAGTTCATGGTTTTCTTCCTTTTTTATACCAACTTGCATCATTTTCTATCTTTGGATGCTTTTTAATGTTCGCTAAATCTTACTGCTGATTTACAAGATGCTGGTGATGAGTTTCTAAAAATAGGAACTGTTTTATGAATGTAACTTGTTAAGTGGCCTACATGTAAAGTGAGATATTACTGAAATGGTAAATAAAAACATTCTGTGAGGAAATGATCTCTTCCACATTTAGCTCAGTTGCTCTGTTCCAAGAGCTTTCAGTACTGCCACTAAACATTTAGTTAAGGTGTCTGACATGATGAAGATTAAATAAATTCATTATTATAAGTGTAATTATTTCATTCTAATAGTAATGGGGTAGAAGAATTTTAAGCAGTCGTGATCAAATAAATTTACTAGAGTTCTGTTCAGATGCCTTGACGTGTAAGCAAACCTTTTCACTTTTGCTGCAAACAAAAGACATTCCATATTCCATCATCCATCCATGCCCAAGGCAATCCATTTGCACTTTCCGTAACAAGCTTACTATATGTAGTAGTGGAAGCTGAATTGTCCAACTGCCTGCCTCAGCGGTTTCTGTCATCCCTTTAATATGACACCGCAAAGTGTTTGATTTTGAAGCTTTTATTCTCTTACGAATTATTTTCTTAAGTGTGAACATGGGACTAATCCTACAAAATTTCAAAAAGCGAGGGATGAGGTATGCTTCTGAACGTTGTAGAACTGGTGGCCAAAAGGTCTCAGTGCTGTATTCATTGAAAGCTGAAGAAGCACCATGGTTGTCCTGCCTGCACTGACATAAGATGATACCAACTGAAGTTGCAAGGTAAGAACAAGGAAGGCCCATAAAAAGCAGCCAATAATATAAATTATTTCTGGATGCATTTTAATGTCATCTTTGGTTTTATTCTTTTTATTATATACCATGGGTTATGGCTTTAGGGTATGATATTTTAGAGTGCCGTAGCTAAAATTATGAGTAAATGTTTACTTTTACTAACAGTATCAAGTAGTACAAAATGCATTACGAAAGCATCCAATAAATGAGAAAAAAGTTAGCTATCAGACAATAACAAGGGACATGAAAAGTTTCCTTCATATTTTGATAATATATTTCACTTTTCCATTTCCACTATATGCCCAGTCAACATAAAATTTGTCTTAGTTTTTCCCATCAGTCAGCTGAAATATAGTAGTACTTTAAAAATGTGTCACAAACCTCATTTTCAGTTGCCTATGGGCATTAAAATAAATTAAGGTTAAGGAAGCGAAAGAGTACGTGCCTCATTTTGAAGACCATTGTCACACAAATATAGTAGAAATTAACAAATGTGCTTATTTATGAAATTAATTACGAGTATGTTATTCTATATTCTACAGGAGACAAGAATTCCTTATCATAAACAAGGAAGTGCAGCTGAGAGGCAGCTGAAATAGCTAGAGTTCTGGATTATAGAAACAGCATAAAATTTGAGGATTTTGTTTCTGATGAAATATTTACTCCTTGTAATTTCAGTATGTCTTAATCCAACATTTTTAATCACTTACATATAGTTTTTTAGATTTATTTTAAACTCATAACATATCTCAGTACGTCATAAATCTTGTTCTGTGCTTTGAGCCTATCTTAAAATTAAGAAATGCTTCTCTAATAATGGAGCATCACAACACAACCATGATTAGGATTCAGTCCCACCCAGAGCTTTTTCCTGTATGGGAAAGGAAGAAGGGACTGGAAATGACAAAAAAAAGTACTTTCTATTTCTTATTCCTATATCTTTCTAGGCCCTTGTAGAGAAAACATAGATAAACAAAAGTCAAAGTCAAATTAGCAAAAACTGAACCACAAACCAAGCCTTTTCTGTTTACATTTTGAAAATAACTTCCACCCAGTTATGTTTGGCTGAGTGTGCAAGCTCTGTTCCAGTAAAAGTATAACATTAAATCTTACACTAATGGGTAGCAGGCTTTTATTTTATTTTATTTTGTTTTAATATTTGATTTTCTACTTCTATTAGAGAGTCAGCCATGAGATTTTGATAAAATAAATCACTCTTGAATATGACCTAAAATTAGTATGAATTAAAACAAACCAAGTGTATAAAATTATTCTTTATACATATGAAGGAAAAAATCCTATCCAGTGGTTTAAATTAGCATCTTTAATTTACATGTGTCATTAATTAAGTCAACCACTGAAAAGTTACTGATAGCTAGATTTTTGCCATCTTGAGTCCTATGTGTTTGATCATTTAGAGAGAAAGTAAGTAATCTGTTGCTGCCAGTGTGAAGAACATAAAAGTTTGTCTTCTCAGGTCTGTGAGTGTATCAATGGGCCTTAATGGCCCTGACCAGCCTCACCCACAGCCATGGGCTCAGGATCCCCGTTTAACACCACCATCCATCATCCATGAGGGCCTGGCTCTGTCTTGGGCTCTGTCAGAACAGATTGGGCCATCGCGTGGCTGCTCTCACCTCACGTGCACATGCCAAACTGGGCTGTATTCGCTCTTGCTTGCAAAAGCAAGTTCCCTCTCATGGCTTGAACTTCAGTCCTCAAAAACTTACTTTCACACAGATTCCAAGGATAAATTATTCCATAGGGTGAACTGACTGACCAAGAAGACTGAGATGACAGCGTCCAGTAAGACAGAAAAAAAAGGCATGCAGTTGCTTTAATATCACTTTGTTATTACTAGCTGCTTGCATCGACGACTTTGGCTTTTCCCTGCTTTTGAAGGTGTAGCTATTGCCTCAAAACATCAGCTTTCCACAGCTTTAAAAAACAGAATATTTTGCTTGAACTCTGTCCTACATAGGCACTCTGTTCTACAGACTTTCTATTTTATATATAAATTATTTATGTGTAGCAATTTATATGTATGTTTTTACAGTACCAAAAGCAACAGTAGCCTGATCCGTGGGAGTGGAGTCATTGAGTGTTATGCCAGTCATGAAAACTTTGCTTTGGCTGAAGTCACACTAACACAAGGGATTTTGGGATGGATCCTACTTTGGGGAAGGAATTCCTCTTGGATATGGCTGAGCGTGCCAACTGTTTTTGATCTCTCAAAACAGATGAGGATGCCGTATGGCTGCTCTTACCTCACGTGTACATGTCAAACTGGGCTCTGATGGTACGATGGCAAATATTTTTTCCTTCCCTTTCTCCCTTGGTGATGTCACACCTCATCTCAGAGACAGCTGAAGAAAGGGAAGGCATTTTCTTCATGCTCTGCCTACCTCCCTGTGCAGGTGAAACTGGTAAAACATAAGCTGTCCTGGAATTTTTTACTTTAATAGGAGGCTGAAAATGCTGGAAAAGAGAGCATGTACATAGTACACTTTTAGCAGCAGCCTTCACTCAGTACTCACACTCACACTCATTTGTGGTGTGGAAGGAAAATAAACTGAGATGAGGAAACTCACATCAAGTTGTACAGTGATGCCATAGCATTTGAACTTGTGTCATGCCCCCAGAAAAGATACTGCAATATTATTACAATGTTATGAAAAGACCACAACGAACTACAGCATTCAATGTAAAACATTTAAATTGGTTCTGGTTCTGAGGTGCGTTTATGTTGAGGAACAATTTGGAATGTCAGGTTGTGCTAATACATGCTATAGTTTGAATGTGCCCAAATTTGAAATACAATTTGACTTACACTGTGGGTGTACTGACATGCCAAAGTAAGTTAGGGCTCCACATTTTCTAGAAATAAAATATTTTTCTCTAGAAGTTTTTCTGTTGAAAACTTAAGGCATATTTTATTCATGCTGACCTTTTTGGGGTATCTCTCTTGTATCTCTAGCAAGTTAGAAGACTGACAGGCAAAGACATTTTCTTATAATCTCTATGGTGGTCAGTTTGAAATGGGAATCTGATAGACCCTCTTTGCAGAGATATAAATAAAAATTTTGTCACAAATATTGATGTAATTTTTTTTAATAATTATTGAAAGTGATGTAACAGTCACTTTTGAAGCCATTTCTACTCATAGTACAGTAAGGTATTTTAGTATATTTAGGTGTTATGCATTCTACATTTGATAGTCACTTTTCTAAATGAAAAAAGCTAATAAAGGTATAAATATCTGCTGAAAACTGGAGTTCTGCTGAAAAATGTAGCATAAATACGTCTTTTAAATTAGAAAATGAAGACATTTAGCAACCAGTAATTGTCATAGATTAACCATTAGTATGATGGCAACAGGGTTGTATTCTCTCCTGTCTTTGCTTGTCCTACCAAGAGAATTAAATTCAAGCTTTGCCTCATAATTTCATCTCAGACCCCCCTCTGGGCATCAATCCTTGGCCAGCTTTATCAACAATAACAAAACTCTGACAGTTTGAAGCTTGCATCTAAAAAACACACAGCAAGTAGAGCTTTTTTAAAACCATTGACTTTCAAAACAGCTTTGTCTCTTGCATACAATCTTGATAAGGGAACTTTCCAATGAGGAATTTGCTAGGTGGATGTTTGATAGCAAGGTTGTCTTTTCTAAGGAAAATTATGGTCATCTTCAGTTTATATCAGAATGCTATCATCTGAAACAGAATATGTAAGTGAATACTGAAAGTTATTCTTTAAGAATAGCGCTGTGCTCACAAAGATTTCTGATGTGCTCCAAATATGTCATTGAAGACTGAGTTCACTGGTGGGCTAAAAAAGTAAACATAGCTGTCTGTGGAAATTAAAAGCTACTGTTAGTTTATTTAGTCTGCTGATGTAACTTCTTTTCATCATTCTGCTAAATTACCTACATTCTCTACTTCAAAGTTATCTCTAGTGGACTGAATTCATTCACCAGCTAGTAGGAAAAGTGAGAAACACGACCTATTGCCAAGAAGTGACCGTTTATGGTGATGCTGTAATTGATCTGGAGTTTGTTGGACCCGGTGAAGACATGGTAAAGTTCTCAAATTGACAGTTTTCCCTACATTTGAAGAGAATTTGTACATGTATCAGTGTTGGCTTCCTGAAAATTTTTGACTGCCAGTGAACTGCTTCGAACAATGAAAAGTCAAATTATCATGCCTTCTTTCAACCACTCATTGCTCTCTTACAGACCACAAGAAGACCAAAGCTGTCAAATGAAGAATATTTGCCTTGTGATTTACAACTTTACTGGATCCCTTTTTTTCCTGTATGGAAATTTTCATAAGTGGTTTGGCAAACGCCTTTAAAATAACTGTGGTATTTGGCAGAAAAAAGGCTGCAGAACTTGGGCCTGCTGTTTCCATTTTAGTTCAACAGTGAGACTCCTCTCAGTGATATGAACCAAGTACAGAATTCATAGTCCAAAGACATAAGTTATTAGAAACAAGTTGAGTAAAAAGGAGACATGTGGCTCAAGCCACAGAAATTCATTAGACAATGGTTTTCTGAATGCCTGTTTCAAGCAATTTGTCAAATCAACTGTTCATTATCATGCAGCCTAATACTGACTGCGTATATATATAAATTTACACATCAGTAGCTATAAAAGCGTTTATATTTATCACACAATACTGTTCATTAGACATAGTGGAGTATGTGAACACACATGTTAGCAATTCATACCCACAAAAATAATTCAGTTGTTCACATGGCAGAGGTCTGTGTATTATTAGGAAGAATCCAAATACACGCACTTACTTTATCACTTTTTGAAAGGGCAGAGAAAGGTCATAAGTGACAACTTCCTGAGTTTTATTTTCTTATAATTTCAACATATGTCACCAGAAAACATACTCAAACTCAAGGCTTTCAAGTGAAAGGCTAATTTCACTGGTATTTCTTATTCATTAATGCTTAAAATTGCCTATAGGACGTGAAGTGACATTTTGTGGTTCGGGTTCAATCATATGCTGCCCATATGGGACCAACTTCTGAAACACCCAGGTTTGACTTCAGGGAGAATATTTATGGACTGATGTCTCCCCTACCAGACAGTGGTGACACAGACTACCGTCATCCGTTGCCCCTAGAGTATTTCCCCAGACCCCTGTGCTAATGGACTGTTTCAGGCAGAAGGTGTATAGATGGGGCTGTGAGTAAGAAATGAGGCAGGGTAGCCACTGGACCTAGAAACAGCATGAAAGGACTCATAATTGGTGGTGGCTTCTGCAACAAACAAACAGTCCCCAGCTTCCTTGGAGGATTTCTCTGAGGCACAGGGCCACCCCAGTGTAGTGTGCTGCATATACAAGAGCTAGTCCCACGCCTAGAGGCACAGCCTCACCGTAGCAAATATGCAGAACAGCAGGAAAGTTCGTCTTCAAAATTAATTCATCTCTGTCATGAGTTTACCTCAAGTCCACTGACAATAGCAAGTACAACTATCTGGGGTGCCTGCAAACCCTCTTGTTGACTTCAGAATAGTGGTTTCTAAAGTTTGGTAGGTCATGATCCTTAGTGAGCCATACTTGTTTTTGGTTTTGCACGATTAATGGGTTGATTTAGCTATGTAAAACTCATCTCTTGCCATATCCTATTGAGACAATTTGAAAGCACAATGGGCTGAGAGACAATTGGACATTTTTTTTAAAGAGGGAAGTGATGCAAAAGCAATTTACACTTGTGAGTTCAGTGTTGCAAAACGCCAAAGAGCAAAGCCCTTTACTCAAGGAAACAAAAAATATCTCAGAGGTTGTCCTTGAGACGCTGTGACAGAGGCACTGTGGTACAAGTCATCAGGGCATCGTATTCAGGCAAACTGTCAGCGTTGGTAGAGGTCCTGCAACCTTTCTTACTGAGAGGTTGAAGAAAGGAATTTTGTACCATTTCCTATTGTGCTGAACAAGAATTTGCCTGGAAGCCTTGCTTGACAGATTGGCCCCTATTCCCACTATGATTTGTGCTACTGTGAAACAAGAGCGCCTAATGCATGGGCCGTAGTATAATGACAGGCTAGCTTCAGTTAGTCTGAAAAATGATACACAGATGAAAGCACGGGCTCTGCTCCACCTTTCATGCTTTTCATATTTGCATTTGGAGCGTACACAGGCGGGACCCAAGACAGAACTGACAGACAATTAAAAGGCCACTCAATACGAGGAAGTATATCTGCATGACACATGACCTCTGCTAGCAGACAATATTGTAGGGCATAAAATGACGTCTTGCTATCAACCTGAAGTCTAAGAAGAATTATATTAAGCCCTGCCAAGAGGTTAACTTCTTTGCAGCGGGAGCTTTGTTCTGACTATGTCTTTCTTATCAAAACTTCAGGATTCCTTTTTCCTGAGGGAACTTAATCTTTCAGATTTGGGTCAGGAGGTATGATAAGTAACACAAAGAAGTAAACACTTTAAAATTCTAGGGGACAAGCAGGACACATTTTTTAGAATTTAGTTAAAGGAAATCCTGGCTTATGTGAACACTAAGAATGCAAGCATGGTGGATACAAATTCTCCTTTAAACAGACTGCTTAGAAAAGTAGTAAAATAAAAAATCTTTTAAGAATTTTACAGCTCCTAATGGAAAAAAAGGGACTATATGAGTAATTTAAGTGTGCTGTGTTGTGTGGGGATTTAACATGGAGAAATGGATCGTAGGAATGTTCTCATTTCCACCTGCTGATCTTGCCTTGTACATTCTAGTGGAAATCCTACAATATGTATTGTTATTGTTCTATGTGTAAAATCTGAGATTTCAAAAAGTCATTGTTACGTAAAGAGGATGTTTATTTTGGCAAAATCAGAATCTTTTAAACAGTAAAATTATACAGTTCATTCCCACCAGATGTTGTATATCTTCTTTTTTTGAGAGCTGGGCTATGTACTGTACAGGAATACAGACAGATGCTGTGTGGCACTTTATTGTTGGATTGCTAGCATATTTACATTGCATAAAGGGCATTACAGAATAGTGTTTGCAATGCTCTATGCTAAATGCATTCTGAAATATTTGCAGTATCATAGAACAGATGGAAATTAAAGTAGTGTTCAAGCTCAAATCTGTTTCCTTTGATAGTCTGCTGCAAGGATGGTTTTAAGCAAACTTTCAAAACAAACTTTCTAGGTATTCAAGATGTGTAAATAACAGTATAGAAAATGCAGTGGAAAGTGATTAACCACATGGAAAATATTCTGGTTTTGATTTTACTTGAACTGAACTAAAAGATAAAATGCTTGAAATGTTGTTAAATCTTTTCTACCAAAGAAAAGAAAACATCTTGTATATCTGTGTCCATTGTATTTAATTTGAGTAATTTTTTTTTCTTCTTGAATCTGTTGTCCAAGCAGAAAATGGGACACTTGAATAATTGGCATGCTTCTGATATTTGATGGCTTCCATTATCCCCATTTTGGATGCTGTAGGGCTACATTCAATTTATATGAGGATGAGTTGCTACAAAACTGTGAAGGGATAATTTTCCAGAGTTTCAGTTTATTTTGTTAATTTTTGTGGATTTTTTTGTTGTTCTTATTGTTCATTCATTTTATGGTTTAATTTGAATTTATGAAAAGCTTTGTTAAAAAAACAAATAGGAAAAGAAAAATCCCCAAAGAAATGGATTGGTATTTTAATATTCAAATATGAAAGCATAACAATGGAAAAAAGATTTGTTTTCCAAATGCAGCAGTTTTCAATTTGCAAAAACAGTTGAATAAATTAACGCTGAATGAGAATTATTTCACACCTGTCAAAGATCATTTGCAATATTTGCCCTGCCCTCCTTTTCTGAGCATCTTCATTTGCATACTAGGTGCAGGTGGGCAATGCAATATAAGGTAAACCAGGAAAGCAAAGGGAAAGACTGCAGTAAGAACAAGAACTGTGGAATGTGAGCAGCTGCTAGGGGCAGATTGGACCAGGAAATGTAAGCAGTAGACAGACTTGAATTTGAGATGAGTGGCTGCTAAAGCATGTTTCACTGCCATGGGGCCTACAGGTTTGTACCCTTCCTTCTAGTTGGAATGAGCATACCATCTTCTTATGCATTAGTGCTTATGGCAATCTGCCTCCAAGGTATCTGTAAAGTATTTGAATTCAGTGCTAAAACTGGACAGCGTTGTTTACAAATTCTAGTTGTTATTGATAGTTATTTCTTGTTAATCGCCACTCAGTTATAGTGCGACCTTTCCAGCACAAAATTATTTTGTGAGCCTTGGGGAAACGGCTTCCAGAGACTATCTTTAAAATAAATGTTCACAAAGGAGCAGGCAGTACCTCAGAGCATTTTTGATATTTTATTTTAAGAATTTGGGATTGGGCTTTAGAAATCAAATTTATTAATCTCACTGAGACAATTTATGTTTCCTTCTGTGCCTTTAACCTACCCTCATTTCAGACAATAATGGAAGCCAGATTGCTGTTATAGGAATGGCAGGAAAAAGCAATACTACTAATGCTATTTTAAAATACAAAGGCTAGAATGTGGGAAGCAGGAACAAGTCTTGATATCAAGAACTAACCTGTTCTGAAACAAGGAGAAAATATAATGAGGAGGCCTGTTGATTAGAAAAAACAGGGAACACTTAGAAAGTCCAGGGAACTGGACTTCACAAAACTTACCTCTACGTTGTGATGAATTCATCACCTGGAAATTAGAAACAAATTTGCATTATTTTTTAATTTAACCTTCACACAAGAACACTTTTACCAATTTTAGTGTTACACCTTATGAGTGACCAGGTTGATACTATGTTTTCCTAATTTGTATTGAACACTTAATCGTGAATGACACAGAAATGTTCATTATGGTAGCATTTACTTAAGAGAGGCAGCTCTATACAGCAAGCAACTCTACATAGAATTAGTAAAGAAAGTAATAAAGAAGAAAATTCATAGTATTGCTAGCTTCCTTGTCCTACTGAGAAATATAAGATGGTAGTTCATAGTACTGGCCCTTCCTTGGCCTAGAGTATTTCAAAATTTATCCGGAAGGAAATCTACGGGGGATCATTAAGAGAGGTGAGCAAAACTAGCGGAAACATTAAGGCACTTTAAAGCTTCTATGGGAATTTTACTTGGTGAAATTACTTACATACATCTACCTGGAAATTCCTTAGGGAATTTTATCAACATTTCTTCCTCTTTTCCCCTTCAACTGAAATCAAGATCAATTCACAAAGCCTTCCACTACTTGACACAAGAAACAAATGTGTTGACATGATTAGCGGTGTTTAGAACACCAGTTCTCAGAAGGAAGAGGGTCTACAGGCTGTAGCATTAGTCTGTCGAGCCATCAAGTCAGACCCTTTTTCTACCTTTCTGAGACAGAGAGACTCTTAAATTGAATAATTGTCATTTTCCAGCTTTCAGTGAGGCCAGAAATCACTAAAGATCTCATTTAAACTTTCCGTTCTAGTTCTCAAGCAAATTTACAGCAGAGGTCAGTCCTTTTGCAAGATTTCTGGAGGGAATTCTTCATCATAACAGATGTTTCTTTTTTTCCATTGTAGTTAAAACTATCTTCCATCAATTTTTCTTGTCATTTCACCAATCTTATTATGACCTTCATAGGATAAAAGAACAGTACGAACCATGCCTTTTCTCTCAGTATTGTGTTTCTCAGTATATTGTGTAGTTAATATTGATTATAAATCACAGTGAACTCAATGAATGCCTTCCTACTCCTGTACCTCTCCATGACAGCCATTCTCATGCTTTTATCCAGCTTGGAAATAATACTATTTTTATATTTCTTCTGCAGAAAGATTGTGAGTTCAGCTTAGTTTTAGTTTTACAGTTATAACAAAACCAGAAATAACCCAGACAACCTATCAAAGCACAAGATTATGAAAAGTTATTTTCTTCTCATTAAAAAGAGATCAATAAAGGCACATTAACTTAATTATCCTAACAATTGAGTTTAGCATGGTAATAGGATTTGACACAGGCTGTGGCAGTTGATCATGTGTGTTTTCAATCATTTAGTTAAAGATTGAGTTACCTGAAATAATCCAAAAATAATAATTTTTAAAGGTAAATTATGTATTAACTTAATGTAAAATAGATTTTAGGCATTAATGAATAAATTCTTAAGCTATTATGTGAAGAAAATAGAAACTGGAAAAAAATCCTGTTACAAAAAGCAAAGATAATGATACATGAGGGAGAGCAAAACAAATATATTAAAAGAAACTTACTTTTTTTAGTAAATCTTTTGTATAAGTTTAGGGCTTACGGAAGGGAACATCTGGTGGGTCTAGAGGCTGTCAGTCAGTTTGAAAAGAATGTGGCTATGGCAAAGGCAGGCATATTGTAAACACTCTCCTCCTGCCAAGAACCTGAATAAAACTATCTCTCAGCATGAAAGAATGGAGGATATTTGACATCCGTTTTTTGCAGTCTTGGCAGAGATGACTAGGCAAGGTGTGCAGTTCCACCCAGAACCAAATGCTGATTATGAGCACTAAACACCCCTTAGATGGTAATCTAAACTTTACCCTATCGCTGATCTGAGACGGAGCTGAATCACAGTTTCTGAACAAAAAGTTTTGATTTAACAGGACCATTTTCTGTAGTTATAGCTGTTCTAGTTTTCATGCATTTTTAATGGTATTGTTGGTATAGGAACCTCATTCCTTTGCACTGAAATGAAATCAAGCTCCCTCCCCCACCTCTTCTTTGTCTTTCCATTGAAAGACAAATGGCACAATGGCACAAAATAATTTTTGTCATTGGGTGGGCAGTTTCAGGTTTTAACTAAGGAAACATTATGCAGATGCATATAAAATAAAATTATAATATCTATGGCACAATCACAGTAGTTTGTTGTGTTGTTTTGTTTTTTCTGAAATGAAAGAAATTCTGAATAGATTCTTGAGTGTCAATAGTTGTCATTTTCTTTTTAAAAAAAAAAGGGTGGGGAAAAAAAGGTCTGAAAGTGGCTCAACCTCAGTTTTTGCAATGCAAGAAGAACTGAATTGCGCCTCACGATGCTAAAACTCTACCGCCATCGCTTCTCCTGCCTGTTAGGAGGCACTCTTTCTTCTCCAGTGCCACAATAGCTTTTCATTGTCCTAGCACAACTTTCCCTCTCATTCATACATGATGTTGGATGGCCTGAGCACAGACTACGTGTTTCATTATGAGACCAAGAGGTACAAATAATACAAAGCATGTGTGTGACAGTCAGACTGGACCATGACTACAAAACAAGAATAATCATCAGCAGCCTGATGAATGACATTACACATAGTAGTTTTCATCTGAAGACCTCAAAGCACTTTGCCAAAACTAATTAATTAATTCTCACACCAGCCCTGAGAGTTTATAAGTATTACAATTATGTTTTGCAGAGGAAGATCTGAGCTTCCAGGGCCATACTACACTCTCAGGATGCCCTGAGGGCTGGTGACTCCCGAGGGCTGGGAGTCGCAGGGCTCCCCAGACTCCATCAGGGTAGGGCTTGGCAACCACAGCCTGTCCCACCACCCCAGCCTGGAGCAGGACAGCTGGGGGGCACGGGGCTAGTCCCAGGGGATGAGGCAGATCTTGGGGCTGGTGCATTTCCCACCCTCAGTGAGGATTTTGCAGGCTTCTTCATGTGGGTTCAATCCATGTATGAAGTATGTAGCAGAGGTGGCAAATTGCCCGTGGTGTTTGATAATGATTACTCAAAGATGTTTTTTGTTTTGAAGGGTGCCCCTGGTAGGAATTTTATTCATTCTTTCAAAACAAGAAACAACAGCAATGGTTATTTTTAGTGATGACAACCCAGACTACCATATCTTTTAAGTTATATCCAGTTATTTTTCAAGTACGTGGTTTAATAAAATTATTTACTTAATGTAAATGCTGTCAATGTAATCTAACCCTAGAAAGAAAAACCTTAGATTTTAAGCAAATTTTCCTCTCATTCATTTTTGTTATTACTTGAAAGAATCCTGCCAATATTTATTCTAAATATATTTAATAGCTATACTAATTTCCTTAGTTTTATTGTGAATAAACATAAATGGAAAATCAAATGTGAAATTGACAAATAATACTATTTTTATTTTCCTCACTGTATGTAATGTCATCATCATGTACGCTTTATATGTATTACTTTCTTCCTAGGCTCTCTTTCAAGTGAAACAGCAGAGACACAACCTATGTACAGCCCTAACAATAGCTCATTCAAGATGACACTGCTCATAGGTTGCACAACTGAGACTCTTTCATGTTTGACTCTATCAAACCTATGTAGCCCACCAGGCCCGGACTTTTCATGTTTCCCCATGGCACAGCCCAGACAGTGCCAGTAAAGGCCATGGTTAACGATGCTGATGTCAGACTGCAACGACAAAATTCACCAAATCTATTCTTCTATTTATGTCATAGGAGCTACAGGTGTGTCACACGAAGCACAGAAAATATCAGGCCACGTGCTTGCAGCACGGATACAGTTGGTCCAGTCTGGGTGGGATTAACTATGTTCTACTTTGTCTGGGGTGGCTGGGGTTGCTGTCTGGGATGCTATCTTAGGTGGAGGTTGTTGTGTCTGATAAACAATATATTTTCACAGGAAAATTGATGTGATTTTGAGTAACTATGATGCCTACATGGACCTAATTTTCCAGTCATGTTTGTTGGTATAATAGGCACTTTCCATGACTGAAATTGTCAGTTTATTGTGGTATTTATGGTGTTGTATTTATGGCATTTTCAAGTACAACAAGCTCACAACTTCAGAGGACCCTCATTATCACACTGATAAAACACACCAAAAAGCAGGGCAGGCATATGGCTGAAAGCACAACTACTTGGGGAATTTCCAGATGCTTAATGGTCCTCGCTAAGGCTGAGCTGGTTATTGCTGCTCTTAGAGCATCATAGGCTGTAGCAAGTTTACACCATCTCAGAGCCGAATGCATCTATCAAGAAATTGTATGGACCCTGTTAGACACTGAAGAAAGATCCAGCAAAAACACAGCGAAGAGTGACCTAGATGGTGAGTTTGGGTAGGAAGATACTATCAGAGAGGGTTGCATCAGTATATACCTTGCAGGGCAGAAAGAAGGCTGAGAAGACTTTTTGCAGAGTATTGTGGCTTTGTTGCCAACCACAGCTATGTTGAGAGAAGTGAGAGGGAACAGCAAGGGGCCCAGGCTGACACTGAGATAAAGAAAAAGGGAGATACTTGGAAAGTTTCTTCTGTATAGAGTCCACATTGCACAGCATTATCTCTTTCCGTGTAAAGCAACATTTATTTCTTCGTGGGCTTTCCCTTTGTTAGTCTCATTGTATCAGTGTGCCCAGAAGGCTTTCTTATGAATAAGGTTGCCTGGTACAAAAATGCTGTGTCTATTAATGTTCTTTCTTTTTATCTGTGTGTGTAGGCAACACTTCTCAAAAAAAGCCTTATGATGAAAAACCTCTGATGATTTTGCCCTCATCTGTAAAAAATACAGGGCAGAAGCACAAGAGTGCTTCTCAGCCTGACAGGATATACCTTCTATTTGTCTTTCTCCAAAATGAGTTCAGGAGAGCAGAAATTTAGAAAAGTTATCCACCAAAAATATCTGTTAAAGACAAAAGAGCAACACACCTTCCTCTCAGAGTGTCCTAAAGCTGTTAAATATTACCTCAAAGTATTTTTTTTTAAGTTCTAATAAAAGCAAAGGCCTCTTTACTTCTATCTTTCTTCTTACTGGAAAAAATTACACTTTTTAATTCTTCCATAGTCCAAGCTCTTCGTATTATGCAGTATTTTTTGCCTCATTGAAAGTATTCTCTTGTTAATAATACTTTGGGAAATTATGATATTTTGTTCTTAAATTTATATGAAGGACAAAATTTGTAAGAACAATTTCTCAAAACTGACAACCTTAGAAATGTCATATTAGTGCACATTACATGGTAATAAAGTTGGTAACAACCTATAGGCTCTACTTTCTAATGATACTACTGTGGTTTCAGATTTAGAATGTATGTTAGATGAGGTAACAGACAAAAGAAGTTAAAAAACTGTATACTCCTGGTTTATATTTTTTTCTCCCTTTCATTATCATTTATTAAGAATTCTGGATGTAAGAAAGAATTTCATGCTAATTTTATTTGCATTCCATGGAATTTGTTATGAAAATGTGTATGGTACACACCCTTGACATCTCATATATGTATTTAACCTTTGGTAATTAATCTGTAAGAATGATAAAGTATGTACTCATTGATGTCATGGTTTCAGCTGGGATGGAGTTAACTTTCTTGCTAGCTGTAGTAGTGCTGTGGTTTGGATTTGGGATGAGAATAGTGTTGGTAGTGCACTGATGTTTTTGGTTATTGCCAAGTAGTCAGGGCCTTTTCTCCTCCTCACATCGCCCTGCCGGCGGGCAAAAAGCTGGGAGAAGACACATCTGGGACAGCTGACACCAACTGACCAAAGGGATATTCCATACCATATGACATCACGTTCAGTGTATAAAGATGAGGGAAGAAGAAGGAAGGGGAGGGAGGGGAGGCATTCAGAGTGATGGCATTTGTCTTTGCAAGTAACCATTACATGTGATGGAGCCCTGCTTTCCTGGAGACAGCTGAACACCTGCCTGCCCATGGGAAGAAGTGAATGAATTCCTTGTTATGCTTTGCTTTGCTTGTGTGCGTGGCTTTTGCTTTACTCTAGTAAATCGTCTTCATCTCAACCCACAAGTTGCCTCACTTTTACTCTTCTGATTCTCTTCCCCATCCTGACTGGGGGGAGTGAGCGAGTGGCTGCATGGTTCTAGTTGCTGGCTGGGGTTAAACCATGACAATTGACATGACTGAAACTGACTTCTCAGTTTATTCATTGGTCAGTGGTGGTAGATGAAAAAATATTTACTTTTGCTACAAGGACCAATGAGAAATTTTCCTTCAGTAAAAAGCTGGAGGTAAAGGCAAAGTCTATATTATTTGTCTTTGTTCAGCGATGATTGCATTTTTCAAATTAACATGTATGTAGTACTATAGAATGTGTCCTTTTAAACCTAAGTACAACACAGTCAGTGTTCAGTCTGTGCCCACCAAATATAGATGTTGACAAATTGTTAATTTGTAAATTGACGTTCTTAGGAGGAAGGGAGGTGAAACACTCAATTAGATAGTGGATCACCTCCTCTGTTACAAGGAGGAATAACTTTCTATTAGTTCATATTGTCTGGAAGTCTGGCAGAGTCATCTGAGTAGAAAAGGAAGAATATTTTAAATTCATTTTGGTATTTGTAATAGGTTCAGTTTTGAAAGGTCAGATCTTCATATAGGTCAACATTATGATGGTTCAGTGGGTCAGCAATGCTGTGGGTGAAGAAAAATGGGTTGGCAGGCCTGATGGGATCAGAGTGGAGTAAGAAGGGCAGAACTGTATCCTCCAAAATTCACAGGTGAGACATCTGGCTCAGTCACCTTGGTGAGTAAAAAATGGATCTCTCTATTGAGCATAACTGGCAGAGTTTGAGTAGGTAGCAGGGGTGATGTCAGTGCCAGTCACAGCTGGCTCCAGATGTCTCAGCAATGGATGGAAGCAGCCTATCAGACACCAAAACTTCATCCCATCTGAGGATCACATGGCACCTCTGCTCAGATATATTTGAGTGAGAGTAGTAGTTGTTAGGCACAGTAGACCCAGCAGGAGACATCTGAGGAGGCACAAAAGGAAAAACAGGAGGAGACAGGAGAGGTTGCATGTGAGGACACACAAAAAGAAGATGTGAGTGGAGATGCAGGAGGACACACAAAAAGATGCAGGAGGACACACAAAAAGAGGTCACTTGAAAAGAAATGTGAAGAGATGCATTTGGAGAAACAAAATGGAGGAGTCATGTGGAAGGGAACACTGTGGGGAACACCATGGTGAACAGCCCTGGATATGAACTCTTGAGGTGAGGTGTTCTGTGCCAGAGGAGGGCTCTTTGAGGGGACTGCAGGTTGTGGAGGACCCATGCTGGGGCAGGGACACCCCTGAGACAACTGAAGCCTATGGAGAAGCCCAAGTTGAGAGTCCTTTGCCCACAACAATCTCAAGACAGGTGAGGGGCTAAAAGAGAGATATGGAAATGTTCTCGCCTGTAGTAAAAGATGAACTGACCTAATCTATCCACAACTGTAATGGTTTGGGAGTATTTTAAAAGTTCTTTAAAAACCTGCTTTTGTGAAGGAAGAGATTAAGGTGTGCTGTGTGATATGTTCCAGTCTTCCAAGACCAGAAATAAGCGGTCTTCAGTATTGCAACATAAAGTATCTCTTTTCTTTCTCCATGGGGATACATGACAGTGATCAAGTGGTAAATGTTACCCACTCTGTGATAAAGTACATTCTCTGAGTGGAAAACGCTAGTGTTTGGGATTTTTTATTTTTTTAATATTACTTAGCTGATAGATTGTTTCTAAAATATTGGTTAAGTGGTTGAGACCATTGAAAGAAATCTCAGGGAGTAGAGATCAGGCAAAACCTTACTGCTCAAGGTTCTAGTGAAGTTTTGCTGAATGTTGAAATTTTCTTACTTTGTTTTGAAAAGGCGAATGCTTCATTGCTCTTCTTAAGTGTGGATTGTGCCAATAATAAAAAAGTGAGTTCTTTGGAGATTGAAAGTTTTTCGAGCCAAAATATATAATACCATAGCTGTGCTCCTCTAAAGAGAGGCAGCTGAAAAAAATCTCAAGTGTTAAAGACATGGGAGAAGTTATGGATTTGTTTCATAAACCACATTTTCAGTTAACCTGTATGCTTTTTCATGTTATTAATTTTGTAACTTTTTTCTAGCTTGAGCAAACCAAGACAAAATTCCCTCAGTGAATGTTTTTAACAATCAGATTTTTGATAACTGAATCAAGATGTAGAGTAACATTTACTATAGATAGACACACTTTTTTTTTCCTTAAGAAACTTGATTTTCTAGTGCTTTTAACTAGAAATTAAAAACAAGAAAAATGATGGCTACAGAACAGTTGTTCCACTGTTACATGGGTGCTAAGATCTAAGGTTAAGAATAATCTTTAGACGCTTGTTTTCTGGACGGCTACTGCAGATTCGGAGCATTACAGAGATTTAATCTCAGTCTCTCACAACATTCGCATCCTAAGAAACAATCCTTTGAGTGACATTTATGTTTGACTTCCTTCCTAGATAGATGCCAGTACCATCTCTTACAGTTTATTATCATCATTATGTGTATAGAACTGGTCTGAAATTAATAAATTAAGGATTAACATATAAAAAACTGTACAGGGATATATTTAGCTGAACATAGTTGACTGTAAGTTTTGTATGATGTAAAAGAGGATATAGCACACCTGTCACAATCTGCTTATGAAGTTGTGTGAATGTAAGTATAGTTATGCATTCTGTAGTATAAACAAGAGAAGCAATTAATGAGAATGAAGCACATAATTTTAATTAAGATTTCTTATGCTTCATATCAAGTGAGAAATAAAATATAATACAATAAAGGCTTGGGTAATGATTTTTTTCTGAAGAGAGAAAACTATCTCTTAATCTATTAATTCCATCAGTAATCATCTCAATTTCAATTTTTTTCATGCTCTAAGTTTTTTCCTTCCTGACTTGCTTTCCTTCTGACTTGCTTTCCTCCTCAGTATGTGGCAGATTTGTGACATCAAACACAAGACACCTTTAACATTTTACTAGCCAGTTTTCTGTGTTTGCTGGATAGTGAACACAGAGTAAGTGTTGGACAGAACAAGGACTTTATTCCTGTGGTTTGTGAAATCACCCAGGAAAATGAGACTTTCGCTGTAAAACTTCACAGGAACAGATTGACGACAATTCCATACTCCTATTAACTCTGCTCATGACCAATTAAAAAATGCTAGCATCCGATCTTCAGAGATACCAAATATGTGCAGCTTCATTAGTCTTTTCAGTAATAATGAAATATTGTGCAAAGCAACTTTTAAAATAAATAGTTCTGATGAATGTTTGGGCTTTCTTCAGGAAACTGCTGATTAATTATGATATAGTTTATTAATTTTGCTTCTCTAGTGGAGTCAGATCTTGGAAAATGTAATTGTGGTGCACAGCCTGTGTTCTGAACATATGGAAGTTTAAATCATTCTCTCACAGAGTCCCTCAGACAAAATTGTTCTTATTTGCAGCTGCCATTTATACACAGAATTTGCAAACAGAGGCAAACAAAGCAGTATATGATTTTAGACTGCTATGTTACAAGTATGGAAGTAACAGCCTATATAGCAAAACTCTTCAGAGTACTTATTAAGTTCTTCTGAAAATCATTATTAGAGGGATTCAGTACGAAAAGATGTCTATAGGCCTCCCTGAATTCTATGGTTCACAAGGGCAATGGAATTCTGACTATAGTCTGTGGGTTGTAGACAGTGGCATTAAAACATTGCTTGTTTCTCTCACAGGGCCAACGTGAATGTAGAATCACTGACTAATATTTGCAAAACACTTTGAGATCCTCACATAAAAGGACCATAGCAGTTCAAAGTATTTAATTTGCCAGTAGGGAATATTTGTGACTTTGGTTTCAGTGTCCACATCTTTTAGGCTCCCATGTGTTTCCAGAACTCAATTAGATCTCAGTAGGTATTTCCTGAGAAAATCTTTTAAATGAGTAGAAGAAAATAAAATAAACTTGGTTACTTGTATATAAACCAGGCCTTTCTATCTGTGACGATGATATTGTACTGTAACTGTGGTATCATAAGCACTAATGGAGGAAAAAAGCTAAGTACAGGTTGTCAAGTAATCTTTAGAAACCAATTAAGTGAAGTTTGTCAAACCAAAGAGGCCCTAACCTACAGGGAGAGCTAATAGTTTTATTTCAAAGACAAAGTTACAGCTTAGCGTAGGGCCTCTGCAACCCATCTAGTTCTTGTTGAAATAACCTACTTACAAAATGCCAGGATTGTTTTGTTTCTCTTTTTAGTTTTGTTTCACTAATATTTTATTTTAGTTAAAATTTTGCTTGGCTAACATGACAATGTGTGTGTGTTTAATTTCTCCAGCACTGTAGATATAAACTTTCTCCCAGCTAATATCGCAAAATGTAACAAGGAGTTAAGTTGGAGTCGCAAAGTCTGCAGTTCGTAACTTGACATCCTGTCTTTGCAGAGTCCACTCTGCAGCTGACACAAAGCTCTATTTAATGTGCTGCCAATCACTTCTAGTCAAGTACAGTACCGTAAATCCTCGAGTACTCTTTCAAAATGATTCCGTTTATATATTTTCCCATTTAATCTGGTTTTCTCTCGCCATACAGTGATGTGTAAATCCAAACAAAATTACCAGTACTGGCTCCAGGAAAAAGGTTATCCTTTAAATTGCTTTCATCATCTCTCTTAGACTTCTTCTAGGAAGAAACCAGCTTGCTAAGGTACAAGAGAGAGGTTATGAAGTCTTGATGTAAACTTCAAATAATAAGAAATGTACTGTTAAATATATATTACTAGTGCAGATTTGAAGGATTGAGGTTCACAGTTACAGAAGTGTTTAGCTACAGTTAATAGTAACAGTAACTCAGTTGTACTTGTTTATTCATCTGATACTTTACCTGAACTTTTTCTTACCCCTCCTCAGTTGTCCCTTACTTGTTCAGCTGTGCTGATACCCACATGGGCTGTTCACTTGATGCAGTCTTCATCAAGTGCAGCTCTGCTGGTTCCTCTTCCACCATTTTGTGACCCATTCATATAATCTTTAACATTATCCTTTTCTCAGCCTCTCCTCTTCAGCTGTTCTGTGCCTTCTTACAAGCTCTAAGCTTCCTTATCTCTGCCTTCTCTTTCTCTTTCTTTTGATATTATTTTTCCAATAATATCAATAAGGCTTTTCTGCACTTCATGTTTTTTTCCTCTTTCTGCAGGTTTGTCCCATCATCACTGGCTGCAGTGTCTACATCCTAGACTCCTGCTCTAGGCAAGAAGCAAATGTCTGCAATTATCACAACTATGCTGACTTCCTTCACCTTGTACTCAAACTCCAGTTCCTCTGGTCTATATTCATCCTAGGTGAACAAATCTTACCCAGGTTAGGTGGACCCTGCATGGACAAACTGAGCTGCCACAGAGCCATTCTTCAAACCCATTCATTCCTTCTGCTTCCACTTGTTTTCTCACAGTATCCCATCTTATCTCCTTTCTCTCTCCCACTGGTTCCAGTATATCCACACCAATCTTATTCCTCTTTCCCAATGGCATTTTACAATACAGTACCACACAGTGCATTACTGTTCAGTAAAAACAGTACTCTTCACCAAAATGGTTCAGTTTTGCCTGTCATAGGAAAAAGTCTACTTGACTGCTTTATTCTACAAACTTTGATGACCTTTTTATCAGTGGGCTCACTGACAATAATGTGTGCAATTGCTGTTCAGTTTTAATTTCTAGTCATATTCTATGCTTTTTCCAACCTACTTCTGTATCCTCAATGCAATTGAAATTACTCTCATCTAATTCCCTAAATACCTTCTCAAATCCCAAACTCTGCAACAATATATATTCACTGATTTATTGTCTTATCTTGACAGACTAAGCTCTTTTCATTCTTGCAAGCAGGACTTCTTTTAATTTCATCTTTACTCTGGTTTTCATCTTTCCTTTTTGATTGGTCTTCCACCCTTTGACTGAATAATCTTTATCATCTCCTACAGCTTTCTGAGGGTGCCACAAAGCCCAAATTCTGCTTCCTTTTCAGTAGCAGTGACGGTGCCTGGGGCAAAGACCTGCCCCTCTCTGTGAAAATGTTGCTTTTTGTGTCTCTTTATCCCAGGAGTCTGACTTCCTGTGGGCTGCACCCTGGTGAGGAAGGGGCATAATGGAGAAGCGTCAGACGTAGGAGCTGATCTGGATGCCAGCATTCCTTCTTATACCACTGCTCTCATCTGCAGGCTCCTAATCAAAAAGCAGCTAAGCAATATGTTTTGAAAACAAACCCTGATGTGTTTTCTTCTGACCAAACAAAATACTGGTCTACCTCTCAAGAATTCTCATCAGTTACCACCTACCAGCTCCAGGTCAGCCTACCCGGGATGAAATAAAATTTTACTTCCTTCTACAATCATGCTCAAATGTTTTCACAAAACTTTTTTCATCTCTTGCAGCGGGAAAGAGCTTTGCCTACATTGTAAAAGAGGTGCACTCATGGGCTCAAAGATATACACTGCAGTCAGTGCTGGATTGGACAATGAGACAAAATCTTAAGGAGCCTTCTGGTAACCCTCACAAACACTGAGAAAATTACCTTTTCCTCATAGATACCTCTTCATCTATACATTCAAGAATCCTTAAAAAAATCTAGTCAGAAATGGTGGAATGCAAGAATTAAGACACACAAAGGTTCACATGTAGGACCAGGAGTGCGAAGCGCACACTGGAGTCCCTCCATCCTTTATAATAGACACAAGCAATGTCAACATGACAGCTGTGATTTCCACCTCTATTATTAACTTCAATTTGGTTATGCCTCTAGATATTGTTGTGAAAATTATGTCTATGTCTTGCTGATCCTCTGTGATACATTATTTCCCATGCATTCACAAATCTCAAGTCCTTTCTGTTGGTTGAATGTTGCATACATCCACTACTCTAGTATCTTTTTTTCTGGTTCTGAGAAGTGACATCAGTTAACATCCAACCAAAGTGCACCCAGAATTATAATTCTTCCAGCCTGTCCCTTTTGTCTTCTATCTTCTTTCTGTGAATATTTCTACTACTTCCATCATACAACAAATGTTAATTTGGTAATTACATTCAGCAATGGATGTTGTTTTTTCATTTTCAAACTGTAGACTACCACTACTACTTTTATAATTTCTTGTGAGTTTACTGACATTCAACACTTGTCTTCAATTGGACAAGACTTCACCAGCCACTTTTAACATTTAAAAATTATTATGTTCGTGCTCTTTACTATGCTAGTCTTCATAACCCTCTGTAAAGCAATTCAATATCCCTAAATTCTCAATAGAAATCAGTATCTTTAGATTTCTCATAAAACTATGTTTTGCCAGAATGCCTATGGATGACTTAGTAATGCACCTACATTATCTCATTATTTTCTTATGAAGTGTCAGCTGTGTGTTTCCACCCATTCTCTCATACTGTAGTGGGTCCATAAATTCTCTAGAACATGAACTGTCTTTTTGGTTTGTGTTTTAAAATGTCTGATCATAGGACTGTGGGCAATGGATAGCACACAGATATAGTAATAATGATGGCAACAGCAAAAGCCCTAGCAATGTCACCTCTGACCTGGTGATTTCAGAATTGGTTCTAGATCATGGTGTTAATTTTGCTGCTGACACATAAGAACGGGATAAGAGTTGCTGAACATATGTATAAACAGAAATAGTACTTTTGCAGCTGAAATCTGTACCTTGGGTGTTTCTTCAGTAAGTCAGAATCTGACGAGGATATTTTTGTCCATGAGGCAAAGAGTGGTGAGATTCCTTAACAAGTGGCAGTATTGGTGCTGAAGTGATAGACTCTTGATTGGCAGTGAAAATGTCAGCAAATTTTCCATTTCCAGGTGCTTTCATGACATACAGCTAAATGAAGCTTATCTATAGTGATTAGCCAAATTTGGATAAATAACAGCAAGAAGATGAATGATACATTGGATTTGATTAGTATAAAAATTGCTCAGGGACCATCACGCTATGCAACATTCCTTCAGTGACATGATTGTACCTATTTGTACTACTTCTGATGGCTTGGATGGGGGTTTTGGGGAGTGGAGGAATAAAGTATTCTTTTTGGATCAGGTGAAAAGAGATGGTTTATCTTTGAAATTACCCCAAATTAATTCATAATTTAGTTTAAGATATTACTCTTAAAATCTTGCCATTCATAGTGGGAAATCCATTTAGTTAGACAGTATACCCACTAAAAATTTTTATTAACATTTGGTATGGGACTAATTTAAGAATGAAAATACTTAATGACTTTCACCAGTTATTATAAGAATGTTTAAAATTAACACAGTAAGTATAAATAAATACATATCAAGTATAAAATTAACTTAGGTCTGCAATGTTATTTTTTTTTCTACTTTTGTCTAAACAAAAGCTAAAGTATTATGTGAAAGTTTTTTAATGCAAGAAATTTTTAGTGAAATATTGTTACGTGTCTCAGCTAAATAGAGAATCCAGCATGGTGTCTGAATACACGTTTGCAATAGCTGTTATTTGGTGTTAGATTACTGCTTTTTAGCATTTTAAAGTTACATCAGAGTACTAGTCGTGCCTCCATGTCATTCAGTGGTTGGAATTATGTTTACTGTTGATGTTGTAAATGCTAGTGCATCTCCAGCTCTGTTCTAAGTCAACTATGTTAGCCTGAACTACAGGTCATCAATGAAATATATCTGTTTGATAGTACAGGCACAGAGATTCAGGCTTTTCTTGATACTTATATATAAATATATATATATTTAGTGTGTATTCTCATTTTTTATTTAGAAGGAGATGGTGGGAAGGATCTCTAAGATAAGATGCAATTAATTGACCTTACCTCCTTTTAGTACAACTTTATGGTATTTTCAAGACATTTTTCAAGAAAAGTGATTTGTTTTTCATGTGGTTTACCCACAGCCTGGCTCTCAAGCTTTCATGAAGTGCTGGAGAGAGCAAAAGCCTTTGCTCAAAAATCTTATGGGGAGCAGTTTTCTGCTGGATTCATACATTTGATGAATATTACCCTTGTATTTCTATGCCTGTTGTCAAATTTGAATGAACATTTTTCTGCTCTTTACTATGTAGCTTCTAAAGATGTACACAAGGGTCAATCAACACTGGAGGGCATGTCGTAGCTTATAGAGGGTAGTAGATTACAAAGGTTTGTCATCTGTAAGGAAAGACGTTATAGTGCTCTATTCAGATCTCATTATTGTTAAAATTGTAGCCGAGACACTGTTTTTTTCTTTCTGATACTGATTCTATGTATGTTTTACCACTGGTTGCATGAGGTGATAGTTTATCTTTACTGAGAGATGGTAATTCCAGAATGCTACATTCCTGTTAATCTGGTTTCCAGAAAAGATAGAAAATCAAATTACTTCAAGAGCACTAAACTTCATAAACTGCAAGAAAATGAATTCAGGAAGGATGAGGATCTGGTTTCACCTTCATTCTTTGTTGTTTTCATTTGACTCGATACTGTTCATCCATTCATTTCCATGTACAGCTAAGACTTAAAGAATGTTTCTGCTAGCAAATAATTTTGTTTCCAACAACAAAAATTTTGGACAGCAAAAGCAATTGTAGTTATGTTGAAGAGAGATGCTTCTGACCACTTTACAACTGAAATAACTGGTTTCGGAAGTAGACCAATCTGGTCAGATTTAGAGGTCAGCAGCCTAAGGGGTTGAGCAATTGTTTTCCAGCTGGCAAGAAATGTCAGCCAACCTCTACTCAGGTGTGGTATCTAGCAGTAGTAATAATTCCATTAGTTCTTCCTCTCCTCTTCCCTCCCTTTTCTTTGCCCCAAATTTAATTACAATTTTTCAGTGACAATAACGAACAATGTTTGTGGGAGAGTCAATGGGAAGTTAATTTTTTGTGCCTTACAAACTTAGTAGTTTTGAACCATTACATTCTTTAAAAGGGACAGAATCTCTGTGTTTTAGCGAGATACGTAGTAATTGCTTGTAGCACATCCCCAGATACTGAACTTCAAGTTATGACATTTTTCTATGTAGATTTATTTGACACTCTTTTGGACTGAGAGGGAGAGAAAGAGAGAGGGATGCATCACCATACCAAACTCATCACAATAAAACATGAAAACATGGGTTTCATTTCCCATGGTACCATCATATATTATAAGTTTAATATATGATTTTGGAGTTTCTCCTAGACTCCATATACAGTTGTTAGAAAATTATTAATTAAGTTAATGTCTCCTTTGTTCTCTTCATCACTGTTCTCCAAAATACCTCTTTCCGGACACATATATTTTAAGGAAGTGTCCTGTTTTGGTGAGTTTTGTTGTATTTTGATTTTAAGCCTTTTATATTTTTTCAGGATACATTGTTGTTTGTGAAATTATTTCAGTTTAACAGTGTATAATTACAATATGATAAAAAAGGTTATATATATAAAAGGATATACCTTTTAAATTAGACAACATTTTAAGTTTCAAATATAGGGGATCATACTAGTATCAAATATAGATTTAATAGAATTTATTTATTCTTTCATAAGGGATCAGTAAATCAGTTTTATGTGTTTCAGAAACATATAGTTGGGAAAGGACCTCAAAAAGAGTGCATTTTTAACAATTTAAAATAAAAGACTTTGCTTGTCCAGCTCTTCATGTGAACCCGAATTAGCATTCTGTGTTCATCTTGAGCTTGGATAGATTTGAAGCCTTTCATGTCTAAAACCGCATGATCAAGGGCAAAATCTTTTGCTAGCACTGGAATCTGGAGGGGGAAACAAGACGCACACATGGCTTTATCACTGTGTTTTACTGCAGAGACCATGAAAAAAATCTCCATTGTGTTTTATTTAATTAAAGCACACTGCCCCCTTTTGAATTTCTTTTTAACCAAAAATAAATCCTTCCTCATTAAATATGTAGAGATCTATGGTATATAGTCTCTTGCCACAATGCTAGCTTTAACTATACTTTAAACAGCTTACAAATGACAGATCCTATATAAAATAATTTAATAGTCCCATCATTAACGCTATTGCAGAAACCTTGCCTGGGTAAGAATCATGTCTGAATATTGTCCCTTGTGAAATATTATCTCCTGATTAGCTTGGATTTTCACTAGCAGGCAGTGTATATGAGAATTACAGTGCAACACAATTGCATAATTTTTTTAGCTTTATCTAGTGCTTCCCATTTTTGAAATTATTCACTGAAATTTGGTCTGAAGATAAGAGAATTATCTACTTTATTAAATGCATCCATTCCAGTTGATTGTTTACCAAAAATTGTGCAGGATTTGGCCTGATGTTAAACACATTTGATCATGAGCACTTTTAAAGTTAAATTTGAACTTATAAATCACTATGCCCCTGTCTAATTCAGGTGAAACAGAAAAACTAAAAATGAAAAAGATGGTAGAAAGAAATACAAATGTAGTGGAGAACTGAAGAGAGGGAAAAACAAGATGGAGAGAACAAAGATAACAGTGAAGCAAGAGTGCAAACTCACTATTTATATTATATACATTGTGGAAAACAACTGCTAAAGTCTATGTGAGAGTAGCTCTGTACAGACGCACATCTGAAAGAAATGAGGTCCTTCTATCTTAATATGTACCAGTAAAAGATTTGTCTTTATGTAAAAATAAAACTAACCAAACCGAATGATAAAAAGCAATCTGAAACATTCATATGTAAAGAATAAATTTGCATAGGCAACTCAGAGTTACATTAGAAGGAAAAAAAGAGCAGCAACTTGGCATAATTTTGAGAATGCAAAACATTTTTCAGAAGTTTCAGGAGATAAACTTTTGGTAACATTTTATTGCAGAGAACTGCTTTTTAACCATTACAGCAAAATTTAACAAGGTGTCACAACTCCTGATTTTTCTGCTTGTATACGTCTAGTATTGGAGAAAATGTATGTCAAAATTTCAAGGACTTTTTGAGCAAATATTGAACACAATTTCTTACTATAAAAAAGTTGCTTGGAACTTAACCTTTAATTTTGATCTTTTTCACACTACTTTTCAAGTGACAACAGTTGAGTTATATAGTTATGTTTGCAGAAAGCTAATTGTAACATGACAGCTTGACAGAAGTGGAAAAGCACAATTTATTGCATTTTGCAGACAATAAAACAGAAACTTCTTCATAGAAGGTTTAATCCTACCAAACAGAAACAACTTTACGTGTCCAGTAAGACTAATTCTGAATATGTAATACTAGTCAGATTTTTAATAAGACAATTTCAAAAGAATAAAAAATTTAAATAATAAATGTACTTGAACTGAAACATGCATTTAGAAAAATATTTCATATGAATTATTCGCTAAGAAAGGGATCCACAAGCTGTTTAGAAAGTTTGCAACGGTCTGAGTGTTTCAAGACAAATCTACAGACCCCATCTAACGCTCTGATGGTGTCAACATTAGCAGACACTGTGGCTTTTCCTCTACCACACCCTTCCACTACCGATGTGCCTCCCTAAGTCATGCTCTGAATGAGGCAAAGGGATTTTGTGCAGTGTAATTCATTAATCTGCTGAACTTCACAACACCCATGACCTTTAGAGGGGCCATTTTTTATGATAGCTATTTTGTAGTTCTGACCTGTTCCTTCTACCTTCTGGCCTTCATATTTCAGGAAGATCTGTGTGTGGAGAGGGCACCTGTGTTCCTGCATGGAATTCCACTGACTTCAGCGGAGATCAAAACAAGCTCAGTGTCACCATGGGTCTAATTACAGGTGCATTGTAAATAGGAATAAATATTAAAACAAGATAATTTGTAGACTTGTGCTCTAGAACCTGCTGATTGAAAGGTTTCCTCCCTCCCTTCCTCCAGTCATAAGAGCTGTACAACTATCATATCTTGATAAGGAAAACACTTTTAAAAACCGAACAAAAAACCTGAATTGCTACATTTTGGGTCTTGGAAAGAAATCAAAGTTTGGACAGGCTGACAGTAGTATTTTGAGAGAGCTGAAGGTGGATTTAGTTGCACTTTTCATCTTTACTTTCTCTCTTTTGAAACAAATAATATATCCTAATTTTTCATATGTATGTCTGCACAGGTTAACTTCTTTATCATTTTCTATTACTCATGACTGTGCATTTTTGTTATAATGACCATTTGTAAAGAAGATCTTTATATGAGAAGAAATGTCATACTACATATAAAGTCTGTGACATCACAAGACCTTGCCAAGCATACGCAGCAGCTGATGGAAAGTTCTTGCTCTTCTGGGGTATGTCTAAGTGGAGACTACCCAGGAGGAAAAGCATGAACAAGCATTGCTCACTCTTTAGCACTGAGTGGAAGTAAGCCTTGAAATGTTCGCATTGCTTAATTCTGTAAAGTGCTGGCTAGAAAAAGGGTAGCATAGCGGCTGGAAATGGTAATACTTGAGAAGCTGTAGGCTTAGGTTCCAGCCTCACCATGAGGCTAATAGGATCTTTCAGAAATCTCACTTCCACAAGACAGAAGGAAGCTGGCAGATGTCCAGGAGTACTCTAACACAGGATGGGATTCACCTTCACTCCTGTTTGTTATTTTCTATCTGGAGGTGTGTGGCTGTATATTTAGCATTGTAAAGGTGAAATACAGATGAGCATACAGAATTTAGGTCTATTAATTTATTATGCCTGGTTTAGCCCATTCCTTGGTAGCCACTGCAGGAAGACGAGAGAGGGTAGACTACTTTGCTGATTACTGCCATGCTTCTACCTGGTTAAGCAGGCCACATTTCTTATAACACAGTTTGAGCATCTTTTCTTTTAGTTAATCTGCCAAGATCCTGGTGATAAACCATCTTTGAATGAAAGCTGTATCAGATCAAGACTGACACTTCTACATTTTTGTCTTTGGAGTCTTGCCCTCATTTCTCACGTTTGATACATATACATGTTTTTTTGGCTCACTGCATCCATGGCCATCTGTTGCAGTGGCATTGTGCCCAGCATTCACAAGTTGGTCAGATTGTTCAGTATGATATAGCTGGTGATAATTCCAGGGGAACAGCCTTCTAAACACTGGAATTCCTCCCTCTGGAAGACAAACTGAAGAGTCACTATTGCACGGCTCATTACAACTCGTTGCGCCCATCAGCTTTAGTGTGCCACAGAACAACTAAAGACAGAAGAAAAGGAGATGCAGGCTTCTTGGGCACTGCAACAGTGAAAGAAAAGACCCTTTACTTGGAAAAGACATCCTGCAATCCTCATGAAGGCTCTTATTTTCCTATAACAGGAAAAGAATGTCTTCAGACCTCATTTGTGAACCACACGCGTACAAAACACAATTGTCAATTACACCTCAGCATCACCCTTCACCTCAGAGCTAACATCCAACACAAGGCCCACTGCTGTCTTTACAGGTTGCGATGTTTCCAGTTCCGCTTTGCCAGCACAACCATGTTTTATTTAAGCAAATAATAATTTTGATAATGTGATAACTGGAGTGAATCCTCAGCTGCAAGAGGTGAACACAGTCATACAAAATTAGTATAGCTGTAGGTTATTTATACCAGTTAAGGTTATATCCCTTTGTCTAAGGCTTTTAAAAATGTTGGGATAATAGCACTTGTCTTGTCGGCAGACCTGACTGCCAGCTTGAACTCTAAGGTAATTGAGGAGATATTTAGAAAGAAAGATTTTTTTATTGCATTGAACGCTCAGCTGAAAAGTGTACTGAGAACAACAGCCCTCATTATTTTTATTTTATATAGTCTCCTTGTTAGTATTTTTCAAATGTCTATGTTCAAGTTACTACAGGCATCTGTAAAAACAACACAGGACTGCACTGTTTTATAGAATCACTGATTTTAGGGAAAGAAGGGAACTATTGCCACTGCCTAATGTGAGCTCTTCTGTAACACAAGACTAAATGATTCCTGTTTCAAGACTGCATGAAGTTTTGCTTGAAGTACCTCCTGCCCTTTCAGTTCATAAAACCTATGAAATACTAATGGGTCCAGTTTTCTGTAGCAAAGTTGTTTATTGACACATGAAAAGGGGGAAAATAAACTTTTGAGAGCTCCTACACAATAAAGGAAGACAGAAATAAAGCAATTGTAAAAGATCACACAAATGAAAATGACATGCAAAACCACAATACTTACACAGGATTGTAAGTGGAGCCGAGTTTGTTCTTGCAAAAGCAGATGTGGTATACACATGCTGAAGGCCCCTTGCTTTAGTAATTAAGCAAGGTGGAACATGAATTCAAAAATTTGTGGGACCAAGACATAGACATTCCAACTCCCTGCCTAAAATAAAGGACAATATTATATCTACATGCGTGATTTAAGCTTCCTGTGACTGAATTCATACAGCAATATTATTTAAATATGTAGCAAATATTATTTTTTTTAATGTGATACATACCTGTACGAGGTTTTTTAATAACAGTAACATGAATTACTTGGCTATTATGATAGGACAAGTACCACCTGCCAAAAAATTAGCCAGGGAGGAGAGTTTTATCTTAATGTAACAAATAAAATAATTGTATCTAGATGAAACTATCTCCTTGAGAACAATGTTTGTCATCAAAAAGCAAACAAACAGGTTTATGGGTCATGCTGTTATTCATAAAATGAACTGCAGAGTACTATGTTTAAAGGAAAGGAAAGGCCCAGTGTATGAGGTGAGCAGACATAGTAATTCAGTAGAATTGACTTTGAGAAGAGAAAGTAACCCCACAGACTATGATACTGAACTCTAACAGACTTGTAAAGCACAATGGGGCTGAAAAGATCTCTTTCTTATTCAAGAAATAATGTAGGGAAAAATGATTGCAGGTGACAATAAAGCTCTTTGAATCAGCAAGATAGTCCATTTTCTATTTCTTTCATACTTAGAGTGCATTATCCTGTTCAGGGCCGATGTTCACAATTTAGTCAGATTTGTTCAATAACAGGAAGGTGATCTTTAAATCATAAATATGTTTGGTGGTTTGTTTGTTTTTTTTTTTTTACTGATTTTTTCTGCTTCTGAAGCCATTTTACCTATAATAAATAGCATTGTGTTGCTGTTTAAAGTTGTTGGTGTTTATGGTGAGAAGACTAGGACAGCCAAAAAGATCTGGTAGTAAGACAAAAATAGGTTAAAGACTTTAAATACTTGGTCTTGATCAAATGGCATCAACAAAGTTGTTCTTACCCTGCAGGACAGAAAATCCTCAGATATAGAAAGCAAGCTATGGAATCCTCTTGTTAAGAAAGACGAATAAATAAGTTTATTTCCCAAATTTTGCTGTCAGTGATGCCCGTTCACCCCAGACAAAATTTCGCCTCATAATAAGAGATTTTATACAAAACAGTCAAAATTAGTCAAAGTTTTGTGCTTTTGGTGAAAAGTACATTCTGTTTTAATGCTTCATCATAATTTATCATTCTAGATTGACTACTACATACTGCATTCTCCCTGAAAACAACCAGAAAAAAAGGAAAAAGTAGGGATTTTAAGAGTGGTGTTTGTATTTTGGAAAGGCACAATTCTCATGCACTCCTATAACAAATTACCTGTTTAACTAATTTGTAAAAATTGGCATATCTCTCTGGAAGGATATAGGTGAAAGGATATTGGAGCATTTTCTATCACTAGACAGCGGCCAACTCTGGGTGAGATACTTTTTTCCTCTTACAATTCATTGTTTTATGCATTATATTTTTATTTTAAAAAACCACCATATTTAAGGTAATGTATTTTAAACACTCACAACAAAGCCCTTTTTGTGGGGAAGAATTGCACCCTTATATGAATTTGTCTTTTCTAGTGTTACACCCTCCACGTAGTAGACTTCTTCAGAGAATTCAAATCCAAAGCAGTTACACTGCCTTCAAAGCCTTAAACTGAAAACTGAAAACAAAACAAGTTAGTAGGGAGAGGGAAAGTGGGGAAAAGCTTCTGTAATGAACTGCTTATGACAGAAATGAAATTACTATTTGAAAGTATTTTTATTATGCTGACTCACATTACTAATGGCTTACTCAATCAAAAAATATTTCCGTACATTCTTGCCTTCTGCCTTCACTGGTCATACCAAACAGTTTGTACAAGCCAGCTCTCAGACTACTCATTTATGTCAGTTGTGATGTCTCATCTATTCAGAACACCACCATGAAAAAAAAATGCCCCATTAACATACCACTGTTTGTGCAGAGATACACAAGATCATCAGAATTACATCGCTTCCCCCTGACTTCCAATATGAGAATGCTTACCACCTCAGCTGGTGTAAGGCATCGTAGCCATTGGATATTACTTCTGGTACTGTACATTAGGGAAAGTAGAAGACAAGCATTATTTTTCTGAGAAAATGTTTCATCCTGAACGCCAAAATAGTGAAGGCTTCAGAAATTATGTGATGTACCCAGAGACGTCAATCACTCAGTACAGAATAGAGCTTCTGTTTAAGGGAGAGATACCACAGACACATACATGTGTTCAACTTTACATTTTCAAAGAGTTCTTAAAAAGTGATTAGTTCGACTTGATTTTGATAAGACTGGAAAACGTAGTATAAACTATGACTCCAGAGACAATTTTTCCTTAAGAGGAATCCTGAACTATCTCAAAGCTCTAAAAGACATTGCTTTATTATGCTGGAGTTCCTGGAACTTTTGAAAGATAATGCTAACTCCTCTAGGAGGAAAACCCAACTATACAGAAATAGTTAAAAATATATATTCAAAGATCCATTGTTAAGGTTTTAGCATTAGTTCCCATTTCATTTATTGTTTCAGGATATGAAAAATCAAATAGGTATTTTTTGAGGTCTTTTGATGCAATCTTAACAAGTGATATTGGGTTTTTTAAAATTTTTATTTAAACCTGAAATAATTTGCTTTTCACTTGATTTCACTCCAAAGTATTGTGTACTACAGTCAGAATTTTAAACGCAGGGAGATACATGAGAGTACCTGGGGGTCTGTTGGATGTTTCCTTACATTGCTGCATTGGAGATGGTGTGTCTCAGATCGGCCTTAAAAAGAGCTTAGTTTATGCGGCGATTAAAAGATTTGCTTCCTTTTGATTTTTAATCTTGAGATAACAAAATTCATCTGTAATGAAAATTGTCATCTTCCTATTTCTAGAATACATTAAGTTTCTATAACACCTTACAAGGACAATCCTTCTTATTTTTCCCCACTGCTGTTAAAAAGTCCATTCATTTGGGCTAGCATAAGCCTTTATTATATTTCTCCCCTCATCTGTCCTTCCGTTAATAAAACCATAGGTGGTAATCCACAGTGTTTGTGTTCCATTTCTGTGTACAATATGTGTGTAACTGTAGTGGTGCAGGGAATAGTCAATGGACATTAACTATGTTAAACAAGAAGCATTGTACCCTCAAGCATGAACCACAGATTCCCACAGAAATTCTCTAAATCAAGTGTTGAGTAGATTTTTGTCTTCCTGGCTATTTTGTTATCTCTGTTGTAAGACCCTTGGTTTTTTGGCGGTTCTGAACAGATATTGTGATAGACACCATGGTAAACAGCTCTCTTATTGTATTTTGTACTAGGATATTGAACATTTTCCTGAGCAAAGTGCAATGTGATGCCAAGTATTTCCATCCCCTGCAGCTCCTTACAAAGGGAACCAGTCCACAGCTTGCTAATAGAGATGGAGGAGCTCTTCCTTGTAAGCTTTCAAAATAATCCATTTTAAAAGACTGTTTCAGCATAATAAATGCTTGGTGACTTGAAATCCCAGTGGGTTTTGAAGAAACAAATACTGTACTGTATATGCCGAATCTGTACTATTTGAGCTTTGCACTTGAAGTACTGTAGACGTGTCCTCGCAGTGATAATAGCAGTCTTTTCAGGTACAAAAGAACTAATTTATTGTTACAAATAAGAAACCAGAATTAGCTGTGATTTAATATTTCTTTATACCTTGCATGCTTTCTACCTTTGTTATAACTGGATATATCAAACATATCCATGCCATAAATACAGATGTATGATGTGCATAGAGGGAAAAAGAAACATGAATGAAAGAAATATAATGTTTGTATCAAGCTTATGCTGTTTAAGTATTGAAACTGTGGTTGAAGTTTAATGGCTCTGTGTGCGGCTCTGATTTTTTTTCCTCTCTCTTTGTTAGGTTAATTCAGCTTCAATAACAAGCCTTTTCTGTCCTGCTACCAAATACCTCCAAATGTACAGCAAGGGAAACTGGCATTTCAAATTAAGGGAAACAGTGAAGCAAAACAAGAACACAATAAAAGAAAGAGCAGGGTGATACATGTAAATGATGTACTCACTGGGAACTAACAGCAGTAGCTTGCAGTGAAGGGATTTAGCTCTCTGTTAATTCAACTGATAGGGAGACAGGCATATTTGGGAAGAGGCTTGGCCAGGCTCCTTAAGCTCACAAAAGCTTTAGTGGTTACATCATCGGGGGGCTTTGGGATTTTTTAAAAACTTGTTACTGTAGTTAGGCTAGTAAAAAGAGAATTTTTTCACTTTTATATGATGGAGATACTCAATCGTCACTGAAATTAATCTTTCAATAACAATCATCTATCAGTTGAAACCACTTGAAGTATTTTAATTTTAGCAGAATAAAGAGTAAAACTGTCTTTCCTTCTGTAATTCTGCTACCAGTGGTCTTGTAAAGTTCCTTTAGGAGTCCAGCAGCACAGATTTAGGGTACAACCCCTGAGCAAGGGGGACGTATTTCCTGGCTTGCTTACTGTATGCGAGTTTCTTCTGCATAGTAACTGTTAATGGTACCATACTGGAGAGGGATTAAGATGTTTTATATTCTGTGTGTGCATTGGAGAGGATGTGTTTTACCTAATCTTGTTTAGCCACCATGCAGACAGCTTTGAGGATTTTTTTTTATCCCAGTATCCTTTAAAACCTGCAGATCTTTGGAAAGGGAAGGTATTTCCATTTCTTTCGTTTGCCTTTCAAAAGTGCAGAGCTTGGCCTTTATCTTGAGGAGCAAAGAAGAAAATACTAAGCACAGTGCTCCTGCCTACAGGCTTGGTACTTGTTAAATGTTTTGGGCAATTAAATGTAGGTGGGAAAGATTGAACTGCTCTCAGAAATTTGTCTTCATTTTTTGTATGAAAGCAAAATAATATGTTCTCAAGTTCTTTGATGATAATTGGATAAAATATAAGTCTACAGATCCAGTGTCCTCGAAGTATCGCAGATGTTCATTGCTTTGTCTTCAAACACACACGTCTGGCTTCTTTTTCAAAGCTGTGTCTTAATGTTGAAGGACTGACTGCTGTTTTTTTTACTGGGTACTGTGTGCACGCGGAGGTACAAAGAGGGGGAAAGAAAACGAAATGATCACCTGAAATGATGGGATTACTTTTGAAAGAGGAAATCTGTTGCCAAACTCTGAGATCTTTTAAAAATCTTCAAATGCACCACAGCTATTTGAGCAAGGCAAGAATTGCAAGGATGCCCAAAGGCTTTGCAGGGCTTGAGAGATACGAAGGTGGCAAGGTAAAGAGCTTGAATGTTTAGAAGGATGCTAGAGGGCTTCGGATGCACTAGGAAATACAATATGACTATTAGAAAGCAAAAAGGTAACTGGCTTGTTTCTTGTCTCTGCTATGCTGCTGCTACCACAGTAGCATTTTTATTATTCTCATACTAGATTCTCACATTTTTAATCCTTCTTTGGGACCTGGTTCTGCACTTTTGCCATCTTTATATCTCTCACTAAAGGTGTCGCCACTCTGTCAAATTCTTCCTAGCGTCACAAATCCTTCCTACATTACCATTATCTCCTAAGATATGAGAAGGTTTCAGTTGGCGTTATGTGAAAACTATTACACTCCAGATAATTTGGGGAATTTAATTGAATTAGCATGACAGTGAAAAGTCTCTCCAGTAACTCAGCCTAAAGATATAGCTCACTGTCTGTATGAACACAGCCTTCTATAAATAGCAGATAACCCAGGGGTGAGGACTTGGCCAGTGAACACATGATTCCTAGGTGCCAACAGGAAAATAAGTTACATTCAAATAATGGCACAATTCACATGAACAGATGATAGAAGAAATCCAAAAAGTATTCTGACCAGAATTAGTATGTTGTGTACTAGCTCAGGGATGCAGTCAGTCTGCAAATTGTGGGTCAGCTGTCAGTGATGGCAAAGCTAGGACTTCTCTCTATTAACAAGAAGATGATTTCAAGAAATAATGATGGAGGTGTGATCCCAGCTCTTAAAAAAAGAAACCCTTTAAACACCTATTTTCCTGATAAGCAAAACAATAAGGTTCTCTTTCTAGGAGACCAAACCAGCCTCAGAAATACGTCATGATAATTACAAGATAGAATGACAGACGAAATGGTGCAGAAATTCAAAGCATATGAAACAGACAATGACTAAGTATGAAAAAGATCGAAATGATTGTTACTGTATGATGCAGTGGACACACCCATAAGACATAATATTACTGGAAGAAAGCAAAAGCAGGAGAATTTGAACCCAATATGTAGAAAGGAAAAACGTGGTGCAAAGAAAGTTTTTGCAAACTGGTGTTCTATGTTGCTGCTTAGCACCACTTTCTCCTTAATATTCAGAAATGGGCTATATGCAATTCCTTTGTCATCCAAAAAGGGTAAGTGAGGTAGAACCTAAGAACTGTAAGAATGAATTAACATAAAAATTGTCATTGATTTGACCTTTATTTCTGTAAACTCCCATATGCATTTAAACTGCTTTTTTTTTTCCCCTCCCCTCCCTTAGTTTGAAGGATTTAACTTGATAGAAAAGCAGTGAGTTGAAATGTCCAGGAGAGAGAAATAAAAGTACACAAGACAAGGAAAAACACTGATTGAAAAACACTGGATTACATGCAGTGTGCTGAGAAACCTCCTTTCAACATCTATATCTCAAATATTGAGCAGTCTTCAGGGACATCTACACAAAGGTGAGGAGATCGTAGCTAAGCTTGCCTTGTGCAGAAATCAGCTTTTCTTTTCTTCTTATGTTGTCATAAGTTGTTGATACCAAAGGGCTAAACTATTAAGGAAAAAGAAAAGTAGACAGGATGTTGCCCTGCAGAGAGAAAGCAAATACAGAGCATAGGCTCTGCCTGACACATACGTAAGGAAGTTGGGGTCCTGGCAAGCAAGTATACAAAGCAGAATATGCCTTTCTAATTGTATCTTTTTGAAAATTAATTGCTCAGGGACAGTATTATCTTGGCTCCCATTATAACTTGTTGTACCCCAATGGAGGAAGAAAGGATATGTAAGCACAGTGTCTGCCTTTCTCACCTACTTACACAGAAGGATGGGTGTAGATAAGGGAATCTGTTGTATCTCCATAAAGATACGCAATAATAAATATGCTTTTTCAGCACCTCAAGGCTCTGAATCTCCACAGGTCAGCTTCGGAGAACCAAAACTGTCATGTTAGAAGGACCAATACTATTAAATTCATATATATTGAAATGGAAATCACCTTCCTTTCTGCTGTAAAAACAGTCCTGCCCTGGATCAGCACAGTTTTTTGCTCTAATAGGACGGCAGAAATACATTTAAAATAAAAAGTAATGCCCAAGGGGTGTGAGATTTAGAGAATACTTAGAAGAGAGTTAAGATAGCATATAAATCTGAGGCTGTTCACTGTAATGAGTTAAAAATGAGTCTACTTGAAGAATGGTGAAGAGACCAGGGAAATAGCAGAATTTCTTTAGATCAAAACCAACAGAGGACACTGGGTACCCAAGAAAAACTCAGTTGGTTGATATATTTTGGCAGTGGTGGAAACAGAGATTTAGCTTGTATAAATTGGCTTTGATTCCTCTGAAGTCACTGGAGTTAACTGCACATTTAAATCTGCTCATGTTCTTTCCTCTCAGTCACAAGTGTGTTAGGAATTAGGCTCTAGGAGAGGACATGTTACACTGCACACGATTCTGGGCTAACAGGTCTGTCTGACATCCGTCAAGGATGCATGCACCACCACATTCACAAGAGAAACGTAATTATACAATTACGGTGATGAAAATAACATCAGCACTTGTTCCGAGTAGGACTCCAAAGGATGTTATTCTTGCAGACCTCTATGGGGTCCCTGAGTGCATTTCAGTCAAAATCTATGCAATAATGTAACGAGCACAGTAATGTTACTAGAACTGCCATAAGTCCTTTCCATAACAGCAGTCCATTATCCAATGACAATTTAACCTTTCAGCTACTCACCAGTTCAAGAAAAAAAATAGGATGTGCTCCAGGAGCTTGAGTGATCAACTGCACTTTGATGATTTGAGCTACTTCTTGGAGATGATGAAATCATGTTCTGGTTACACTGGAAAAATAGTTTGATTGATGCAAAAGATGATCTTCATTATCATATACATATGACATTATTGTGTATCCCTATCGTAACATATTTTTCTTTAGTTACTGTAAGTACAGTTCAGGGTTAGCTCACATCATATGCCACAGAGGAATGTGTTGAGTATGTGCTTGTGAGACTGTATGGCAGAGAATGTCTTGAGCAGGAATACAGAATTAAGTGTTTAACTTTCATTTTTAGTCCATCTTTAAAATATACCAAAGGATTATTTTCAGATTGTTATCTAAATTAATAATAAGAAAGTTGAGAACAATTTGTCATGAAAATAGTAAAGTAGTAGAGATTTAGTGGATTACACTTGCATCCTGCTTCTGCAGTCAGTGGTTTGTGGAAGATCTGCTGCACGTTTTTGAAGGTCCATAAATTCAAATGAGATAAAGCAGATCTTTAGGACAAGGGCTTTAAGCAATGTACCAGAAGGAAAGCTGTTGCAATCTATAATACTGACTTAATAATTTGCTGGCACCTCTTTCCAAAATTATCATCTATTTTTTCAGTTATTTGTTTCAGTGCTAATCAAGGGTGATGCTTTTTTTGTATGAATGTATTAACCTACACTGAAAAATGTTAACATGGAACTAGGATAATTTTGGGAAAACCTGAGCTTTATATATTTATAAGGTATATATAACTTCACTATGACTCAAATGTAGATATCTCCAATATAATTCCAGTTTCTGATTTTTTTTTTTTAATTATTTGCTTGCTGACATGTCACATTTCTCAGGAGCATACATTTTGCAGGCTTATTATTTCGATCTTTTCATTCCTATACAAAGTTTATATCAAACAACAACATTTTGGTACATCCTTAGCACTGCAACACAAGAATTTATAGATGTCAAACACTATTTCACAGCCATAAAAGCTTAAACAATTTTTCTCCAAAAATAATATTATTAAATAATTCGGTCCCAGTTCCATCCCAGTCCTCTTGTCCAAGTGTATTTTATGCATATACACACACAAGAAAAAAAAGTTGTTTTTCCATGATTTTTGATCATGCTAACTAAGAATTTAATGGAAAGAATTTAATGGTGGATCACGGAAAGATGTAGACAATGAAATAGTCTGTTGCATCAGTTGGTTCTGAGGAAAAATATTGATAGTAAACCTCACTCTCCTCCATTTGAACTGGTCTTGAAAACAGACCAAGATTTAGCTTCAGGGAGGACTTACAGATTTTGGATGATGCAGTTATACTTCTAAAGTTAATGTTGCTGTTTTGATTAGATCTGCAACAAATTGAGACTTTTCCTCTCTGGCAACTCTGCCATTCAGCTCCATTTAATCCCCAGGTCAAGTGATGTAAACTGAGTCACATCCATAATCAACTCAGTCTGAATCCATCAAGGCAAACAGGCTATATTCACACTGTAGAGAGTCAGAACACTCCCTGGGACAAGAGTGATCTGATTATTGCTCCTGACAGCAAGTGTTCTTCCAGTGTGCACCTCATTCCCGCCTCATCTGAAAAGGTCTAAATCTCTTGGAATACCAAACACGGAGCTGCCCACATCCATACTATACATATATTTTTGACCACACAGAAGATGGTCTGTTTGTCAATAGTTGTTTCACACAGAAACAGAACCCAGGTGCAAAGCATTCTGCAGGCAGTGTGGATACCAGTGGGACTAAGACCTAGTGCCAAAGAGATATACAGCATCCTGGCACTCGAAGACGCTCGTAAGTAATGAGAAAAGGAGGAGTAATAAGAAAAGGAGCCTTATACATCTCCAGCACTCAAGGATTGTTGCTCAAGGGCTGTTTTTTACCTAGTTCGACCTGCAATTGAAGCATTTGCTTCACTATGAGCAAATGACTGCTAAGACCAGGTCTGGGGACCAGAGATAGGATGAAACTAATATCCAGTGGCACTCCTTTGTCTAAAAGCTTATTAAATTCTCCTTTCTTCTGAAAGCGTGTATTGCACTGAGTGATGCATCATTAGTTAGTACAAAAACAGTCAGTATGCTGGCAAATGAAGATGTGCAAAAGTCCAGGATGACCAAAGCTTGCACTTAATCCCACAATTACTTTCAGCCTTTCTTCTGTATAACATTGGAGAGTCTGTGTTGCATTACACATCATGGAGGTGAGACAGTCCCTGAAAAGCGTGACTATCATCATGTAGCCTCATATGTCTTAAAACTGTCATTCTGTGCTGGATTTTTAAACAGAGGCCCGGAGAGGAGAAGAGGAGAGGAGAGGATGAGATGAGACTATTTCAGTTGGAAGAGAATTAAAACGGTCATCTGTTCTAACTGCCTGACCAATTTAGGGCTGACCAACAGTTAAAGCATGTTGTTAAGGGCATTGTCCAAATATTTCTTGAACACTGACAGGCTTGAGGCATCTACCACCTCTGTAGGAAGCCTGTTCCAGTGTTTGAACACCCTTTTGGTAAAGGAGTGCTTCCTAATGTCTAGTCTAAACCTCGCCTGGTGCAACATTGAACCATTCCTATGTGTCTTATCACTGGATACAGTGATTAACCAGCAGAATAGATGAAATTCTACCTTTCAGAAAAAGAGACTGACATCACTGTGTATGCAGGTAACCTTTAAAATCACCAGAATATTTTATTACAGAATTTAGAGAGGAACATATGGTGATATGCAGTAACAGTAATAGATCTTTGCACCACACACTGACAACCTTATTAGCTTGAAATCTATCTAATATAACTCTAAAAGTTTCTCCTTCAGAGCTGGAGTGTCTATGCAGGTAGGCAATCACCGGGTTCTGGTTGTCACAGATGGCTACTTTTAGTTCACTTTAAAAATCAGTAATGACCTATAGTTGATGGAGTAACTCAGTGAAAAAGTTTTTATTGTCCCGAATGAGTTGTTAAACTACCTATGTTTGGTTTTTTGATTTGCTGATTTCTGAGTAACAGGAAAAATTATGTCACAGTTGTACTGGTCTTGGCAGAGCATTATTAGTATTTCTTCGTGGTTATCAGCACACAGTAGTTCCTTTAGCCTGTTTCAGTTGGACACCAACAGGTCTGAGATATAAATGCACAGTTAATGTTACATGGAGAAACTAGTTTCTAGATCCTGAGTTGCTATGGCTTCCCTTGCAAATCATTTTGAGTTAATGTTTGATGTTTTGTAACACTGAATAAGAGGTGCATATTAACAAGGCTTTTCGTAGATTTTGTTATCCTGGATGGAACTTGATGAAACTTTGCTTTACAACACCTCAAGGCTTCATGTATACTTATGTCATGCAAACTGTAATTATTACAAAAATATTCAAATCCTCGTGTAGTTACTCAGTTTTATTTTAGTGCTTCCTCAGGCAAAACTCACAAGCCTGCACACAGAAATGAAATCAATGGAAAAACTGCAGTTGAGATTTGCAGGACTTTTAGGACCTACCACTCTTCAAAGGAAAAACCTGTGACACTGTTGTGTTTTGCCATCTGAAAATCTGTATCATTGCAACCCACCATCAAAATGCTATAATTACATGTCAGCATGCTATGTCAGAGAGTGAGATATGATTATGCTAAGCCATCTCTAGCTAAGATTAGAGGCTTCTCAGTTGTCTGCATGCCTTGCTGCTTCAGAAGACAAGGCTACTCCAGTGATATTAGATCACTTGAAACAGGTAGAAGGACCCTAGAATTTCTAAGACTTTAACAAATTTGTCACCAATGCACTACCAGATGCATCAATCTTGCCTTTTTTTTTTTTTTTAAAAAAAGTCACTTAACCAAGGGCAAGTTTGGGGCAATAGACAAGCAAAGTCTCTATATTTGGGAAATATAGAGACTTTCAAGGCAAAGTTTTCTTGGTCATAGGGTCCTAGCAGGAGACCTCTGCATAATTTTGTTGTAAACTTGTGAAATGAAGTATAAAGTTTTTCCATCCATATCTTCTGTTGTATCTTGAGTGATACGAAAGAAAAGATGAGGGATCAAGAATCAGCCTGGGCCCACTGGGTTCTCCTGCTTCTTAACTAGCTTCTGTGTAAGGCAGTAGTAGACCAGCCTCTACATACTGTACACAACTGGGGCCCTGTAACTGTCTTCTCTGACAAAGTTTTTGATTAT
>VZSZ01000321.1:151400-278948 GCA_013398815.1 Ibidorhyncha struthersii
CCCTTCCACACCCTTCCACACCCTTCCACACCCTTCCACACCCTTCCCTTCCACACCCTTCCCTTCCGCACCGTTCCCTAGCCTTCCCTACCCTTCCCTTCCCTACCCTTCTCTTCCATATCCTTTCCTTCCCTTCCATACCCTTCCCCTCTCCTTCTTAAAAGCAGCAAGGAGAAAGTTCTTGAAGAATGTACATCATACTGCTTTCAGTTGTTTTACAACATAAAGAGAAAAATGAAGTACTATAGGCAGTTTGGATTTGAAACGGTTTAATACTAAGGCAATTTATCAGTTAATATGATTATATATTTTTAAAGAAGCTAATGTAGCATATTTAAAATATTGTACATCCAGCCCTTGTTCTGATAAATACAGTTTTAAATAACAGAACCAAATTCAGAATTTAAATTACTCTAGATAAATCATATCTAAAGAAAACTGCTATCTGATATAAATCTGGAGTAACTCCATTGACTGTTTTTACCTGTGAAGAAACATTGCAGAGGGAGTGAAAGTTCAGAGCCCACACTTATGTATGCAACTCAGGTCTGTAACTGATACATCTGTAAGACCGGCTTCAGAGCTTGAAAGACCCTCCTCTGCTTATGGCCTATAATCATGCACATGGACAAAGAAGGATGATGCAATTGTGGTTTTTGTCAAATAGGCCACGTCTATCTTTTGCTTCACTCACACCCTGAAAACTCAGCAAGTCCTTAAATTCCTTGTTTAATTGAGGGCTCTGTACCATATGCTCATGAGTCAGTTTCGCTCAAAAAAGTGACCAATATTATCTAAATGATAAATGGTTAGAAAGATCTCAAGGAAAATCATTTATCTTTTCAGTTGCTAAGAACTTTTTCAGATAGAAACATTTCCAAGATAAACATCTGCACTTTGAAACTTGTTGTACTTACTTCTGTCAAGAACCTTTTTTGCTATTGTTTACTCCACTGTTTCTATAAATTTTACATAACTAAGTCAAGGAAGGGGATCCCAACATGCAATAACAGGACCAGGACCATATTTTGTTCCATATGTAATATATGACACATATGTTTCATAGGGCTTGCAAGTGAAGATTCTGAGCAACCTGGATTTAAAACTGGGCCATAAATCTTGCAAGATGAAGAACTCAAGCAGAATTTCCAAAGCTTTTTTGTTGCACTTAGGCATATAATAAAAGGAGATTCCAGTGTAGTTTATAATTTATACTCACAGTACCAAGCGTAGCATTTTCTTTTTTATCCCTTCAAACACAGTTTTTCTTAAGTTAAATAACTCCAAATGTATTTAATAATGTTGTTTTGTATAAGAACAAGTTGATGAAATATACTGTAGTCAAATATACATTTTAACTTCTTTTTGAGTTTTGGAATAAGTTTATTTTATTGTGATCAGCTTTACCGGACATTGTACAGTCACCATAATACACTAAACCCATGCAAACTTTCTGCCCCAGAGATATGTAACAGTGGGGGAAAAAATTTAAAGCAGCATGGAATTTGACATAGATCAGGATTAATTTTTAAAAACAAAACAAGTACAAATAAATAGGAAACTCTTTTTCTCTTCCTTTTCCTATTAGCCAAACCATGCTTCATAATAAACACTGCTTTTATAAGACACACTATGCAAATTCCCATGCTTCCCAGAACCGCTTGAGAGAAACTGTGTGCTGTGACTTTCTTCCCATAAAGCAATTATCAGGCTTTATGTCATGTGACATTTGTCTCTCTTTTTAGCTTTTATGCAGTGGTGAATCCTCTAGCAGTCTTTTCTATTACTAACACAGACTTCCAAAGTCTCTTGTATGACTATGACCTGAACTATGACAGGGGTTTTTGCCAGACATGGGGGTAAAGGGAGAAAGGGAAGAGGCACGTAACTGGGGTAAGCAAGGCAGCTACTTGATTCTGAGAAGTGCAGAATCAAGAATCAAGAACAACTCCCTGTTTCTTGGGAGTGCCATTATTTATTTCACCTACTTATTCAAACATATCAAGAGACTCCAAACAATCAGAATTAATTGGGACCATCTACGAGCTCTTCTTAAAAACAGAGTAGTGGCCCAATTGAATTTGAATTAGGTGGCCAAAATGGATGCAGCATTTTTAAAAATCTTCTAGTAAAGAAATTGAAAAAGTAAAATCATGAAAATCTGCTTCTGTGATGGTCATGTAGGGAGTTGCAGAGAAGTAACATCCAGCCTTTATAAAATATGATGCTTGAAAATATAAATATTTTCACGCAAGTTTGTAGATAAAATGCCAGATATGGTATGGTGGATTTGGTAAGAAAAAAAGGACCTTTCTTTTTCCACATAACTTTTGCTGAAAATTATCTGGAAATTGAAGAATTCTTTTTCTGTTAAAAGTGACAATACTAATTGCAACTTAAATTTAGAAAAGGAACAAGAGCCAGAAGAACATTTCCTGAGAACTTAAAATCTTGGTATTCTGTCAAATACTGTTACTTGAATCAGGTGAGTGCATTTGTTTCAGCGCTTGTGTGGCTGATCCGTTTTAACCCAGTACTGTAGTTCCCTTCTGTGGTCTCAGTGGCTTTGAGTTTCCTTTGCAGAAGACAGAGAAAAGGTTCCCTATTATCCTTCCATGTGCTCCTGGCCAAAGTGTCAAACTTGCAAAGAGCACAGAACAACTTTATGTGGTACCTGTGTGGTTGTTGACCCTTCCTTTCCTCTCTAGATAAGCACTGAAGAAATGAATCTTTGGCTTTATTTGTTTTTACTCCAAAAAGCCAGCAGCCTCCTGAGCCACTACCGTAGGCTCTTTATCTTCACTATATTAATCTGTATGTAATGTCTTCAGATATCATTGTAGGTCTAACGCCAATAAAATTATCTCTAGTCCTGCCCTAAGGGCTTTGTTGCATGGGGAAGTTAGTGGGTAGCACATCAGTGTGTGAAAGCACAATCCACTAAGTGCACTGTATGGAGTCTCAGTGTGGGCTTTGCACAGCAAATACTGGACTTTGAAATGTTGGCTATTTTGTACACTATAAGGGGATACCCTTCTTGACTACACATCGATTCCTGAAAGAAACACCAGAAATTGTTCTTGTTGAAAGCTAAACAACAGATTGAATTTAATGTATCTGAATCTATATTGCTTGCAGGAGAGCTCCGACTAAGCACTGCGAGCACACCCACCAGAGCAGCCCTCAGACAATAACTCAGGTCCCTCCTTAGTGGGTACCTCATTCCCCTAATGCAGGACCTAAGCCACCACCTTCCCTTTGTACAGAGAATGATTTGAACCACTGAGGGGCATGCTCTGTCCCATGTTCTAATTGGGGAAATAAGACGATAATTCAGAGTCATCATAGTACATAAGCTGATACCTAGCAGGAGAAACACACAGGACCATGTCTGGCAAGACACAAACAAATCTGTTGGTTGTTCTGAGGGAGCACACCAGAATGCTGCAGTGATAAAGGTTGTTTCTAAATATTCTGGCCAATATACTTGGATGTATGGAAACCTATGTGTCTGTACTAGGTGTCAGCTCATGATATTGAAAAGACTAACACAGACTTTTATTAGATTTTTAATTGCGATTCGCCTTATTGTTCTGCTCAGATCATGCAGAAGCCAAGTACTGGTATCATTACTGATTACACCTTGTCTAAATGTCACTTGTTAGCTACTCATTCTACAGGTCCTCCTTGAGAGCCCCTGAGGAAATTTCAGTAAGTTGATGCTAATCACGAATGGCTTGTGGTATAGATCAGTGATATCAAGTCTATACAAGAAGCTACAACACCCAACTCCAGAAGATTTCCGATAAATACAGGAGCTACTACCTTGCACAATGTGAGGTGAGCATCATGTCTCTATGAAGCTCTCATTCTACAGAGGTTCCTCCCACCACTCTGAAATTTGAGGTTGTGAAATTTCAATTTAAGTACCTGCTTTTATGATGCTCTAGCTCTTATAGAATGATTAGTTAATTTTATTTCCTTTTCACAAAATGAGAATACCACTTATTTTCTCCAGTATTTTGGTATCTCCCTGTTTTTCTCCAGTGGTCAATGATAAAGTCTGTTTCTAGTAATAAAACGGGGAGAATTCATCTTCCTAGCTGTCAGCATATATTTTCCTAGGAGATAAAGGAATGCCAATAAGACCTTCACTCTTCTCCCATGACTTGTCCAGTTACAGACTAGTGGGAGCTTGTAACCAGCATAGGAGTAGGAAATAAGCTGTGGCTGCCGAAGAACTTTAAACTTTGCAGCTCCCACTATGTCAGGGCACTTTCATAAGGCAGGCGACAAAGTGAGAGTCTAGATTTTGTTAGCATTTTATTTGTGGCAAATATTCCTTCTGGACAGGATAGCCTCCAGTGATGTTTGTGGTCTTCCTGGCTTAGGGACATCTTAAGGATGTTAAAAACAGTTTTCAGGGTGTAGCTGATCAGTCCTTTCTGAAAACTCAGCAGACATTTTGATTTGTCTTGAGATAGACACTGTAAAATGAAGGCACCCAAGGCCGTAGTCATTTTTTGAATGTAGGCCAAATTTCCATAGAAGCGATCTGTTTGTGCTCTGTTGGTTTTGCCATGCATTTCCTTGCTTGCTCTGTATCAGTACTGTTTTTACAGGATTTTACTTCAAAACACCCAGCCACAGTGGCTCTGGAAGTCTTCCACTGATACTAGTGATGAAACCACTGAATGATCATGTGGATCAGATCCTCAATAAAGAATGCAAGTTTTGTTGCTGTTTGCAGACTCTGTTGGGAAGGAAAGATAAGTAATATTTTTGAAACAGATAAATAAAGTAAGATAAGCCGTTGCTGATACGTCAGAATGTTGAAAAAATAGCCATAGGTATATTATATAGTGTTTTACAGCACCAGGTCACTTACACTTGGCCTGATTTATGTTTTTTCCTCCAACCATTCTCATTCATTTTGAGCTTTAATATGCTCATCAGAATTACTTAAGCTAATCTGCTTGATTGCTGCTGTAGCAGCTCTTGGCTTGATGTCTGCTTAGTTTCAGACTTTGTATTCAACAGGCTCTCTTGTTGCCTTAGCAGTATGACTCACATACAGTACAAGGCAAATGCCAAGGTGCTGCCAGTCACAAGAAACTGATAGAAATGGAAGCGAAGTATTTGGTGGTTTCTTTTTCTGACCACAGGGTGTTGATGGAAAGAAACAAGGCAGGACAATCATGCTGCTTTCACATTTTGCTCAAGTGCCAGGAGGCGGTTCTTTCACAGTCACCGCAATTGTTCCTGTTTAACATGGAAGCCTTAAGCCAGACATAATTAGACTTTTTCTTGACAAATCATTTGTGCAAAGTCTTGACAGGTTGAAAACTGAAACGGTTGTGCTGCATTCTTCAGGGTCTGAAACAGACAGGATTACAAAAAAATGAAAGCAAATACTGTGAAAGCTATAACTTACAGAAATATGTGTCTAGCGCGAGTACAAAGTCTATGTCATGTTTGATCAAAACAATTAGACAGAATATTGCCTCGTACTTTGCTGGTGTTATACTACAGTATATCAGTAATATATAAGGGCTGTGTAAGACTAGATAGATTCTGCACCAAGCAAGAAGCAAACATACCAAAGCATCTAATACGCACACATCTGATACCAGTGTAGAGCAAAGTCAGTGTGTAAGTGTTACACTTTGAGCTCATCTAACAACTGAAAGCTTCTCCTAGTAAGATGAGCTATTGCACTAGAATAATGAGAAATTGATTCCAAGTTTACACACCATAATTAGTGCCTGGTATTTCCTATCTGACCTGTTTTCAACTGGCATTCTAAGATACAGTAAGACCAGCATTGTTTTTTCAGCTGATATACGGCAGTGTACGGTGTTTGCACTATCCTAATTATATTTTCCATAAATTGCTACCTTCTGCGGATACCTTTAAAACCATATGTGCTAGATCACCTTAATAATCTTGATTAAGCTTTTTTTTTTTTCATTCCACACTAGCAAAGAAATCCTCCATGAAACTGTCATCATATAATGTCAATACACCACTGGAAATAATCACAGAATCATAGAATCATTCAGGTTGGAAAAGACCCTTAATGATTTGTTGCATCTAAGATACTCATATTCTTCTTATGAAGGCTGGTATCATCAGTAATAAGGTTTGCTCAGCATTGCCATGGTGAGAGAGCACAGATGTAGAAGGTTTGAAATATTCGCAAAGTTTTTAATCACTACATAATGAATAAAACTCCCAAACACCTTGTTTGCACTCTTGGTCTGCAAATACCATGATTTTCATCAAAATGTGTAATTGTAGCTGGGGTTTAACAGCAGATTTAAGTACACTAGAATGCAAATAATTGAACCAGTGCTTTTCATAATAAGTGTCTAGAACGCCTGGTGCAACAGTACTGCTGATTATTCCATGCAGCAATTTTTCATGTTACTTCACCAAATCTAAATCGTTGCAGAAGATCTTTTCCACTAGCATTTTTCAAGCCATTAACAAAAACTCCATATAACAAAAATGCTGGAAAAATGCATTCCACAGTCACACGTGATCTTCTCTGTGGATGAACAAAATTCTCTTAGAGGCTGTCAAGCCTTAGTGTCATGTTCTGTACAGTCAAAAAGCAAGAGAGCAACTCCTCTTGTAATAAAATAAATCATCAGCCACAGCTTTTAAGTTGGGCTCAAATTTTGCAATTGCACCATGACGTAGTTCTGTCGTATCGTCATATGTATGTGCAAGAGCAAAATAATACTGACACAGAAAGCTGGATACATATCTGTTCAAATGCAAGTCATTTATACTATACACAGTGTATGTGCATTCAAAAGACCTTGAAAGAAATATTCTTGCAGAGGTAAAAAAGCATGTGGAAATTCACAGCTCCTACAGATCTTCATGTTCCTTGCTCTTTCACCAACTATATGGTGAGATGGAGCATCATGTCTTTCTTTTTATGGCTTTCCTTAGCATACTGTATTAATAATCTTATTTCAGAATTACCTCAAGGATTGATATAATTACTTGTCCAATACTGAAAAGGGAGTAAATACTCTATATCTCGGTTCATCATTTTGTTGTCCTGTATCAGTTCATTAAGTGGTTAAAGAATCATACTGAGCTGTGCCTGTATACCTTTTATCTCACAGGGCTCTGGCTTGCTCTTAAAAATCTGCACTTCTTAAATATGAACTGATCTAATTCTCAGAAGATTACAGCTAGTAATAAATATGTAGTCAGGAACCTACGTAAAATTATTTCTACCATATATATTATGTGTTTTTCCTGCTGCAGCTACACAAGGGCAAAATTCTTGTTTATCATGAATATGGGAGATTTACCATTTCACCTCATGTGCACAGTATCTCCTGAATTTTACCTTTGGCAGCTTGGAAGTGTATTCTTTTAATTGTGTTTTTACTGTAATTCAAACTCGTTTAAGACAAGATAATTTTGCTAAATATTGTAGACTCAGAACATATCTTTAAATCCTTGCTGTAGCTTACTCAGGAGTGCTTTTGCGTGTGTACAGAACGGATTAATAAGATGCAGCAAAAGGTAGTAACCAGTGAATTCTTTCTGATAATATGTAATTTATTAAAGATTTACTTAAAAATTGCATGTTGAAGAGTGTTAGAAAAATCTCTGCTTTATTGTTTTAAGCACTAATTTTCACTTTGATTACATGTAGTAACTTTTCAGCTTCAGATGAGGTCTTATTTTTGCATAAAAAATCCATCCCGTATTTCTACACTGAACACATTCTTCTACCTGTACCACATTTCTGAAGTTCAATCCCATAGACTTTCACTTCCCACTCCTCTTTCTAATGTTTGTTAGCATGGCTGTTTTTAAACTTATTGAATTATGGAAACAATGAAAGCAAGGGTGCCCATAGGCAGCTCAGTCATGTGTGTCCATGTGAAAGTTGCCAGCACACTGCCTGGGGGAAAGCAACCTTTCTGCCTTGAGATACCAAGACACGCTGTCAGCTTTTTCTAGGAGAAAACGTGTTTCTGTTTTAAGTGTGAGAATGGAAAGAATAAGAAAAAAATAATAATAATACCAAGCTCTGAGAATAGCATAGGTGTGTGTTTATAAGCAAAGCCCCTAGTAAGTCATTAGATCTCTATCTTTTGAGCCTGTGACAAATACTCTAGCTTTAAAATAACTGAAATATTTTTGTGTCTAATGATTGACACTGTGCCTCAGAGTGTCTGACTGTGTGTGGGGACGGGTAAAGATTGCGGGAAAGTTCCTTGAAATGAAAGATAGGAGTAAAATCAAAATGGCATTGGCTGGGCTTGCAATTCATAGTCAAATAGTGTTTGTACATGAGGAGTCACTGGCAATGAGACCTCCTTTCTGAAAGACATTGAGTAAATAGGAATAAATAGAATGAATTCTGCACTGAGACTTAGATATATTCTTGGCAGTTGATAATAGCTATAATTTTCTTACCACTGTAGCAAAAGCTAAAACCAAATTGCTCAGATCTAATACAAAAATCAATTAGAAAGCTGCAGTGGGCTTGATTAATGTTATTATTAAAATGTAATCCAATATTATAAATTAGAAAAAAATATTAAATCAACCAAAACTCCTCTCACAAATAGCCAAGCAAATACACATCTGGCCACAGCCATTGCTGGAGACAAAATACTGGAGTATTCCAGTATGGCCTGTCTAGTACCAACAACTGCCGCTACTTTCTGCTGCTGAGCAGTGCACACATGGATACTTAGCATCAACACACAAATATATAGGCTGCATTCCTGGTTCTGAGGTGCTCTGTCCTCTGCAGCCAGAGAATTCTATGTGGTATAAAGCTCCTCTGCCATTAACCTGCTGGCCCTATGGAACAACAATACAGCAAGAGAGGAATGATTTTCATTCTTTAGAAAGCTGCCTGAAGTCTCATTTTTGTCTTCTATCACAGCTCACTCTAGGTAGCCTGAACTTGCATTAAAGCTTAGCTGAGAAAAATTGGCTCTCAGTGATATTCATTCATTGAATTATCTGTTATTTTTATGAGCCCAGTGCTAAAGAAAAACTTCCTTTCATGTAAAATGATGATATGGTAAATGTGAATGGAGAAGGCTGGAGACAGACAGCAAGAGTGAAAAGGAGTAAAGGAAATTCTGTTGTTTGAAATACAACCCAGCAATGGGTATATTTAAGCCCAGCGTTGCATGAAGACTCATCTAACTTTCTTCATATGTAAGCTTAGGAAAATAAAGACATAAATGAACAATAAGTTGTTATTTATATATTACAGTCACCAAGGAGAAGGCAAATTTTCAAAAGCAATGTGAACACCTTTGTAAATACACACAAAATATCCTGAAATGAATTGAGACAACAGGAACAAATTTCTGTCGATTCTAATGGATTTGGGATGAGGCCTTAAAAAACAAACCAGAGTGCTTACTCCATAAAAAAATGGAGCATGTTTGACTGTAGGGAAAAATAGCCATGGAGCAACGAGCTCTGGCATTACTGGCGTACAGCGCCCTGCATCAATGCTGATGGCAGTATTGGTAAATTCTGGGCAACAGGTAACACAAGGTATCCACAGTGCAAGCTGGCAAGACAGCGTAATGCAGTACCCAAGAGTAAAGGGGACCTACTGGGAGATACGAGTGCATTTGCTGTAAGGAGAGCATTTAGTTTCCAATAAAAACATCAAAGGCACCATCTCAAATCCAATTCATTGAAAAGACTGAGTGAACAAATTGACTTTGCATCATGCTGTGACTGTCTACTGACTTGGAGTTCATTGGAGCAAATTCATTTTATTAAGAATTTTGTTCTACAGTCAATAGAAATGTAAACAGAAGACCTTATCAAGAAGAGTGTCCCAACAATGCTACAGCACATGAAGAAGGCAGGGAAAGATGCCACTTCCGAGACTACAGATGAAAAAAACAAACCTGTGAATTGTGCCTGGAAAACAACAAAAAACAATCAGAGGTCTGGGACAGTATGGTGTGACTAATATCACTCCACTCCATCACAAGCACCCACATGACAACCTAACTATTCCAAGCAGTCTTAGTGTAGAATATGTTTGATAGTTCAATTTACAAATTACAACAGCAATGTCTGGGAGAGATATACACTGTGATTCACAGAGATCTGTACTGTCTTCTAACAGAGACAAGTAGCCCAGCTGTACTTCAGAGAAAGGTGAAGAAAACCTTTTTTATCAAAAACAGTAGAAAATGTTTATGGAAAGAAATTTTTCCTTAACCATGACAGGAAGAAGCAGTTTCAGAAACAAAAGAAAGTCTACCTAGTGAAAATGATGGTGTTTTAATTTTCATTTATATGAGGTACCTTTTCATAAATAAAATGTGTTCTAAGTGTGAATGCTCTCGTGTGGCAGTAAGTTGTACTGGTGTCTTGCCCGCAATACTGAAGTGATTCATTTCTACTAATTTAAAATGTAAAATCTGAAAGAATAATATGCCTCTGGCTACATATCATGTGACTACAATCATATATATTTTGGACTGTCTGGGCTCCAGGAGATTCCAGCCGAAGTCTAGTGTCCCAGAACTCCCCTCATTATGATATGTTGAACAAGGGATGGGAAATCCCTGCACAACACACACAGCAAGAAACATTGCTACTAGGTATTTGTGGTCCTTCCTCATGCTGCCACCTTATCTGAGCTGGTTCTCTGCCAATTAATTTTCCTCCAACTCTGACACCAAGTCAAACATTAGGAAAGCAAATCATACAGCTGTATCGGTGACAGAAAATAAGACAGAGCCATGTGTCTTCTGTGTATTCAGTGTCCTATAGCTCAACTCTGTCCTTGGTAACAGCTCATACATCTGACTGCCAGGGAAATAAAATATGAAGATCCCAAGGGCTGCTAATGAGAAACAAAAGTTGCCTTCCCATATCTCCTGCAGAAAAATTACTAACCAAAAGTAGAATCACTTTCGTAGCAGGGCTCATCGAGAGAGCTTTAAACTAAATACAAAGGGGGATGGGGATGTAACTGGGCTTGCTTGAAAGGTGCCTGGGTGTAGTAGCCCAGCACTTGTGGGGCAGTGTGCTAGTATTTTTGAGAGTCAGAAGGCCTACCACCCCTCAAAGGCAAAAACTACACGCTCAACTGCCTCTTTGAAATTCTCATACACCAATGCACGTGGCATGGGGAGCAAACAACAAGAATTAGAGATCTGTGTGTGGTCGCAGGGCCGCGATCTCATTGCAATTACTGAAACATGGTGGGACAGCTCACATGACTGGAATGTTGTCATGGAGGGCTCTGTTCATTTTAGGAAAGATAGGCCAGCAAGGCGAGGTGGTGGAGTTGCTCTTCATGTGAGACAGCAACTGGAATGTATCAAGCTTTCCCTGGGGGCAGCTGAAGAATGAGTCAAGAGCTTGTGGGTAAGGATTAAGGGGCAGGGTAATTAATATAAGAGACACTGTTGTGGGTGTTTATTACAGGCCACCTGATCAGGGTGGGGAAGTTGATAAGGACTTCTACAGACAGCTGAGAGTTGTCTCCAATCACAGGCCTTGGTTCTTATGGGGGACTTCAATCACCCTGATATCTGCTGGGAAGGCTACACAACTAGGCATGTGCAGTTCAGGAGTGACAGGATGGGATGCACTCGCGAGTGTTGAAGGAACTGGTGGAAGTCATTGCTGGGCCACTCTCCATCATCTTTGAAAGGTCCTGGAGAACAGGTGAGGTGCCTGAGGACTGGAGGAAAGCCAATGTCACTCCAGTCTTCAAAAAGGGCAAGAAGGATAGGCCAGGAAACTACAGGCTGGTCAGCCTCACCTCCATCCCTGGAAAGATGATAGAACAGCTTGTTCTGGGTGTCATCTCCAAGCATCTGGAGAAAAAGAAGGTTATCAGAAGTAGTCAACATGGATTCACCAAGGGGAAGTCATGTCTGACTAATCTGATAGCCTTCTACAATGGCGTGACTGGATGGGTGGATGAGGGGAGGGCGGTGGATGTTGTCTACTTTGACTTCAGCAAGGCTTTTGACGGTGTCTCCCACATCAGCCTCACAGACAAGTGTGGGTTAGATGAATGGACAGTGGGGTGGATTGAACAGTGGCTGACAGATAGCGCTCAGAGGGTTGTGATTGGTGGTGCAGTCTAGATGGAGATCAGTAACAAGTGGTGTTCCTCAGGGGTCAGTACTGGGTCCAGTCCTGTTCAATATATTAATCGATGACCTGGATGAAGGGATAGAGTGTACCATCAGCAAGTTTGCTGATGACACAAAACTGGGAGGGGTGGCTGACACGCCAGAAGGCTGTGCTGCCATACAGCATGACCTGGACAGGCCACAGAATTGGGCAGAGAGGAACCTAATGAAATTCAACAAGGACAAGTGCAGAGTACTGCACTTGGGGAGGAATAACCCCATGCATCAGTATAGGTTAGGGTCTGACCTGCTGGAGAGCAGCTCTGCGGAAAGGGACCTGGGAGTTTCCTGGTGGACAACAGGATGACCATGAGCCAGCATGTGCCCTGGTGGTCAACAAGACCAATGGCATCCTGGGGTGCAGAGTGTGGCTAGTAGGTTGAGGGAGGTCATCCTTCCCCTCTGCTCTGCCCTGGTGAGGCCACATCTGGAGTATTGTGTCCAGTTCTGGGCTTCCTGGTTCAAGAAGGACAGGGAACTGCTGGAGAGGGTCCAGCAAAGAGCTACAAAGATGTTTGGGGGACTGGAATATCTTTCTTATGAGGAAAGGGTGAAGGACTTGGGTCTTTTTAGTCTTGAGAAGAGAAGACTGAGGGGGGATCTTATCAATGCTTATAAATACTTAAAAGGAGGGTGGCAATAGGATGGGACCAGTCTTTTTTCAGTGGTGCCCAGTGACAGCACAAGAGGTAACAAGCACAAACTTGAACATTGGAAGTTCCATCTTAACATGAGGAGGAGCTTCTTTACTTTGAGGGTGGCAGAGCACTGGAACAGGCTACCCAGAGAGGTTGTGGAGTCTCCCACTCTGGAGACATTCAAAACCCGCCTGGATGCTGTCCTGTGCAGCCTGCTGTAGATGACCTTGATCTGGTAGGGGGGTTGGACTAGATGATGTCCAGAGGTCCCTTCCAACCCCTATCGTTCCTTGATTCTGTGATTCTCAACCTCAAGTCTGCAGATATGACAACAAAATATTTTAGTTAAAGTAAATAAAAGTGATTGACCGGCTTAAAATATTTGGTATGCGGAATCTATCATTATTCATGACCAAGCAATTGGGCAAGAGTTAAACCAATACAGTTTCCAGGGCGCTCTCAGGCCAAAACTGTGTTTGGAAGAAATTAACACATCTGTACAAGATGTCAAAATTTTTCTGTAGTTGAATGTGTTCAGTAAGCATAATGCTATTTAACAGCAAGTTAATGTTGGTAACCGGTGACAGCATGGACATCTGTTGATCTGATGAGTAATGATGCAGTAATCGCTAGTTCTCCAGTGAATGGTTTACATCAACGTCTGTGGATCTTCTGCATAATTAGTGTGATTAGCCTTTGATGGAAAGCTACTTCCCAATCTTTTAGCCGGTGGCTTACACAACCTATGTACTGCCTCCTATAAACACTTCAACCTGAAACAATTTCAGGAAAAATATTATTCCCAGGGTAGTAGCTCAGTTTGCATTGCTTCTACCAAACGGTTTTCTGAAAGGCCTCCCCTGAGCTTAAGGCAGTCTGCTTGCAACATTTCAATTGTTTTATTTCTTCTTTCCCCCTTCTTTGTTGTTGCTCTAAATTAAACTCTACTGGAGACTGCAGCATTTCATATTATAACAATGCCTGTCAGGAGTTCTTTACTGTGCATGATAAAATGTAAACTCTTTAATTAGCTTTTTTGTAATAAACACTGGAAACTACTTTAGCATCTTAATCAGTAGAGTTTCAAAGTTATTCTCCTTTTTACTTGTCTCAGCTGCTCTTTGTTTGTTACGCTCTATTACTCTTTTGAAAGCTATCACTTACAGTATATCCCATTATTAATGAGTAGTGTGTTTGCCTTTGGTATTTTTAACTAAACTCAAATATTTTATTAAATGTCTCCTAACATCGTATCTCAAGCACTTTGACAGAAAACATTTGGAAGCACATCGCTCACTCTAAGGTGAGTTTGCCGGAAACAAGTAGTTCTAATTTACTTAACCCAACAGCAGCAACTGGATATCACAAAATACCTTAGATATTCCCAAAGCAAGCATTTACAAAGGGGCTGCTAAGTGGATTGCTGACTGCTGAATAGTATCATACATGGTTGTCTTACATACAATTTTAGTAAACGTGTCTATTTTTAGTATGAATGAGATTTGAAACACACTTGCATTGGTCTTCCATGCTAGCACTTGATGCGACTATTGCTAGATAAGTGATTCCCAAGCAGCAGAAATCAAATTATAAAAAGGGTTTGACAAGATCACCTCCTAGTTTTCAGTGTCCAGGGTTTTGCATGTTTGTAATACATTTTTTTTTTTTTTTTTCATTTCCAGGCTTGAGCAGTAAGAAAGGGAAAGAATCCCAGGCTGTAATAAAGGCTGTGCCTTACATGTAGTTAGGCTGTCTCCAACAATCAGCTGCTTAGCTGCTGAGATTCATGGGCTACAGAAACCCATGGTGGGAGCCATCCACCTCGAGATGCTTCTCCAACAACCTGCTGGGCAGACAGGAAGCTGCAGCTGTGGCTCTGGCCTGCAGCTGCCTCAGAGACTGCTATGGCAGGACCTTCTCAGTCCTTTTCCTCAGCTGTCCAGAATGCCTGTGGAGCAGGAGAAAGCTGGCATTGAGTAATAACTTCTTTTTCCCTCTAAGGCTTACTGAGAAAGGTCAAAAACATCTGGTGCCAAAGTAAAAATAATAAAAAGAAAATGATGTGTTTTGGACTATCCTCATTTTTGTCTGTCTGCCCCCCAAAGCATCTGGGAGAATTATGTTGTTTCCAGGTTCTGGGTTGGTTTTTTGGTTGTTTTTTTTTGTTTTGGTTGGTTGGGGTTTTTTTGTTGTTTTTCTTTGTTGTTGTTGTTTTGAGCTTTGCTTGTTAGTTTGTTTTTTTTTTTCTTTTGTTTAATTATAGTGAGTAATACGATTCATTTTATGCCTTCTGAGGATTTTGATTTAAAGAGCCCAGCTGAGATCAGGTTCTCCATTACTGAGACCTTCTGCAACTGATGATTGAAGAATTACAGTTGAGAAAGGATGTTCTTTAGTGCAATGTATGATAGTCAGTTTGCCTTTGAGAGTCGGAAATGATCCTCACCAAGTTTATCTCATACAGAATATCTCCAACTCCTGCAGAGTTGGACAGGAAGACTGGAGACTAGGAGATGATATGAAAGAGATTCCCTAGATCTGTAGCAGCACCACTGTACCACTTAACCCGCCAAAAGATTTGATATTAAACCTTTGGGAATGGTATATTCTTTTTGAAGAGATGAATTTATTCATTTATACCTTGAACATTATTACGATAACAAAGAGAGGTTCTTCTACTAAATATCAAAATCTCCTACTTGCTAAGCCTGAAGCATTTTCTTATTGAAGGTTAACCAGTAACCACGTGTAATTGTATGTGGTTGAAAACATATCTTAGCATTATATCTACCTGTTCACCTAAGGATGATATTCTATTGTGTGGAATTGTTTCAGCAGCTCTGTCAGAGCAGTTGTACAAAATCTGAATATGAACATAAAGCAACACAAATACACAAAATATTTCTGAGAATATTATTTCAAATACAGAGTTAAAATTACCACAGCTACAAAATGACAGTGGTTACTTATAACCCTCGCCTTGCTGTCTACTCTATGCACATTATTATATGTTTTTTAATTAAATGTTTACATCACAGTTATTTGTTTTTATTAAAAAAAAAAAATGGTGAAAACCAACAGTCTGCCAAGTGGTCTGCCTTCCATCAGATTCCTTCTTTTTAAAGGGATATATTTACTGGAATACATACTAGACTAAAAAAAAGGTGGTCAGAATTCCTCTAGCACAGGCAAACCAACATATTTTTGCCTCTATCATTCCTCAAATTTTTTTGGCTGAAACTGTCCAAAATCATTCAGTGTGAAACAAATATTTATATGGATACTTTCAGCCTGAAAAGATATAGTCAGCAAACTTAAAAGATACCTAATACGTGGAAGGCTTTTCTCTCAGCTTATATTAATAAATGGTGATACACTTCTCCCTCTTATTAGGGACTTGACTTTCAGAGACAAGTAACCATTTCAAAACTTAGGGTTAATTAATAAACACCCTCTCAAACCTTCATTCAGAAACCAAGAGAAATGAAACAAGTTTCTAGTGCTCCTTTTTTCCTACTCCCCAAATGAACATCGTTTTAGGTTTAGCTGTCTTCTGTAGCTTCGCTGAGAGCACTTGCTGTTTTGCTGTTTTTACTCTTCAGTAGAAGCACGTAGCATGCAGGCAGTAGACACGGGTGACTCACAGACAGACATCCTTGCCATTCCTAAAATATTCTTCTGCGGAGCTTTTGTGTCCTTTTTTCCTGATGCTTTAACTCTTGTGCCTTAAATTGGCATCCTACTACCTCCAGTTTGGAGTCTCTCCTCTTCCCAGGCATGTTTAGTGTTGGTCCAGACTTTTATATGTTTACAGTTTTAACATCTCCCCCACTTCATGGCATGTCCTCCTTTCTAGCAGGTGTGCCTCCCAAACACAATGAAGCAACACATGTAAAAAAAATCATTTCAGCGCTACCTGTTGCTTCCTATAGTCAGCTCGCCTTTGCCGTCCTGCATGTTGACACACCAGTCAGAGCTGGGAGTGGAAGAAGGGAGGCTGCTTTCTCATTTTATCCTGAGCTTTCAGGTGTACGCTGTGGTTTAAGTCTCTAAGTATAGACTCAGAATAGTTCCTTCCACATTAGCTTTAGCAGCAACTTGGGAAGACGTAAACTGCTGTATTCCTCCCTTTCCTGTCTATCCCAGGAGGAATCTAGGTAGCCCTTGTCTCCAGAAACATGATATTTTTATAAAAATAATAACCACTTTAAGCCATGTTATGCTTGAGACCTAAGGAAGGATACCCTGAGATAAAGCTTCATATCTCTTACCATACTTACAGCAACAACTTCATAACCCCCCATCCAGTAGTCTGGCTGCCCAAAAGTGACAGAGAACCATTTTGTGTCAGTAGGGGTTACGCAATGCAGGACACTTCACTTGAATAATTGGTCAGCGTCAAGGATGCAGATTGTGTTTTGTTATATTAAGAACCAGAATTTTATTCTGAGTTTTCCTTTTCCTTAATTTACAGATGAAAATGACAATTCATCGCTCCTCCATGTGTGTTGTGGTTTAGATTAGAATCCATGCCCATTGTCTCCCGGTTCATTGTTTCTTGCAGCTTTCAGGATACACAGAGGTATTTTCAGGGAAGGGACCCTAAGTTAGCTAGAGTTTTGAGGTAGATATTATTCTTACAGCAAGCACGCCAAAACCATGCAATGAACTCTGAAGTTATAGTTTATTTTAGCTCAAACTAAAACAATGGACCTTTTTAAAGAGACAAGTGAGGCCTGCTTTGTAGGACAATAAAAATAAGACAAAAATAAATCTTCCTTTGCCCACTGTATTTTTGCTTATTCCAGTCTTGCTTTAAATCCAGCAACTTTCAGGGACTTTTCTGTCCCTTTATATCTATGTCCATTATCTCCCCAGGAACCACTGCTCCTGCTGCAGGCTCTCTGCTTGTTAGGTTTCTCACACTATCTGCCTCATAGGTTTCTTCAAAAGCTTTTCCCAGCTGTGGACACTCACTTGTTCTCAGGTAAGACACAGAAGGGTGTCCCTTGGCCCAGAGAATTCCCTCCGACTCGTGTGAGTTAGTGAAGACCAGGTAGATGGCTGCTTGCCCCTCCTGCCAGCCATTGTGCTTTTTAGAGAACATAATGTGCAGTAAAGTATGAACGCAGCACATTGTTGCATCTGTTTTTTTCCTCTCCAAATCCTATGCAAAGGGTTCATCTTTACATTATCATGAGGGGCCTGCTCACAGCAGAGAAAAAAATGGCATTGCTTGTAATGAATTAATGCAAACCTGGGAGAGAAATTAAGTGCTTTCCATTTTCTGTCATTAAGGGGTATAAGATAAGGCAGGAGAAGGCCAAAACAAGTGCTTTGGAGGATGTATTATTTTAATAGAGTGAAGCTGTAGACATGACAGAGTGCTCTTGTATCAGAGCTAGAGGCTGTTTTATTTTGCACTGCCATTTCTGGGGTCTAAATTACTCCACTGCCAATGGTTATTTCTAAAGCAACGAGGTTAAAACAATATTTGGTATGATTTCTTGAAGAGTTTGATCTGACAATGAATTGATTGATGTGCTTCGGCTGTAATAATTGTAAACAGCTACATGGATATAGCTAAAAGAGCATGGCAAAGTACAGTTCTCATTTGAGAAGGTGCATGTTTTATGGAATATGTTTATGTTGAAATATGAATGTGTGTAAACAGGGAACACTTTACTCTTGGTAATTAGAGCTGGATTGCAGTATTACCTACTCTGAGCATTTGAAAATCAAAAGTCACACCTCTAGACCATGCCACAGGATGAATATCAGAAACCATTTTAGATGTTTAAAATTATATATTGTCTTTGGGTTGCTAAGCTGAGAGAAAATCTGAAGCTCTTGCCTAAACCTGGAAAGATGGAGTTTAGGTTTAAAAAGCACCACATTAAAAAATGTCAGGCAAATCAGAATAACAACACTGTCATTATGCACCTGGGCAGACAGGTAAAAGGGCAAGCCCTCACCCAAAGGACATGGCACAGAAGAAACCTGAGAGCAAGGCTTAACACTATTACAGTGTCACTACTCATAGGTATAACAAGATCTAAGGCTGGCAGGCTGCTCACAGCCTTAAGGATTGCAACATTCCCAGAGGAAAGGCAGGAAAGAAGAGAGTGAAATATATTGGTTGGGCAGCCTGAGAAAAGTTAATCCTGATGTGTGGCTCTCCCTGAGATTCCTGGGAATGGTGTGACCATTTTGGTGATAGTGTTATCAGGCCATTAATAAATTTAATGCTTCCTAAAGCCAGCATATCTTAAAAACTCTTGCACTGCTAATCGCATTTTACCTGGCTACTGGAAGGACTGGAAGTGTGTTTGACCCTGATTGCACACTTTAGACTACCTCGAGTTTAACCTTGCTTTGAGGATGGCTGTACCTTCTGTGGACCAAGCAGAGCATAGCAGTCTACATTGCTTTATAAGGTTTATGTGTATCATCTGCATTCATACACACTCACATCAGTTAAAAAAGAGCCTATATGCAGGTGGAAAGCTATAATGCAGAGGAAGCATAAGGTACCTTATATAGTCACCTAGTATGACATGTTACATTTAGATCACTTTTGAAAACCAAAACTAAACACCCAGGTTATTGTATGGAATCGACAATGAGCTACTCTGCCTGTGGCTAGTTTGCTGGCATTTTTTTATTATGAAGTCATAACTGCAAGCATACGTGAAACTGTAGCTGTAACTTTTGATTATTCATATTATTTGAAAGATAAACATACTGATGCATAGAGCCAACACTTAGGCTCTTATTTATAGCTCTAATAGAGGAGAATGTCAATCTTGTAGCTCACGATTTAACATATAATACCAACATCTTAATGCACCATCAGTCTGAACCCCACCAAGCTTCTTGAAATAGACAAGATCTCATGTGTTCCCCACACTTTTCTTCTCTCTTTTAACAAAAGTAAAAAGAAAACTGGAACCTGATCAAGAAAAGTCACAATTAAAAAAAAAAAACAACACATTATTCTTGGAAAGAATGTCTCGTTTTCTTCCTTCCTTTTGGCAGTTTCCTAGGCTGCTGTAGATTGAAGAAAATAGGAATAAGCATCTTTCGACCACAAACAGATGTGCTTGATAAAGAAAATGTCAGCAAAAATACTAAAGCAATGTGTCACAGCAGCTTTCTGACAGATAGAGGGAAAAGGTAAAAAATGTTCTATCATGTCCGACAAGGTGTTCTTTTTGAGATTTAAAGATCACTGTGCAACTTTAAACATGTTTGTCACTTTGGCTCTGACTGGAGCTATCTGGAGCTTCACAAGAACTTTATCAGCTCAGCATAGGGGGGAAGAAAGAAGCCCATTCCCATTTATCTCAGCCAGGTTCCCTTCAAAGCCAACAAATAAATTACAGTGTACATTTGATACAAATTGATTTCTTAACTCAAATAACAATGTTGTCCTCCCAGTCAGGCCATGTGTCACTCATTCGTGAGCCTGAGTGAAAGGCTCAATCTGTCTGCGTGACAGAAATAGGCCTGACGCATCTCGCCGAGGAATGCTAATAACCCCGGCCTGGCCCAGGCCTTTGTGGGCAAGCCGTGATAAGGAAAATCAGCCCGTCCTGTCAAACGCCGCAAAGGCCTGATCGGTGTTTGTTCCAACAAGCTGCATAGGCCTCGGAGTCGCCATCCCATTTCATGTAGTAAATGAGAGGAAAATAAGATCCGGCTACCACGGTTAAGATGCCGGTGACTGTGATGAAGCCGAAGTGAAAGGAAACCCCATTGAATATCTTGAACTGATCTTATCAGCTGCTGGAGAAATGAGATATTGGCAGGGGCTGTTGAGTTTCTCACAGCTGAGCAGGTTAATAAGGTTGGGAGGCAGGCCACAGGCTAATTGGATTTGCCTTGGTTTGATAAACAGTGGCAGGCCTATTGCCAGAAAAACATACACAATGTGGCTTTTTTTCTTTGTTTCTCTTTAAGCCACACGGAAAAAAAAGCTAAAAAAAAGCTGCCTTTTTTTTTTTTGAAGCTAAAGGTGTCTTCCTGAATTCCCAGATGAAGAGGGCAACAAAGTCAAACTGTGAAACAGTAGTTGTTGGGTGTTCTGATTTTAATCAAACACCATTTAACCTGCCTGACCTCGCAAAGTCAGCTCACATCAAAACAGCACAACTGTAAGGGCTAACTAGAAGCAGAAGGAAATAACAACCTATTGAAAGGCTTAAAATATTCGAAAGGAACCAATTTTGCAGCCTCATTCCTGGGCAGACGCAGCCCAAGCTGTGCCCACACTGCTCCCAATGCGGCCGCAGGGGCAGCACCCATCGCTGCCGGTCAGGGTGACAGCCCTCTTGGTAAATTTGATCCCCTGATCCTTCAGTTCTTACTGTCACCCTGCTTCTATCCATGCTGTCACTTGGCAGGATCTGGCCTGTAACTTGCAAGAAGTTGGGGTGCTTTTTGTTTTAAAGCTGTAGAGCTCTCCCCTGCTGCACTGGCTGTGAGCTTCCATCCACACTGGCCAACAAACCCCGCAACACATGCTGACATGCTAAGACCTTTGCTGTGCTTTGGAAATGTAATGCTTTGAAAAATTTTTAGCTGTTGAAGTTGTTTCTGAATGCCACCAATAAAATCCTCTTGCTACATTTTGCTTCATGTGGTTTTGGTTGTGTTTCCTCTGCTGACTTGTATAAATCTCGGGGCTTTATTCCACTGGCAAGAACTTTGGATTGTCATTGGCAGGGCTGGTGCAAAATCACCAAAGGAGAGTGATACAAATACAGCACCAGAGCAAAGCAGTGAGGAAATATCTCTATCTACAGCAAAGCAGGAATACTTCATTTTTTACTGTAAGTGCATTTCAGCCAACTTCTATTGAATTACATGTATTTTTAATATGAAAATGAGCACATGGGCACATTTTTCAATGTGTACAGTGCCCCATACTGTGGCATCTGAATGTCTGAATCTTTTCATGAACTTCTGTGACCTCATCTATAAAATTGTCAATGGAACCAATGGGAAAATACATGCCGTCCCAGTGGAAAGCTTCGAAGTATTTTATTTTTTTTTGTTTTATTTAGTTTCGTTTGCCTTCATGAAACATATTGGCTCACCATCATATTCAGTGAATCAGACATGATGAGGAGCTAAAAAACACGATGAGGGGACAGAAAGGAAACATTCCAAGCTTATTCAATATTTTATCTTTCTTCATTAAGAATGTGGACTTTTGTAGTTTTTTGAAAGAAAAGATAAATTTCTCTGAGGAAATATTGTTTCTCACTTCAGTAACTGTTCAGGTTCTTGGTTAAAATATTTCCCCAAGAAACAGTTTCCATTCTCTTCTGCTCCATTCTGTAGAAAAATAGTTGTATTATGTATAGTTTTATTACTTACATTAATTTGTATTTCATTACTTTAAAACATGATTTACATTTACGTAGAATATTTTATCAGACTATCTCAGAATACTGTGTCAAAATGAATTATATTGCACATCTCACTTTTGAAGTTGATACATGAGAAGTGATTTTCTGCCAAACTCTTTCCTGTTTAAAATTATCAAGTTTTTGAAAGCAAAGCTTTTAGGAACATACCCATTTTAACAAATATTTACAGTGCAGGTAGGTTAAAATTTGAACAAGTTCAGAAGAATCCATTTTTGGGGCAGTTTAGATTCCTCTCCTAGGTTGGCTACTCCCTCTTATCCCTTGGGAATTCTTTATTCATTTGCCAAAATAGAATCAGGATATAATTTGTCTGCTGAACCTTATCAATTTGTTTAGAAATAAAATCTAACTTTCTAGAAAACAATGACAACCCTCACCTGAGAAGTAGCATGTTGCAGAACATAAAGCTACCTCTTCCATCTGCTAGCTGAATACTAAACGGCTGCCTTACTGAAAATGCATTTCCCTTTCATTCTCTGGTTCACAGAATATCTAATTATTTATAGGAAGTGAAACAGTTTGAACAGAACAGAAAGTAGACTTTTTTTTCCCAACAAAATGCGGCTAAAAACTGGTCTCCCACATGCTTACCACATGTCATAACTGTCGGACTAGCAGCTTCTCTAGAGCAGAGAAGGTCCAGGCAGTTCAGAACTTACCACGTCCTTTGGCTCTGGAAGAAAAAGTAAAAGAGAGGGAATGATTTGCCAGCAGGAGAGTTTCTCAGATCAAGATAATCAAAGAGATTTTTTTTTTTTTTTTTAGTTTTGGGCCTGGAAACATTTAAGAGAAATTTTGTCTCATGGTAAATAAGAACAAAACCTGTAAATAGTACAGTAACTGCAAAAATGAAACAAAATCCAATCCCTGTATCATGATGGAAATGAAACCATTCAAAGAAAATAAAGAAAGGAAAAGAATTTCAACTAAACTTTGCTTAAATTAAGATTCAGGTTTGTTTTTAGAGAAAGAAAACTCTTTCTTCACTTTGAGTATGTTTCTGGACACCATCCCACAATACAAAATTGGCTTTGTACTTACAATGACTTATGCATAATAGTTTCTTCCTTTCACATTTTGAGTGTTTTATTATTTTTGGATGCACATCAATACAGCATGTGGCACATGCATAAGGCAGGCTGGGGTAATGGAAGTACATTTTCTGCAGTATAAATACTGGCTAAAACTAAGCTGACAAAAACCCTTGTGCAAAATCCAGGTCCACTACTGGTGAAATTAATAAAACTTGCTTCTTTCAATAATAGTAGAATCAGTTTTCAATGGTTTTCCAGACTTACATAAAGCTTTAAATAATGTATAAGTCAAAAATGCCTCACTCGTCCTAAATTTACTGAAAGTTGCATTCGGAATCATTAATTGGTCTAGTTTCCTGACATCCCAAAATAGCAATAAACGGATGAATATGACATAATATCTTTCTAAAATCATGAAAAACAACAAATGAAGTACATATGGGCTACTGATTTTAAAACTACATCAAACCCAAGTACATATTACATACTAATTACAGCCAAGGAGTGATTTTTATTAATTTGCTATATTTCAGAAATTAAGTAAAGGAATAACTTGCTCACTAACATTTTTTTATTGAGATTCAAAATCGATAATAAAAGTTTATCTTTTATTCAATTTTATTTTTTTTAATACACAATAGATAAATCAAAGCTAGTAATAGCACTCCAAAGACATCTCATAAAGACTAGCATGTGCTTTTACCTTTAATCTCAGTGAGAAGCCCTTGCCTTTAATGGAAGTATTCACAGTGTATAAAATTGAGCAGATGATCACATCTTTAAAAGATGAAGGCCTAAAGAAACACCTGGTAATTAGTACTGAGTGATACAACATGAATAGCGCTCATAACGGGGCACTGAGTTTTTCTTGGAACATCATTGTGCTACTATTTTTGGAAGGAAACAGATGCATCCAGAACTTGGAAAAAGTAACTGCCTCAAAGCACGGGCAAGGTATTAATAATTAGCAGGTACTGTGGAAGAGGCTGACTCAAGAACAGTTTCCCCTCACATGTGGCAAAGCTTCTACGACATTTACTAAATTTCACATCTGGAAAACAAAGCAATAGAGATAGAGAACAGAACCTGAAAATGTTAATCTTCAAGAATAACCATTACCAAAATGTCTGTGCAGGATTTCATGACCAATAAAGAGATGAGGTAACTCTGCCTCTCCACAAAGTGTAAGGCACTCCATGTACTTGTTATACACACATAGAGAGGACAGCATGCAGATTTTTACAAAAAATCAGAAAGTAGATATGAATTTCAGAATACCCAAAATGAGAGCAGCCAATTCAACACCAGATTTTATACAAATTAACAAATAACAGAGGAAGTAAAAGTAGCCAACTTCCACCTGAAATGGAAAGCATAAGAAATTGAAATGGTTGTGTCAGGTCCAAACTAAAACCTTGATCCAGTGTCAAACTTCTTCAAGAGGTAGCTTTAAGCTAGTATTTATCAAGATCGAAACATCATATATTCTTGTATATTAGCATAAATATACACAAATACTTTGCAACTGTAATTTACCACTCAAAATCCTTTTTTTATCCATGTTGACAAATAAGTCAGAGTTGATAGGTTCCAGCTGCTCAGTAACAGAATATCTGCAGCCAGAGCATTATACGTAAATTAATGTATAATATGTAATATATAATTAATTATAGTTATTTCAATATTATTTTATCAGTATTCCATAGGAAATTAGACCTATATCAATGGGGTTTTATTCTGCTTATTTAAATTATTTGTAATTTAGGATAAATAAAGGAAATAACATGATTCTGAGAATCTCAATTTTTTCATTCTCAAGACCCTGTAAATGGTTGACCTGATGAGTAACCATTGTTTGAAAATCAGATGTTCCAAGCAATGTCATAAACAAAGCTAAAAAAAAATTAAACACTTAGAGACATATTAGTTTTGAAAAATGTCTTCAGATTCTAGCATAAAGGTATTAATATTACATTACTGTGTTTCATACATCAATATAGGAAATATGCTGACTCATATACATCCCTTTTTCCATGATCACAGCACTTCATTGGCTTATACTGTTCTGTGATGAAATAATAAAACCAAAGTTTCTCCTTCCAAGTAGTTTCCAACTGATAAGCCCCCATTGTACAGTGTAAACCTCTGTTATCCCAGCTCTGAGTGTCTCAAAGGCTATTTCTACTTTAGAAAGTACAACTGCACAGTAGCGTGGCTCTGTATCACAATGACTTGGTGCTCAGAACCCATTGTCTACACAAGACGCATGTCAGAGACTTTAGTGCTAGTTTGAGGCTATGGAAGCTCTAGTGGCTGGCATATGATAACTACTACCCTGGAGCTCAAGGTTCCATTTATTTTTACCTAAAATTAATGTAGTTTATGGCTCCATTACGCAAATAAATTAATAAATAACTATCAAGGCTACACCTACATTACATGTCTACTTTAGCAAATAGCGTGGACTGGTAGGCGTGCATCTGTAGACTGTAATAGCTAGTACTAATGACTTGATGTCCATACATTTCAGGGTACGTGGTATTCTATCAACTTTGATGTAGATTAGTCTGGTATAGTGAACCCATTTCTGTCTAAAGAGTATTGGGTGCATTTCCTGATACTCCAGGAAACATCTTCCAGCTGTTCTCTGAGACACTCATGTTGTGAACCACAGCTCAGTGAGTGGGGAAAATCAGGAGACCGACTTCACAAGCTCCCTGCTGCCCTGAAATAAAATGCTAATGCAGATACACTCTATTTCTTTCTATACTATATTCAATTCTTTTTTCCATTGATAGCTTCGCCATATGTTGTGTCAGAAGAATTTTCATCATCACAGTCTAACTTTTAGCACTGACATCACTAATGAAAACACTAACAAACATCTTTGTGCCAGACCAATATTTCCCTTTCCAGGACAGACTGGCTTACCTGTTAGCCAGTTCGTTGTTCGTTTTAGGATTTAGTTATCATCTCTATAATCCTAATTAATAAATTCCTATTTAACATTATATCAGATTGTCTCTAAGATTCTTAATTAATAAGTACCTCTCCAGGAGAATATCTGAGCTTTACTTACATGCTATTTAGATGAGATCTATCACATTTTTCTGGTACAGAAAGACAATTATTTCACCAGTAAGAGAAAAATTAGTCTAGAAAAATCTGTTTTCTCTTAATGTATTTTTATTTTCCTCCATGTATTATTATACTTTCCTTCACAATGTGTGCTGATATTTTCTACATTGTTTAGGTCAAATTGATAGACTTCCCTTCTCCCTTATTCTTAAATATATGTAAATATATATAAAACGTTCAGTATCCTACATTTTTCTGTTCCCACTTCCAATTTGACGTACTTAGAAGTCTATTTGACCTCGTTTCAGGTGCAAGTTTTCTTTTTTTCCATAATTCTGAGCTGGGAATTATCAGGTCCTTCTGACTTAAACACATTTTATCTTTGAGTTTTCCTTAACCCCAGATGTGGAATTTTAATTTCCATACCTTCTTCCCCATTAGTCATTCTGCTTTTGCCCTTCTATTCATTATTATTGTCCCTACTGAAAACCACAGCGATGTATTCATTTAAGACTTTTAATGCCTACCTCATTCTTACTACATAGAAGCCTTAGTTTTCTTATGATGTGTCTAAGAAACTTTTCTAACTTTAATTTTGTTTTCAAGACCAAAACCAATTCTACTATTCTATTCTCACCTCTCCTTCCTCTCCCCCCGACCTCTAAATTATAGATTTCTTTATTGATTATTAATTTTTTTTCTGACATTTCCAGACTTATTGGCTAATCCAAGTGTCCTTTCTGGGGTGTGTCTGTAGAAATTTCTACAAAAATTTTCCTGTCTTGAACTGAATCTCCAGATATTTTTGCACATTTCGGTTTAGAGAAATTTCAAATCTCTTCCTCACTTAACCCTCTAAGTACTCAGGCAATTTGAGTTCATGAATGAGTTCCCCAGTTTCTCACTTCACCTTTATAAAGTTATAAACCTTAGTTATGAATCTTTTTTACTTATCCTTTCTTTTTAATTGCACTTAATAATATTGTAAAAATATATTACCAAATGGCCATTTGTACAATTAAGTCTCTTGTTACAGTGATATTACTGGCAAAGGAGATTGATGTCTTGATTCAATAACTCTCCTATGTAAAAATTTCACATTCAGAAATGTCTGCACCCTGTTTGTATTAATAACATTTGTTTTACATTCTGTATTTGAAGATTGCAAGACTTCTGCAATAAGTTTAAACCACCCAGAAACAGTTTCTGTTAGTAATTCTGTCACTAATGGCATTGCAGAGATTTCTATCCAAATCCAAATAAAATCCCAAGCTTCTATATCAGACCTTTCACAGTCCTCAGTAAAGCTTAATTTTCCAGACTTCCTCAAAGTGAATTTGACTCAATCATAAAATCACAGAATCATTCAGTAACTGAGATTAGAAAGAATCTCAGGAGGTCACCTAACCTCCTCCTAAAAGAGGGCCCACCTCCCCAATTTGATGTAATCTTCCAACTTTGTGAGCAAGTATTCCGTTATCTCCTTTAGATCATTGGTAAATATATGAAAGAAGACATGTTCCACGATATACTTGTGTGGTATCCTACGTGCTACCAGCATCCAGGTAGAGTACAATGTACTCGACACTACTTTTTGAGCTTTAACATGCAATTGTTTTTTTACCCAGGTAGCTGTCTACCAAACCAGACCCTTAGGTCCCTACTTGTATATAAGAACATCATGGGATACCATATCAAAAGCATTGCTAAAGTTGACGTGAATGACATCCAGTGTTCTCTTTGTCCACAAATCAGGCAGTCAGGAGGATCAGACATAGTTTGTCCTTGATAAATCCATGATGACTATTCCCAGTCATCTTTCTCTCCTTTTTATGACCAGAAAAGTATTCCAGAAAGTTTTCCTCCATGATTCTCCAGCCTGTAGTTTTGACCTATCCTCTCTTTTTTTTATCTTTTGTTTATTTTCAGCTTGCTGTGTTAAATTCTTTTGTTGATTACCAATGGAACTAAATAGAAACACAAGAGATTCCAACTGGATATAAGGAAAAACATTTCCATTGTAAGGATAGTCAAACAGGGGAACAGGGAGGATGTGCAATCTGCAGCCTTGGAGACACAGCTGGATGCAGTCCTGAACAAGCTGGTCTGATCTCATTGCTGACTCTGCTGACCCTCCTGCTGAGCAGGAAGTTGGACTAGATTACCTCTTGAGGTCCCTTCCAACGTGAATTATTCTACAATTTTGTGGTTCTGTGGTCATGCCAATGCATATTTAAAGCATGTTCACAGGATCTAAGCCGAGGACCCTCAAGAGCCAACAGTCAGTACTAGGACTACAAATAATCCCATAAAACTAGAGATTTTTCTGTTATATAGTCAGCTTCCATGTCCTTTGTGGAAAAAACCTGACATTTATTTCACAGACTTTCACAGCAGCAGTGTGATATCCTCCATCAATAATCATTAGGCCGTTTATCATCAACTTTTTTATTTTCTTGGTTACTGCTGTCACCAGTAGTATTCTTATTTCTTCTGGCCATCAACCTATGCTTTGGTGGCCTGTAACAACAGTGGTATTTCAGGTATGAGATTTGTCCTTGTGTGATCCAAATTCTTCCATAGAAATGGAAATTATTTTGCCTCATATTCTCTCCTATATCTTAATCAAAATAGAAGATTCAATCTTTATTCAGAGATCCTCATCCCACATACTGTAGTCTGCTTCAGCCAGATAAGTTATTTTTCCAGGAATGCATCTCAGAGCATTTTAAAACTTTCCATAAAGCATTGTTTACTAAAAAACTTCTTAACCTTTATTATGTTTCAAAGATCACCTGATATACTATTTGTTTAAGAATCTTCTCAGATTTGGCACCGCCTTTCTTGATCTGTCACGTCTGTGGTGCTGCTTGACCCATCAGTCAGAAGATTTTTGTTTGCTTTCATCAGGATTTGTCTTACATATAGTTATAAAGTCTTGCTTCAGGCAGACAACATAGAACTCTGCTCTTTAGCTTTTACCAATGAACCTATTGCTTGCCTTTAACAAGGGGACAAACCTATCTCTTCTTTTCAATCGTGTGAATCTCCAGCGTGAAGCTCTCTCGTGTGAATGTCTTTCTGTGTACCAATCATTCTATTCTTTGTTCTCCCTCCCAGTCCATAACCCTTATGGATTGAGCTAATTATAGTAATTTTTATTCAGTCATTCTTTTTGAAATTTTACTAATGTGCCCACAAAAGAGGTAATGGAAAACTCAGGAGGGTCGGGTAGGAATTCAGTACTAATTTTACTAATCTGTTTGTGAAAAAAAAACAAATCTGTGTTTCCCACAAAACTCCAGCCCTATCCAAAAGGATATCAACTGACTAAACAGGCCAATTTTACCATTACATCATTAACACGAACTCTCAATGGATATTCTACTTTAAGAGAAAGTCAGTATTTCCAAAAGGATTTGAAAGCTGCTTTTGTCCACTAACATTAATTAATTAACATTAATTAGTACAACAAGAAGATTCATATTATAGTTTCAGAATAGGTTCACTGATGTGTGTAAATTGGAAAAGGAATGAGAAAAACACATCAACTAAATTTGGTGTACACTCAACCACAAATATTACAAATTAATATGAGAAAATAACAGGATTTAAGTAAAAAATAGTAAGTCATATCTTTCTTCAAACAGTCATTTCTCACACAGTTGTCAGAACTCCACCTCAGATTCCATGTGATACGGTCAAGAAACATCAGCTTTGTAAATTCTTTCTAAATTTCAATCCAGATCTTTTAGGGTGATAAAATACCTGCTCCATTAGTTGTCCTCCATAGGCTCTAATCATCCAACCATTCTGCCTAAAATACTTCAAGAAGTTAAAAGGTTACAGGTTAAAAACCTTCCAGAAACATTTGGAGACCTGTCTTGAGTAACACAAGTCTTGATTTAAGTCAAGTTCAAAACATTAAAACTCACAGTCTTCCCAAAATGAAAGATGGATGAACTTCCAGAAATACGGATTTTTGTTTCAATTACACAGCCAAAATTTCATTTTCTCCAGAAGTCCCTTCATAGTCCCTGACTGTGAATCTCCAGCTAATCCAAATCACTGTAGATAATTCATAATTGCAATGTTGGAGGTGAAGGAGCTCACAGGTTCTTAGAGTCGAAGCCTATTAATGAACAAAAAATGAATTCTATCTTCCTTCTCATAAACTCATGTTCATTTTGGAGGAACAGCATCAAACTATGAAAGCAAAGTATTTTTTATTTTAATGATAGTTTCAAATATTGTAAGACATTCCCATAATGCTAGGTTAATACAGTTGAATTCATAGTTCAAGACACATGGTCAAATTTGCATACAAAATGCAATTTCTCACATAGCTTTCAGAGCTATACCATCTAAATAGCACTAAGTTTCTTGATTCCAAAGCTGCATTGATATTTGAGGTTCTGGGTTGAAGCAGGAACATTATTTGGAAGTACATTTCCTGATTTTTTTCTACTAATCAACTGCTGAGTCATTTTTTTGGGCTAATTTTGGTATGTGCAAGCTAGATTTTTTAAGAAAAAAATAATCAGAAGTTTCACTCCAAAATCACTCCAAATTCTTGACATAACGTTTGATTTATTTAATTAAATTCAGAACCCATGTGTGGGCTGCTCCCCACCGGCAGATCCATGGTACATATAGTTGTTCCTTCAAAAATCTGTAAACTATATGTGTAGTGGAGACCAAATTTGTTCAAAAACACTTGAAATCAGGTACAAGGGAAATACAGAAGCCTCATCACTTATTCATAGAATCATAGAATCATAGAATCGTTAAGGTTGGAAGGGACCTTTAAGATCATTGAGTCCAACCATTAACCTAACCTGACAAAACCACTTCTAAACCATATCCCCAAGTTCCTTTACCCTATTGATGCACACTTTTGCACCAAGTAACTTCTTACAAGTAAACTTGTAGCATGTCTAGTTCGCAGCAGGATATCATTCTGAAACAGCTGTAATATTTTAGTGACAACATCTTATATATCTTGACAAACATTGACCTGAGATATTCACAAGTGGCATAAAAGTGTGACCATATTTCTTTAAAATGCTTAAGGAAGTTTCAGGTTGGGAAATGCATAGAAATTTATTGGATATTCGGCAAAAGGCTTTTCATGGTGCCAGGAGAACAAGAGCATGCCCTTCCCTCATAATTTTTCTAGTGGTAGTAAACTTTTCTTTTGCTTCCATGACCTTTTCCCTTCAGAACTCTTCTAGAGGCTGGGTGACAATAGTTCCAAAATCAAGTAGGTTCTTCCAGTCTCTCATACCACACAGAACAAAAGAAGGAAACTCACATAACTATCCAGGTACATATGTTAACAGAAAGAAAACTCTAGCATCATTGAGAAAAGCACTGGAACGAGGCATGAGATGAACATGCTAAAATGGAAATCTTCCTTTAGAAGTCACCAAGCTTTGCTAATTCATTGGAGTCAGGTAAATATTTAGGCAATTACTTGCTTTCTCATTCATACTGGTTTTTAAGGCTGTAATACAGTGATACACCTCATCACTCTCTGTATAGTCATCCTATACAGCACTCCTAATCTGAAATAAGAGGCAAGGTCATAGTGTGAAGTTGTGATGTGGACTCCAGCTAGCTCTATACCAATCAGATATCATGTCTCAAAACAGAATGAGAGCAGCTGTAATTTCTGCAGCTTATAGGACAGCTTCTGTAGTTCAGGAAACCGTGGCAGTTGTGGATGTTCCTGTATAATCACAATTTATTTTTCTAAAGTATTATGGTTCAAATGTTTTTCCCCCATCTGACTCTCTGACTCCATTTCTAAACACTAAAGTTGTCGTGGAAGCCTGGAAAATAAGAACAGCGTGTTCTGTTTGCAGTGTCAAACTTTAAAAATCCAACAATAAGCTACTTAATTGTGTAATTCTGAATATAAGTGATACGGTGATATTTTCCTGAGTTTGCATGCAGCCTGAAATGATTGCTTGTGAAGAAGCGTAAACTACTCTATTTGGTGCAGATTTGCATGTTTTGGTTAACTGTTTCTCAAAAAGTATGTCCGTGTTTCTTGAAAATACATCTTACACCTATTCTAGCACCTTATTCCTTCAGGTATTCTCCTGCTACAAATGTAATTGTTAACCTAAAAACCTGATTGCGCATACCTGCTTTCAAACAGGTATGTGAAATTTTCTGTGAAATGAGAAACTTCATTCCTGTCATGAAGGAGAAAACATTTAACATTTAATTAGAAATTGTCATGAAATACAAGGAGGAGGAAAAAGGATATTGTAGTCCTCGTATTCATTGTACAAAGGCAACTAGACAAATGAATTACCTGTAGGAATGTATGATAACACAATTCCAGCCAAATTTGTCAGTTTTCATAAAGTGAACTCCACACATTTTGTGAAAATGAAGAACTTGGCACTGTTGCAAGAAAAGAATGGGGGAAAAAATGTGTAATTCACCCTACAATGCTAATTTGTCAAGTATGAAATGCATTTAAGATAGACACTCCACTGTATTTTTACCCCTGGAAGAGGAAACCACAGGGGATATTTACAAATGAAGAGTAAGAATTGTAAAATCCTGTTTCTTAGAGTGTGCAGGGACACCATGAATAGGCAAAATAATGAATATCTTGTTGTTTTCTGGGGTGGGTTTTTTGGGGGCTTTTTTTGTGTTACCTGGATATTTGACATATTCTTCTTTAATGGACTAATGTGATCTTTATGGATAATCAGTTATCCAGTTCAACTGCCTGTGACCCAAACTAGTAACCTGTGGAAAACATTCACTAACGGCTTACACATTCATTAGCTATTATCAATCGGTACAGTTTTACTTTTTAGCTGGAGTTATGAAAAATGCATGAAGGAAGAGAAGAACTCTGGTTTGTGGCATTTGTTGTGAAGCCCAGAAGCAGCAGCAACCCGCAACCTATCATGCATAAAAGCAGAAATAACATTTATGAGCCCAGTCATGTAAAGCTTGAGTAGTCAGATTCATGAAATTCACCAAGATTTGGATTAAATTTAAACCATTCTATACAGCTCTACTTTTGATGAGAGCTCTGTGTGCAGTGAAAAAAACTCCCATTTGAATGGAACTTATATTTTTAAGAAGTTTGAATGTGCTAGAATTTAAATTGAGCTCCAAGCTTGATCTTAAAATGTACGGTGGGTCAATTTACATTCAGTGTTAAGGGATGGGTGGTTGGGGATACACAACAAAAGAGATAGCGCTGCATCCTTTTAGAATTTTAGCTATGGATCAAAATTTATAAATATAAGGATCAAAACATGACTGACTTTTACTATCTCCATTTATGAAATTACGAAGCTTGACGTACCCAAATGAAGCACGTAAGCTAAACAATGGAAACTCTATGATATTCATTACTTTTACTTTTGAAGAAACAACAACAAATCTTTCCTCCTACCACTTCTCTCTGCTTTGCATTAAAACCAAATTGCACTGTACTTCAAAAAATATCCCAGGCATTTACCTTTTCACTTTTCATTTGTGGTTCATAAAATGTGGCATAGATTTAGCAACGACAGGAAAAAAAAAAGATTTTGAAGATCAAATTTGCATCACAAACTAGTAACATTTCATGCTTTATACGTTTAAATTCTGTGTAAGTATGAGCCACTCTGGCTTTCACATATTTTCAGTAGATGCAGAAAAAATCACTGAGGCTTAGAATTTATTTTAATATCTAAATAAATTCTCAGCTCATCATTTAGATGACTTGTGGACTGCAAATAAAGTCATACAATGCATGAAGATGAAGAGATTAAATCATACATCTAGACTCCTGCAATGTATAAATATAAATACATACATACACATACACACACATGCACCCCCCAATACATATGCTAAGTTTCAAATCCAGATGTTTTGATCCAAGCCTGTCTTTTGGCTACGGTTCAGACTGGACCAGAATAGCTTGGTTTCTCTTCGCCAGATCTGCAAGCTTACATCTCTAATTTGTAGAAAGAAAAAAGCAGACATTCTCACAAATCTATTTAAAGAAGGAAGTTCTGGCAAGGTTCTGCCATTTGGGGCAAAAATCTTGCAAAACAAATAGCAAGATTTTAGTATTACAGAGTCTAGGTTTACGGTCTGCAAGTCCACTTGCATAACATAAGTTTGTTTTTTGCAGGATCAGGGCCTAGCTGGGATACTTACATCCTGATAAAGACAGCCTACAAAACCAAAGATGTTACTAAGTGTTTAAATATAATTCTAAGGTCTACTTCTTTCACAGTATTAATTTGTATATAAACATTTTCTACTTTTTATGTGAAAACCTATTAAGAACTTGTATACATTATTATCATTAATTATCTGAAAAAGCAGTCTTTTAAAAGAACACTATTACCCTTTACTTTTTAAAACAAAGTGTTTCAAACTGTATGCTTAGTCCTTTTCATATCTTTATGATTACCCATTTGTTAGAATACATCATGAAGATCCATTTGAGATTGAGTGACCTAGCAGGAGTGCAGATATATATCTTAAGGAGTTCTACAAAATACTAAACAAAAAAAAAAACCAAACCAAAATTATTTTTAAAATAGAAGTATATCAAATGTCTTTCCTGACATTGGTAAACTTTTTTGTTAATTTTCTACTTTTCAGGAACATCAGCTTTTAAAAAATTCTAATATATTGGATACTTTATATGGAAACCTATCTAATAATCAAAATAAATCAGTAGGAACTACAGAAACAGCTTTTTAAAGTGAATTTCTGTGATAATTTTGAAAAGCTCAATTACTTTGTAACTTTGTAAAGCAGGATTTCTTTTTAATGGAATTTATATCACCTGGAGAGAGGCCAGAATCGAAACCCTTCTGAATTCAATACTTAGAATTTTCTACAGGGTGACCAATAAACAAATTTATTTGCTTGTTGTGTTTGTCTTGGTTCTAAAATGTGCCTAAAAGACTAACTTGTATTAATTTTCTTTTAGTACTAGGCTTTCCTGAATCTACACCTGAATTTTTTTTTCTTAGGACATTAATCCACATTTTTTTACCCAGATTTTAGGCTTTTGCCACAGGATTCCCAAGAAAATCGTCATGATACTATTTTATTTTAGAATTTAGAAACACATGTGATAAGCAGTTTAGCTAACAGTTGTATCATATACCTTTTCCCTAAGACATGGTCTTCCTCTCAAACCAAAGAGAGACAATGGGGATAATTGAAACTGTAGCAAAGCTAGCTCTGTTTTCCTAATTGTTGTCTGTACACTCACATTCCTTCAGAAAGAGCACACATCTTGTAATAATCAGGCAACAATTTTTATATTTGTGTCTACTGGTACTAAGGATGAAAATGTCTCACCAACACCAAAATACTTTAAATGTGAAAAACAACATGTTCTTATGCTGAAATTTAGCTTGTATTTCACACAGAATGTCCTTTCTATCCGCGTAGTACCCAAATATATCAGTCTACATGCTGCATTTCACCATCTTAGGACAATATTTGGAAGGGATTGCCTTCAAGTTACTTAAATTTTGCTCAAGAGAGTTCCCCCAACTGATTGTCAGATGTAATCACAAATTGAACTTGATGTTACTTTCAAAAAAATCCACCATAAAGATATTAATAGATTGAGAACGTAATTTGATGCACTAGTATGGAACTGTAACAAGAGCACTCTTTTATTGTGGAGCCATGGCTTTTTTCTGGGATGTGAAAAGAGCTATATGATGCAATGGGATTTTGGGGGACAATTTTGACAGATACTCAAGAAATCTCAACGATTCAGAGAATCTTCATGATAGATTATTAGATCGTTTTCCCTGTGTTCTCTTTTTTCACTGTCCCTTTCTTAAACATGGCTCAGTTTTATTTAGTGGGAAAGAGACACTACCTTTGTCCTGCCTGCCATGCATTATTTTTCCCAGTATCTCTGAAGAAAGATAAACAATTTTGATATTATGATTGATAACTATTCTGGCATTCAGAATGGAATGGGAATTCTTGCAACACATTGTGGTTTTCCATATCTATGGTTTAGCAGGACCTTTTCATGGTCTACAGCTTAGTTCCTTCAAAAGTCCATTGCAGCCTGAGTGCACCCAGCAAGAAAAGTGTGTTTTCTCGGCTTGTTTTACTTTCCCTGAAGACAGAATGATGAAAAGTATTGCAATATTGTGTAAGTACCAGCACTGAATAAAGAGAAAGAAATCCAATGACTTCTGATAAATACACAATCTGGTGTGTGATTCCTGTCCTTGTCAGTAGTGGGAAGTATTTTTCACTCAGGTTCTCCTGATACAGGAACTATTATAATTACATCTGCTTTCTTTCTCAGATTTTTTTTTTTTTTCAGGGGTGAGCTGACCCTAGAACAGTGTTTTACTCGTCATTTGAGCAGATCTTTGGTAACTGCAACATATATCTGCACTTCCTAAATTTTGCCAGTGTAGGAGCTTGTGAAGAAGTAGTTAAGGAAGTGCAGGCTTTGCTGGCTGAGGTAACTAGTGGGAATTCACAGCAGCACCAGGGATCGTCAGCAACAAAATGAAAGAGATTTAAGGTGCTAACAGTAGCAGAAGTTATTGGATGGAGAAGAGTGTACACAAACGAAGGGACAAAACAGCAGTTGCACAGGGAGTCCTAAAAAGTGTGAATGTGCAAGGTTGAAAATTTTCAGGGATCAAGCAGGGAAAAAATTGGCATAAGGAGGAGAAAGGGGCACAGAAGCACAGAGGCTGGAACAGATTTGCTTAGCAAAATGGGGAAAAAGATTATGAAAATGAAATCAGAAGAGAAAGGCTCTTGAGAGGCATGGGATGCTCTGAAACTGGAGGTCTACCTCCCTTTCTTGCTACTAAAGTTACAGCGGGAACAAATTTTTACCTAGGTTCATTGTAGACATCAGGGTCCCTTCTCCAAGTTAAAAAAAAAAACCCTTACCCTTCCTCTGTGGATTCCTGTTAGAAACAACAGTCACATTGAGCATAATGTCCTTAATCACACCTGTACTCAATTAGAATGGCAAGTTTGGTGTTAATTTGATTAGACTATACTAGAATAATTATAAGAATGCTGTCAGCAGGTTGATTTAAAAGAAGCTGAAGAAGAAAGGACATTAGTGGAAAAAGTAGATATAAATAACTCATTTCAGAAAATCTTGTCAGGTTAGTTCTACTGAGCTTTAATAAATGGTACACTGAAATGACAAACTCCAGACATCTCCCACTTCAGCAATGACATTTATTTTGGACAACCAAAAAATAGCTGCCTAATTCCCTCCTGCAGCTTCCCTCAACCCCTTCTAAAAGTCCTGCTACGTATCTTTTTAAATACTTATGCAGAGGAAAGACAAATGAAGTGTGGGACAGTGCAAGGGTGGAGACACGCTCAAACATACTGCTTAGTAGTGTCTTAGTTTAATAGAAAATAACAATAATAACAAAATGCAAGTTTAATATCGAGTAATAACAGCAAAAACTGCAGCAATCTTCCAGTGTGATCTTAACTGGCAGCTTTGCTATCGAGACAGGAAGGAAAATGTGAGACTATAATAAATTACACGAATCAAAGTCTGATGGTTTTCACCAGCTAATATTTCTGTGAAGAAATATTTAACCTCTTCAGTGCTGATTCTCCATGGATTTATTGTATTATAAGCATTCAAGAGAAATCATCCCGGGGATGTAACTGTCAGTTAAGAAAATGTGTTTCTTCTAAGTGTCCCTTCAAGAGACAAAATAGATTATGCCGTGGTATGATGTAATAAAAAAAGGCTGCTAGATAGAGGAGAGCAAAGAGGTACATGGGTGGAAATATCTTGGAGGCAATGAGGTCTGCACCTCATGGACAGGCCTGTAAGCCCAAAGCACAAACACCAAGTTCTGTCATGGAGACGATACACTCTAAAACTCCCTGTTTCCAAGCAAACTCTACCTGTGTATCAAAGTCAATCGGATTCATTCTGTTTGGGAATCCTCTTTAAATGAGTTAACAAAGCCACGACAGGGCAAAACATGCTTGAGCCCAAGGCTTTGGATTTTAACCACATAGCACGGAGATGAATTAAGTAGTTGCCACATTTGCCAAACCAAAACCAAACCAAAGTAAACTGAATTTGGCAGTGGTTACTTTAATATCCCAAACTTCAAACCTCCATCTCAGGGGGCTGTTTGCAGTTCAGTCATTACTCCTGGAGACCTGGGTAACCTTTCGGAGAAGGCAAGGCTGGGCAGCTGCTACCATCCCTCATGTAGTTGCTCATGAATCAATACATTCACTTGAATTTATTGAGCTTTCCCTGCTGGATCCTGCACTTTGTGGACTGCTCCTTATACAGACTTAAGGAAAAGAGTGAAGGAAAAATTATTGTAAAAGCTGCTGACCTTCTACCTCCTAGTACAAAGAGAGATTTATACATGGTAAACCACAGTTTACTAAGGTAACATTAGAGGCAGAAAATATTTCCACAAAAACATGACGGTATCTCCTAACATGATGGTTAAACTGTTTTACGAATTGTTCTGAGAGCAGATTGCAGTGAAAAAGTATTGAATAGAATTACATTAAAAATTTAGATAACGTATGCATCTTGAATCAGCCCATCTACAACCATAAATGGGCATATATATACACATGTATATATGTATGTTCTATAAATGCATATCTCATACTTGCTTGTAAAGGATTTCCACAAACTGACTGCAATTTTTGTAAACCAAATATTTTGTTGATGAAGTAACTTGTTACCTGAACCATAAATAAATTTTTAACGAAAACAAATGTATCAAACCAGTCACTGAAATAGAAAACCATCAAGAAAAAGCTGTCTGACAAAAGAAAACGGCCCTTCCTTCCTCCCTCCCTCCCTCCTTTCTTTCACACATTTGAACAAATAAATCTAAAATGCCTGCCAAATAGGAAAAAATAAGAAATTGAACAAGAATACACCACTTCATGTAACGGAATTGTCTTATTCAAGTAGCTACCTTAGATTACTAATATCAGCAGTTTAAAAGAAAAATTATCACATGCGTTATTTACAGAACAGTACCTGTGATAAGCCCTCAGATCTTATTTAACTGGACAGAAGTAGTTATTTTACTGGTACAAAGGTGCTAATCGTAATTCAGCTTTAAATATAAAAAGCACCATGAATGGATCTACTGTCATATGTGGAGTTAATATGAGTACTCTAGCTGATTTCAACCAAAGGAGGATTGAAGATCACATAAGCATAGAAGCAAACACTTAAAACAAGCCAACCATCTTAAATATTAACAAGAAGACTTCCACTAAGTTACATATAACAAAAAGCTTTTGCCAGAATAGACTAGAACCAGTGCTATCAGTCCTGATGGCAATTGTGTCTCTATGAATTGCAGTCATATCTGTAGTTTGTAATATCAAGAAGTCTGTGGTGAAATAAGTAGGACTTTGATATTCCTGTGTCATAATTACTACCTTTGGAAAAGTAAAAATAGCAGAAAATCTGTAGATGTCAGTACATTCTGTCCAGGCTTTATTTATTTAGAGTATTTGGCCTACAAATCTGTAGCTGTACCCTAGAGAAAAAAGAACCACCACATGCCTTGGGCAAAGTCTTCCGTTAGTGTGGTAATGACGTTTAGGGGATTTCTGTACTAGTGTCCCTCCATGTATTTGTAGTGTGTGTTATATACTGAGTACAGTAGCATGGAGTGTTTGGTTTACTGCTGGATCAGAACAGATTTCATGCAGCAAACAGTTCCCAACCCTTCCCCTATTTTGTGTCCTCCCTTTAAAATCCACAACTGTTCTTTGAAAACTAACTCACCAGATGTGCCATTCTAATATGAAATTGGAATACATGTCTTTTTTCACTTTTCATTTTTCTTCTCTTTACAAGCACCAAAAATTCATATAAACAGTTGTTTCATTGTTGGAAAAGGACAATGAGGAAGCAAAATAGACTTAAAAAGGTTATTCTTCTGTAAGTTGCAGTCCTTCTTGGTATTTACAGGCAGAAAGGAGGCGACTGCATTCTGTCCCAGCCTGAATTCATAAACCTAACTTGATCGTCTTCTGAAGAATTTATGAATCATGGTTAATAATCAGCTTTAGGCCCTTCTGAGGGAAGAATAACATTTTGAAGCTACAAAGGTCCACTAAATAGCCCATGGGAAATGACCCTGCATCCCATTAAATATAAAAACTCACTACTGTAGGACTCTATGTCAGAGGTAAAACATTTCAGTCTCTGCTCCCTTCAAGAGTCAGAGAGCTCCCTCTGCCTAAATGCTTTATTAAGATTGAAGAAGCATACCAGATTTCTGCTTCTCAGGGAAAATTGTTTTCTTCTTGAAGAAGTTTTTTTCCTTTTACTTTGGGGGGAAAAAAGCCAAACCCTTTCTTTTCTCCATTCCCCTATATTCATTATTGTCCACCTTTTTTTTAAAGCTTTTATCTTTCTTTTATCTATTTCATACGCCTGTGGCAAACACCATAGTTGCCTTCTTTCTGTTCCAGGAATCAGCTACAGTGTATGCTTTATCTTAGTTAGACCAGGCTGCTATTTTCCTATTTAAATGGAAGATACGGATTGAAAGTTTGATGTGAATGTCAGGGAAATGGTTCTTAGTTTACTGTGATTTAGGTTTTCATGGGCCACTTTTTACTTGATGGAAAGCATAATCACAAGCATATTATTCAGAAATAAAGTGAAATTCACATTTTGTTTAATGATCTATTGAAGGTTCCCAGGCATAAGTGGTCCCACATTTGTTTTGCTGTCTTCAGTAGCAATGGTGGTATTGACCACAATTTCAACAGCAAGAAGTCATTTACAAGCACATCTTCATGTTAGTCCAATCAATTTTTTAGGGAACGTATATGCAATGTATGTGAAAGTGAAAAAAGCCAAACAGAACACATAGACCTGCAGCTGTTGATTTCCACTGTGTGACTGAAGAAGTAATAGCAACAAATGATGATAGTCTTATGGATGCTAGTATGAATATCTTGTGTTTCTTTGCTTATAAAGGGGAAAATTTTACCAAATTATTTTCTGATGCAACCATTCTGACTTCAGTCAACTTCCCATAGCCTACAGGACCTTGTTATAAAAATTCTTGGCATACCTGATGGCTGTTCAGAAGGTCCTTAGACTTCATACATTTGACACAATATCAATAGCACCCAAGAAGTTATAATGATTATAAAACCCAGTAGTGATAGCAAGCTACCACCACTACCACAAAAGGCATAAATTATAGTATCAGTGTAAAAAAATTACCTTCAATCACTTCAGGTTTGACAATGAATTTTCATCACAAGGAAACATAAACGGAATGGAAAAGAGAGGAATGCAAATATTACGAAGTATGGAAAATAAAATAATTGCGTTCTAATTCCATTGTCTGAAAAATCTCAAAGAAGAGAGCTCTCTGGAAAGCAACAAAGTTGTCAGAGTCTTCAGCAAATTAGACATGATTTTACAGTGTGTTAGCTACAAAAAATAACAAAACAATTTTCAGCTGCCCACACAGATATTTTATTTCTGAATGCAGAGGAGTAATAAACAGCTACCCTTTTACAGCTGCAAAGTAGCCTTACTTGGAATGTAATTTCTGGGTATGAAATTGTAAGAAAAATGCTAAAATTTTCCAGGAACTTTGAAGAAAAAAAAAGGAAAAAACCCTAACAAAAGTCATTAATGAAATAACATTAGCAGAGAATGAGAGAAAAAAAAGCCCAGTAGGGTTTCAGCTGAAAAAGAGCTAAACACCTCTTTCTGGCCTGTCAAGAAACTGTTTATGCAACAAAGATGAAGCTCAGCTGTCTTCTGATGACAGTGAATGTTTGTCTTCCACCAGAGAAGGTAGGGTCTGTCTGCTCAGGGGATGTGTAGCTTTCTGAGATTCTCTAAATCTTACAAAATATGCAAGCAGAAACATTTATTACTACATCATTTCTCTCCCTCCATCAGTTTTATATGCTATTTCTTTGACACAAAAGTGAGCTTCAATTGTTTTTGAATGGCCTGTTGGCTTCACTCCAATGAATGGTCACCTATTTTTCCAGCCTGCAGGAACACCACGTTATTTTAAAAAGGTCCAGATGCCAGAGGTTTAGGGAATAAAACCAAGCTCTGTTTTTTCCTATTCTATTTGTGTCTCTTATATTACCAATTTTTTGCATCAAAGCTGCAGAATAGATTGCCAGAGAGTTTCACACTCAAAATCTTGACAAAAAGAGCATGCAAACCCAGGAATTTACTGTTAGAATAATTACATATTAATACTTAAAATACTAATATAAGATGAAAATAAAATCTAATGGAATACTATTAGTCTAGTTGCAATGATGCTAACCCTTAAAGTTCCAATTATGTTACAGTCAAAATGATATATATATACTAACTTTCAAGAATTTCCCCCTTTCTATGACATTGCGCTCACTCTCTGCTCCTCTGAGTCCTTAAGCTCAATGGCTAAAATTTTGGGGAGGGAAGGAGTTAAGGCAAGTCATCGGCATCCCCAGTCTTTTGCCAGGAGCAGCATGGTTGTGATGTTCATGGCGTCTTCCTCCTGACATTAGGATCTGCTTAGAGCAACTTTAAGTGTTTATTAACCTGCTCTATATCTTGCTCTGTCTTTGGCATTCTGAAAGTCCAGGTTACATCAGTATTTTTTATGTTTTACATACATTGGATACTTGTCCTTTACTTTCTTTGTTATGACTAAACGAGGTTTAACTCAGCTCCCAAGGTGACATTCCTGTGATGAGTAATAACTGACCATAGATGAGTCGCTTATAGCCCTGGAGTCTCCAGTGTCACCCTCTCCTACCTGTATTTTCAGTATGTCCACTATCATCCCGTGTCTCTAGCCCTCTATGCTGCATTTTATTCTGTAACAATGGATCCTTCATTCCACATGAGTAACTATCTATTATTGTGTATTAATTACAAAGTGTATAGAACAAAAGCAGCTGAGCAAAGTTAAGCAACATTTAAACAAAGCAGGCAAGTTACCCGATCACTAAATGAGATAAAACCATTGCAAGCTAAAATTAAATCTCCAGGCAGGCTAAGACAAGTCCAGACAAACCCCCACAGGTCCTGAGGTCTAAAAGCAGCCTGTGGCTTCTTGCAAGCAATAGCAACTCTGAATTTACTGGGCTAAAAGGCTATGTTGAATAATAAAAAGGGAACTGCTCGTGAATGTTAAGCAAAGGAGTTCAAAATAGATATTGAGCAATAGTGCAACCACTACTTACATCTCTTGGAGCACTCAGTAAGTCATGGTTTGAAAAAGACACCTGGGAGAAGAACAAGCATGGGATACACACTGGACTCTCTCCAGCTTCTTCTGGAGTATGATTTCTTGAAGACCATTCTGGTTTGAGACAGGCAGTGCACAAACTGAATAGATTCACAGTTTTTAAACCATTACCCCGTCCATGAACCTGTTGGCACTGAAAGCTCTTAGCATCTTCATCTTCTATTTATTTATTTGGTCACTAGCCTAGACTGTGGATTTAGCTTGTGTAAGGAAAAGAAAATGATTTGTAGGGCCCAGAAATTACTCCGGAGAGATTTTTTTTCTCCTAACGCAAGGTTATGATTGTTCTTAGCCTTCTGTGTCATGTACATAATGGTTGAATCCTACCTCATTGTTCCTTATGCCCTTCCTGTACAGAGGACAACCTCAAAAATGTGTCGTGTACTCTGCAGGACAGGGCAGAAGTGTCATTAAAACTTTATGGAAACAGACATTATGATTTCATGTGTAAAACTCTTAAGTGCCTTCCTGGTGCCATATATATTTCATTATAAAACTATTAACAACATAGCTAATTATTGCACAACACATACTTAGTGCATAAACCAGATTCTATGCATAGCCTTAAAACAGAAATGGAAGTAAAGTGCACTTTATATCTAGTATTTAGCTTGTTCGATTAAAGCCAAGCTGTTCTTCAGTTTCTGCATTCACACAGTTCTATTTGGCCCAAGCAGGAATGCAGAAGTGTGCAGAACAGACTTGCCAGGACTCTGATAAAATATGTACTTGCTCGTTTGATTCCTGGACTGCTGATTCAGTGTCTTTGGAAATTCCTTTGGACAGCAAGGATCTTACTAAACGTATTTAAATGTATCTTGTGTATACAGATGGGTCCAGTGTATCCAACAACAACAGAAAAATAAAGCCATCTACAGAGAATTGGTCACATAACTTGAACATGAATACTTAGTTGTTACTCATTGCTTTACATCTGCAGAACTCAGAATGCCTTTGCAAAATATTATCCACATTTCTCACTGTGGAAACTGAATCACAAAATGATAAACAAATCATGCAGCGTCAATGCACTTAGAGATTTGGTGAAGTTTTTGGGACAAGCACTAGGATTTACCCTCTGCTATGAGAACCCAGTAAGACAAAAACTATCACAAAAGTTTCTGTGATTGTTTCTCTGATACAGATAAATGAGACAACAATGATGCTTTATTTCATCCAGGAAAATACCTGTTAATACATGTTAACCTGTTGGCCATGCTGCCTTTGGTTGATGGCTCTCCTGCAGATTTCTTATTTCTATCCTTTTAAGTACAACAAGCATAGAAACTTCAGTAAGAAAACTGGAAAAGAAAACCCATAACTAGAAAAACCATAAAATATCATTTTAAGGATGTCCATAGTTAAAGCATTTTTAAGAAAGACTCATGAGTCTTTTTCTATGTCAGAATAAGTTTTGCAAGCACTTCTATGTGTAAGTTCATAAAATTTTATGATTCACTGAAGTGAACAGAAAGACCTTCAGGTTTCCTACAAGTGAAGAAGAGGTGAAAGATTTTTCTTTGACCTATAAAAGCAGCTCCTTAGCAGACATATAGGTTGCTTGCTTAGACAAAAATCTTGAACACAACTCTAAGAATAAAATAAAGCTACTGGAAAGAAAAAAATCTTTTCTACAGAAAAGGTTATTTATAGATCTCACCTGGGATTAGCCAAGAATTTCTTTCACATGTGAATCAAATGAAAGAAGAATGGCAAGTAATTAAAATATGATATATTACATAGAACGACAGAAGTTTAGAGGCGCATCTGCAGCCTACCTATGTGAAAGACATGGAGAAAACTGACACAAAGATGCCTGTAAATGTGAACCCAGCAAGTAACCACATGTTACTACTGCAAAAACATAATTTACATTCAACATCTGGACTTTGTGAACTGCCTTAAAAATAAAAAATAATAGCAATATAAAGTGGTGGAGTGTAGTCTGGAGCTGCAATTCCATATCTCATTTTGTGTAACTTCTCTTAAGCATTCCAAAAGAACGCTCTTCATTGCAATCCTAACAATGTCAGTGCAATTAATTATGCAAATAAAGCTCTTCCTCCTGGAGTGCATCCTCTTGAAAAATCAGCATATTTTTAAACTTATCCAGTGATTTCATATAAAGAATGAAAATTTCTGGACCTACAGAAAAAAATATTTCTGAGAAGACACTAAATGATAAAGACTACTTGATTTAGGGCTTTTACAGTGTCTGACATGATCACATCCTGGTTGGAGGGAAAGTTTTGGATACATGTAAAACAATGATGGTACGCTATACCACCACAATTTATTTGCCTTCTGACAGTTTTCACATTTATCTACACAAAGACTACACAGCATGTGACTGGACTGCTCTAGTCAAGAACATGAGAATCCTGTCTGCAAGTAAAGGCTACTTATACTCCTAAGAGAAGTTACACAGTGGGAAGAGATTCTATTTTATCAGAGGTTTAATTAATGCAGTATTACAAAATGCCACGTTATGTACGCCCTGCAGCACTATGCCAACACAGAGATATAAATGCTTTTTTTTGATCAAATTTCCATTCTGTTCTAGGACTTAGCCTAAAATTGTCATTTGGAAGCAGACCAAACAATAAGACAGCTCCAGAATCCAGGAAGTGGAACTAAAAACGAACCTATAAATAGTGTATGTGGGGTGCGTAGTTTGGCACATTTCTTCATAAGACACAAAGTTAAGAAAACAGGGCAGTTTTATCCCTCAGGTAATGATCCATAATTTTTTTATCTCTTTATTTTCTGTTTTTTTTTTTCTTCATCAATATGTTCTCTGATACAGGAATGGGAAACTGAGCAAAAAATGTTGTATACTGTTACTTTCCCTTTTTTATACCAGTAAAATTAAATAGTAATACACCTTTTTTGGCCATATTCTACCTAACTTTTGGCTTTTCCACAATGGCAAGATTTAAAGGATTTGGAAACCTTCTGTACAGTAGTTTAAGGATTCTGTTAATATGAAAAAACAGAAACTGTTTTGTGCCAAATATGCTGTACACATTTGATATTTTTTAGATTAATCTGCACATAAAATATTTGTATGAGAATCTGTTTTAGTATAATATTTTCTCAGTGGTTCCTTGACTTTAGAACAACAAAACATCTAATTTGGGAAGAAAAGAAAAACACATTAATTTGATAAGATTTTCTTGATCAGAGTGTTTGCAGAAAATACGAAATAAAAGCAAGTCTCAGAACACCTTCCCCCCACCCCTCCCTTCTTCCTGGGCTCAACTTCACTACCGAATTCTCTACCTCCTTCCCCTGAGCAGTGCAGGGGGATGGAGAACGGGGGTTGTGGTCAGTTCATCAGATGTTGTCTCTGCTGCTCCTTCCTTCTGAGGGGGAGGACTCCCTGTGCTCTTCCCCTGCTCCAGCATGGGGTGCCTCTTACAGGATACAGACCTCCATGAATTTTTCCAGCGTGAGTCCTTCCCATGGGCTGCAGTTCTTCACGAACTGCTCCAGCATGGGTCGTTTCCACAGGGTGCAGTCCTTCAGGAACAGACTGCTCCAGCGTGGATCCCCCGCAAGGTCATGAGTCCTGCCAGCAAACCTGCTGCAGCATGGACTCTTCTTTTCGTGGTCCACAGGACCTGCCAGGAGCCTGCTCCACTGCAGGTTTCCCACAGGGCCACAGCCTCCTTTGGCCACATCCACCTGCTCTGGCATGGTGTCCTCCACAGGCTGCAGGTGGATATCTGCTCCACCATTAACCTCCATGGGCTGCAGGGGGGCAGCCTGCCTCACCATGGTCTTCACCATGGGCTGCAGGGGAATCTCTCATCCAGTGCCTGGAGCACCTCCTCCCCTCCTTCTTCAGGGACCTTGGTGTCTGCAGAGTTGTTTCTCTCACATATTCTCAGTCCTCTCTCCTGCTGCTGTTGTGGAGCAGGTTCCCCTCCACTGCTCCCCAGCCTTCTTAAATAAGTTATCTAAAGGCACTACCACCATTGCTGATGGGCTCAGCCTTGGCCAGCAGCGGGTCCATCTTGGAGCTGGCTGGCATTGGCTCTCAAGCCATTGGTATCGTTTCATGCAAATTTACCAATACTTGGTTTTATAAAGAAAAGGAAGAAGGCCATAAATAAAAGACTATTATTAAGAACAACATGTAGTGGGACTGATCATAGCCTTTTTATTAGCACACATTTCAGAGATATCCCAAATTATCTTTTAGTTGGTTTCCTTATTAATTCAGCTAGAGAAGACACATTATTACAAGATTAAAATGGCATTAGTATTGCTGGGTGATATGAAGCTTACTGGAAACAATAGTTGTTGTGACAACAATCACTGAAAAAGAAAATTAAATACGTCTAAAAGTACTACTGATAAGGCTGTAGTCAGAATTCTCTTTTTAATCTACATTATAACAAGTGTTTTTTTCTTTCATGTCGCTAAATCATATAAATATTAGACTAAATTGCACCAACATTAGTGCATTACTGCAGTGCTTCACTTACATTAAAGTAGGAAATATCTACTAATTTTCCAAATATGGTATATCAGATGACTCTTGGAAATACTTATCCACATGATTTGTGAAAAAGAATGTTGTTTCCAGCAGGTAAGAACAATATGGACAAAGGAATACTTTGCAATGCAAATAAAAAGGATGAAAAAAACAAAGACTTCCATCAGACTGACTGTAAAATCATAAGACTGCAGAGTATGATATGCATTAAGCATAATTATATACAAATGCATACTTTGAAAATGAACATCAAAAGTGTGTTTATATTGCAGTGAAATTAAGCACGTGTCCCAGTTAATATTAATAACTTCCTTGTTATATGAGTATGTTTTCATTTTAAGAGCATTTTATTGTGTAGTCTTTCCCACTGAGTTGGATTCGTTATTACAGTTCTTACACCAAAACCACATGAGTAGACAACTGTTGTGGGCAAAGAAGCCTTCCTGGCTTGACTGCCACTGCCACTTCCAAATGGGGTATCACAGAATCACATACGCGGTCTTACACAAGGTCCTGTTATATGCAGTGTTATAGCTGATAGGCACCTGTACAATTTGAGGAATACACACGTAAGAAAATAGAATGAAATAAATCAGCGGGACAGTAAAATGGAAGTTGAAGGTACTGAGGAAAATGATGGAGGAAAGGTGCTCTATGATATTGAAAGCTTGGAGTTGAGTGTTAACAAGCCATTCACAAAGTACTTTTGTGTGTTTGTTAATTGAAATTATAGATTTAAATACGAAAAATAAACCTGTGGGACTACACTGCCTAACCACCTGGGCAAAAGTGCCTGCCACCTGCTGAGGGGAGATGAGAGAAGCACCAAACGCAACAAACACAATAGGAACATGAAAAGTCAGCCAATTCACACTAGACTGGCTAAAGAACACGCAGGGATGCTGAGGCCATGTTTTTAGAAATAGCCAGTGATTCCTGGACAACTAATGATTCCTGGGCCAAGCCATACAAGAAATCCCTGAGGAGAAATAATTCTCGTGCTCTGGAGTCAGTCCACAGGAAAATGTCATAGCACTCAAAGAGTCGAACATGTCGAAGGGTAGCTCTGCCATAGTAGATACAATGTACTTCGTCTCAACGGTTTCTGTGAATAACAAGACCTGAAAAATCCTCTACTGTCATGTGATATTTAAAATAGGGAATGATATGAAAGTGAGAAAGCTATTCAAAAAGAAACTAAAAGAAACAGCTAAAACCTGAAAATCTTTACTGGAAGTTTGGGAATAATTTTGGAGCCTCCTGTTGGAGGTGCAACACAAATGTATAAATTTTCAAAGAAGATTTTAGAAAGAACAAAAGAAAGGCAGCATTGGCAAACAGCAGAGTTAGGAAGTCTATTAAAAATAAAAAGCCATCCTTCAAAATCCTTACATTCAATCTCAATAAAGAAACCAGAAAAGAACATGAACTTTGGTAGCTTAAATGTAAAAACAATGTAAGGCCAGACAAAAAAAGCCTGCTAAAATCTTATCAGGAGCAGAAAATCTGGCAGACAGTCTAAAGGCCCAATAAACAGTCGAGGCATAAAATGAGTGCTTGGATGAGATGACAACATAGATAACAACACAGCAGAAGAACTAAACTACTATTTCAGGTCTCTCTACATCAGGTAAGTGTTTGAAGATTTTTCTTTTAAAGCCAGACCTGTTTTTCACAGAGGACAGAAAAAAGAACACAAATAACAGATTTAAATGTCAGGAGTACAGCTTATAGGACATCTTGACAAAATGAATGTTTTTAGATCACCAAAGCCAAACACATGCTTCCAAGAGCTGTGCTGAAATTTGAGGAAGAAATGGCTGAACTATGGACTGAAGTATGTAACTTCACTTGTAAAATTGCCTTGCTAGCAGAGGACCAGGAGGAGACTACCTCTGGAGATCTAGGGCACCACAGATCAATGAGCCTATACTTGGAATGAAACTGATGGAAAATATGACAAAGTCCAGAGCTTCTACAGAAACTCATAAGGCAACTAAGCAGCCATGGTATAAGAGGGGAGTCCAATCTGGACAAATAGCTAGCTATAAATTAGGAGGCAGTGGAAAAAATGGTTGTTTTTCCCAGAGAAGAGAAGTGACAAGTGAAGTTGTGAGTAAACAGTCATGAAAAGGAGACAAATAACTAAGTGACAAAGTTTGCTGATCATGCTGATTTATTTTGGATCCTAAAAAGAAGAGTTGGCTGCAGAGAGTTCTAGAAGGGCTACACAGCACTGAGGGACTGGACGATAAACAGGAAGATGGAATTTAATGCAAAGAAACATGAAGTGATGTGCATATGGAAAAACAAACCTAATTTTATGATGGGTGCTAATGTGAACATTACCACTGAAGAATGGGATCATCGACTATAATAGATAGTTTCACAAAATTATCATTTCAGTGTTTAGTAAATGGAAAAAAAAAGAATGTTGGGAATTAAGAGGTAAAGAATAGAAAACAAGACAGAAAATGTAATTATGTTACTATATAAATCTCCAGCGCACCCGCACTTCAATGTTGTGCATGTCTGACCCTCTCACCCTGAAGGCAATATGACAGGAAGTCAGGAAAATGTACAAAATCCCAGCAACAAATGATGGCAGAGTAAAGTCTATTCAGAAGTGTGGAACACTTTCTAAGTGAGGAAATGCTAAATAAACTAGGATGCTTTGAGCTACACAGCAAGAAAGGAGGTATGAAGGAATCTCTAAGTTCAGAACTGGTGCAGTGTAGTGCAGTCACCTTCAGTCCTAGAACTATATGCAGTCAAATAAAACCAGTAGGTGACAGGTTCAAATCAAGAAAAATCTCTTCACAGGATGTAAATTAGCTGTGTTAATACCCAATGTGAAAGGCAGTGGGACTCAACAGTTTGTCTGGATTCAAAAAACATTGGAAGAATAGAGGGAAGAAAAAGTCACTGGAGTCTGTAAGGAATGGAGATACCACTTCTACCTCCAAAAGTTTCCTAAGTATCTAACTGTTGGGTGGGGGGTGAATGTTCAAGGGAATTTGACAATATACTTGTCATCTTCTTCCACTTTTTTTGGGGCATCTGCTTTTGCCTGCTGTCAGAGACAGGATACAGGACCAGACAGGCTTTTGGTCTGATCTAGCACAGCTTTCACATGTTCTTAGTGATAAAACGCACTGTTCTTCATTATGAAAAATAAAAATCTTTGATTTTTTTTTCTGTTAAACTTTCCATATAGTAGTCAAGAGTGAATGCTAAACTTCTTTGCAAGTGAGCTTGAAAGCCCTTCTCTTGATCATCACATACTGAATGCAAGAGAGTTCTGTAGTTTCTGTCTTAACTACACAGTACTGCTGTATATTAAGAGTACTATAAGAGCTTAAAAGTATGCTCATTGTTGTGGAAATCTTGAAAACTTAGGAAGGGTTTTTAATGGGATTTTAAAGGGTTTCTCTTTTAAGGTATTTGAAGATTTGTTTTGATGAACAGTCGCTATATTAAAAGAAAAGGTGAAAAGAAACAAGCCAGCTACCTTTGCAGAAGTCTTATATTTAACTTTGCAGAAGAGAGAAATCAGCTACATGAGGGTTAAGCAAGGTCAGACTTCTATTGCACAGGTGCCAATTAGAAGTGATCAAGTTACTGCGTCATAATTAGTTACTATTTATCTGTTGAACCTTAATAATTGACTGTATGTGTGCCCCTGATCTGGAACAATTGTAATGCCAAATGCTTTCATTTAGGTCAGCTCATGTAGGTTGCAACAATACCTACGCACGGGTCAGAAAATAGCTTTATTTTATAGAAAGTTTCAGAAAGGAGAAAATTTCTGCAATCAAATATAGCATTTGGTTTTGACATAATTCCTCATTTTGGTAACTCATGCTTCCTTTTGTCTTTCGTTGTTTGGTCAGATAACAGTTTCCAGATGAAATATGGTAGCTCCCTTATTTTCAAGGAGAGGCAGTGCACCAGAAGAAAAAATTCAACTCAGTGGTCCTACTGTAATGAGGAAAGTGTTTCAAGGCAATAGAATTATTACTCATACGAAGCTCCTTATATGTACAAATCAACATTTTCAATATTTGAATGAATTTTCTACAATATTCCAATTACTTAAAAAGATCTGCTTTTAAGTGACGTTGTTAAGGATGATTGTATATGTGAAAGAGGGGACTGTAATAAGGACAGAATCTGTGATAATGGAGGATTTTAATTACATATTTATTGATTTGAAAACAGTTATACAAAACCCAGAGAAGATAGTATGAATTTATAGTGCAAGACTGGATACTACTGAGCTTGTTAAACTGTCTGTGTGCAAAGAAGCCATTCTGTCATAATTTCAGGGAATGAAATTGCACAGAAAATTTTACATAAAATTTGGAAAATATGTAAAAAACTTTGTATAGCCTGGGAATTCTTGGCAATTATTAAGGTTGGGTGGGTAAAATTCTCTTGGAGAAGACGCTAGCTGCTGGTCACAGGCTGATGTTTTCTGGAAAACTTCTTGACTTCCAGATAACACCTTTAATATCTTCGCCAAGTACGCTAGGCAGAGAGGGGACATGCACACAAACAAGGCTTGTGCAACTTTAGGAGTTGGACTCGATGATCCTCATGGGTCCCTTCCAACCTGAGATATTCTATGATTCTATTCCCAGTATAGCTAATGGCTTTCAAGTAATACCCTCTGGGGCACTTGCAACATTGACAGCAATAAAGTCCAGAAGTTTTGTTTTGCCACCTGATGAGAAAGTAACTCAGAAAACAGCACTAGAAGGAAATGATGTAAGCCTCTTGGTTGACACATTCTACCCCAAATCTCTTCTCAGCCATAGAAAACATTAGTCTATAGAAAACAAAAACATTTAAGATACTGGAAAGAAATATCAAATAGGACTATGCAAAGGAAAAGCTAGGGGTTTCCAGAAGTTATCTGGAAATCAAGATTGCATTAAATAGCGTATTAGCATGAATGGTTACTCAAGCCATCCTTGCTACTAGCCACTGTCAATCACAGTACCCCCAGTTCAGATTTGAGAGCAGGATGTGCTTTTGATTCTGTTATTAGGAATGTGAGGGCAAGAAGAATTTTCACAGAGGTACAAGGGTTATAATCTCCAGAAAAGAAGGAGGACAAGAAACAACTGCAAGATGTAGGATAGGAATACTATCATGGCTTGCTGGAGTATTTTAGACTTGGCGTGAATTCTGCCTAATTTTGCTTTGCATTTTGTAGATTGTGTGCACCCAACACAGCTTGAAAATGGCAGTCATCTCACCATTGGGAATATATATCTCCAGGTTTGGTTTCTCATCACCTGTATTGAAATAAACCAACGTGTTTGGATGCTTCTGGATTGGCACTTTTTGCTGTTAGAAAGTCTGATGTGTGACATTTCCGAAGAAATTTTGTTTGGGTGTTTTCTAATGCAGAGATGAGCACTACTGATAAGCACTGGGAAACAATTTGAGAAATGGCTGCAGAGCCTGCAACTGAAATTCATCTCAGCTAAATCTAAACAAGGAGGAGGGTTACAGAGGTCAAATGTAGTTATGTAGTATGTAAAGACTAGAATGAGCAAATAATTGAAAGGCTTTTGAAAAATATATAAACAGTCTGGTAGAAAGACAGACTGAGGAGGGTTTATACAAATAAGCAGAAGAAAGTTAAAAGGATAATTAGAGGAGCAAAGAAATAATATTGAATGTCAGGTTGTATGGAATATTTCAGTTAAGGGCTCTTCAACTATATCTGTAATAGAGATGTAGGTTCAAAGGTTAAATTGTCCCATTAAAAACAATGACTGGGGATTGAAGACAGGACACAAGGAAATGGCAATTTGTTAAATATTATTTAGCTTCTGTTATTACAGCTGAAGAAGAGGATGGAAAACTGCTTGGGAGAAAAAATGTGTATTTTAAAAAAATAGGTCAGCTCCTAATAAGGTGCAGGTAAAATTGGAAGTAAATGAGTCCTTTGGCTGCAAATATACATTTCCCTGGTGTCACAGAGGGAGGTGTAGAAGATATAGGAAATATACCTTAACTAGCTATGAATTAGGGAGGTTCTAGTTTATTATCAACATTTCTTCATATGTAACCTTTATGTCAGGTCTCATACAGCACTGGGGTAGCACAAATACCTTTACAATAATTTTCCTCAGTGCAGGTCATCATGGGCTTTTATAAAGTGAAGTAATAGAAATTATCCAGGTTAGTGGCAGATTAATACACCAAGACATACTACCCAAATCCAGGGAAGGGAATGTGCAATAGAAGAGCAGAAACAGTCCAAACCTGTACTGTAGAACAGTATGGAAATAAATGTTGGGAAAACCTAAGAAGATTCTTACAAAATATACAGAAATATATTTCTTCAGATCAGATTCCAGCACTGCAATGAAATATTAAAGATTTGAGCTGGAAAAGTATCACAGCATATAAATGAATACAATAACCATCCCAATTTATAAACTGAGTAAAATTCAAGTAGAGTATCATATTCAAAAGAATTGGAAATGTTCATGAGCCATAAGTTTTAAAATAACACTACAGAAAAAAGGCAGCATACACAGCATGAGATGAATTAGAATATTTTTACAACAGAGAAAAATAGGAAAAGTATACAATGCACAGTGACTATAAAGACCTAAATACAAGATGAGGTTTCTATGATTAAATATTCTTGAAAACAGAAGTTCCGCACCTTTTATTTCCAAAATCCCCTGTTCACTATTACCCTAAAGATGGGTGGACGTTGAAAAGTATCTGCTATTAAAGCAGTGGGAATTGAGATTTTCTGGGAGTTTTGAATATCTGGAAATTTGAGTGCATCATCTTTCTTAACACCATTTTTTATAGTGGAGAGTCAGACCTGTGTTGTCTTCCTCAGCCTTGATTCAGCATTTTCACTTTTTATTGCTTACAGGCAAGATTGGCTTGATCAGCCTCTTCTCTATTATCAGCTAAAAGTTTTCTTTGGTGCATCCAATCTCTCTTTCATATCTTTACACCAACAGAAGCTATGAGCTAGACCACAGGAAGCGGGAGTCTTTAGGATGCAAAATGGAAAGTGGATGGCTGGAAAGCTATCTAGAAACTAATCTTCCCCTAATTATAAGGGTCTAGACAGCTAAAATAGCAGATACAGCTGTGAACTGGAGAAATAGTAACAGTCTTTGTCATGGACACTATGGAAAAACTCTCCATTAGCCAATTTTGGGCTTTTAGGGTGAGCTCTAGAGATCTCTGAAAATAGGAAGCTTTTTCATCATTGGATTTATCTCCCTGTAAAAGATCACAAACAAGGGGAGAGACACATTAAGAACCTCAAGCCTCATTCTTGACTAAACGTCTTCACATCTCAGATGCAATACCAATAGATTTATTTCCACTTCAGTCCTCACAGACTATATATCCCTTATATATTCCCTGCCAGCTCTACAGCAAAATATACCTGCTTCATCATGGGATTTGATTATTGTAATTTCCTCTTTAAAAAGCTCTCATCAGGTTTGTTACATCACCTCTGAATATAAGAACTCAACTGCTGTGCTATTCGGATGAATTGGAAGTATATTGTGCTATTCCTCTCTTTTGTATGGTAACTGCCTCTTAAACAGCTGATTTACTATAAAATGCCACTATTTTTTAGAGCTCTTACTGATGTGGGCCCTGACTCTGTTCTTGAATCTCATTTTGACAGGTATCTCTGCTCTGTGTGTCTCCTATTATTTAAATACCATACTGTCACCTCTTTGGAAGATAAATGTCTTTTGCATTGTTTGCTTAAATTTAAGGTGGTTCTAAATAATGTGATGATGTATACTTTTATGTCTTTATGTTATTTAAGATTACAAATGCCCAGATAGAATGAGAGGAAAGATATCAATAAATTGTTGTTATTACCATGGTACCAATCATGTTTGTTATTTCAGTTCTTTGGATACAAAGAGAAAACATAATCACCGGTAACCTGCTATATTTAGTGCACCTATGCAAAAAGTTTCTGTATTTCAACAAAATTCTCAATATGAACAATATATGCTAAAAGGTAAGACTTGAGGCTTAAATCAGATTAAAGCACAAATCTGCTTTTATCATAAAAGGAGAGGGAAAAAAGCCCTTGAATTATTTTCCTTTTTCTTGCTACATATCTCAAGCCATTACTGCCAACCCATCAAATGAAAACTGCATCTTCTAGAAGCTAAAATTGCGAACACTACAAGTCATGTTGCAGTTGACATGAAAACAACCATTGCTGGCATATCTTGTATTTTTACAGCTGACTATTCTCTCCCTGACATTTTTAGTAAAGTTGAGCAATATCCAGATTCCAGCCTTGATACTAGTCGGCACAGCAACATTCATCTTAAGATGACATCTGTTGAGAATTTTTCAATAACTTAATGGTTATAAAGCATGTGAGGAGGGGGATAATAGAGGGATTATGACATAAAAATGCTAAAGCCCTTGTGGGGGAACTGCTGCACATAAAGTTTTGATTTGGTAATTCAAACTAATGCAGTTTGTAGTCCTCTAGAGAGAGGGCAATAATGGTGCACAATATGCTCTTAAACACTGATGCATAACACATTGTGCTAGAGCCAAAAGGCACTGTACAATATCATTATGGTGCAGAGAGAAGTGGCAACTTTGGGAGTTGCTTTCACAAAGATCTGAATGTACAGGTAACAAACAATACTATTCCACTCTTTTCTATGCTCCTTAATCTATTCATTTGGGTATCCTAGGAAAACCTGGCATTTATTGTTAATATGGTAAAGTGATAAAGCTAAGAGTACAAAGATCAGTGTCATCCAGTACATATAGACATAATTTATTTTTTTTTTTACAGAAGATGTATTGAGCAAGATTAAAATTTAGGATTGTTTGTCTTTGAAATCTAATGAAAAAAGGAATGTAAGGATTTGGACAAAGCTAGAAAACAGAGACAAAATTAAAGATCCCTCTACTTATAATGGACCCAAATTTAGTATTGCTAATATTTTATTGAGGATAAAAAGCAAGAGAAATTCTTAAAATGGAATAAACAATTACATAATTTATAAAAATCTTGTACAACATACAAAACATACACATTATTTCTTTTGCCTATTTTATTATTGTTGAAATTTGTTTATTTAATTTACATTGCATGTGCTGCTGGATACAATGTGGAACATGAGATTTAAATGAGAACACAATTTTTTGATTACTTCTCCAGGACTTCTGGCAGTGTGAATTTAAGGTGACAAAATCAGTCAGTTTGAATGATAAATTGTCTGTACTAGGACAAAACAAAATAAACAAATAAAAAACTCTACATATTAACTGATTTTTGAGAAAATATTTGTATAGATGACTTTTCGGTTCATAAGGACCCTACCGAGTTTGGACGACTCCATCATTCACTGTAAATACAGTGATACCTTTTTGGATTTTCTAATCTGAGTCAAAAGTTTAAGAAAAAGGTTTGTCATCTAAAATACTTTTTCTCCTGAGAAATCCTTTGAGATAAATAAGAACTTTTGTGACTTCACATAGATGGTGATTCATCTCCTCTCCCTTTTGCCACCTGAAAATCACTTTTCTAGTGCAAACAGGTCGATCTGTCTCGCCATACTTACTGGCACCAACAGGTGTAAGAATGGCAACCAACTGCGTCCCAGTGTGCTTCTCCAATTAGGTGGGACCAATCAGCCTCTCAGGGGCCTATCTCCATTGACTGTGTGTAAAGAACTAGCCCAGAGAACTAGCTTGCCTAATTCTGATCAACAAAGATGGGTAGAAAATTTGTCTTAATGGCCCAGTAGGGAAGCTGTGGAAAAAGATGGAGAAAGAGATTCACACTCCTACATGGAGGTGTCTAGTGTCATTTCAGACAGCGAGGGTAAACTTCTCGGCTTTCTGCTGCTGGTCCAGACAGCTGTGACTTTCCTGTAAGTCCTTGGTCATAGCTGCCATCCCGTGCTGATGTGCCAGGCAACTGATGGCACGTAAAATGAGTTAGATGCTGCTGCTGCCGCTGCTCCCTCTTTCATTCATTGCATGTCTGTGGGTCCTCTGCAGTAAAGGAGGTCTGTCCTCAGTAAGGTATCAGGTTCTGAGGCCCTGCCAAATTTTGAATGTAATGTCTAGTACTACAGCATTAGAGAGAAGCCAGTGGGTCTGCTCCAGGTAGAGCCTTGCACTTCATGGTGGTCCTCCAGGTCTCTGGTGCACGAGAACCTGTTCCTGCTCCGGTGTGCTCCTCAGCCATATGGGTCTATGAAAAAGAACCTCATGCCTCATGGTGCTCAGGAGACTCGTGCTTTGTGTACAGCGCTTTTGTCAACAGAAAGTTTTGCAAAGGGGCTCAGATCTGCACAGAGAGAGTTATTTATGTGCTATGTGATTGAACCTAATTTAAATTAATGTCTTTTTGGTATCCCAGAGCATACAGCGGCCAGCATCTCCTCTTTTGTCATTTGGCTGCACTCTGACATTTTTTTCTCACACGTTGCTGGTGACAGTAACAAGCTTTTAGATTCCTTTACTTTCCAGCTCTGCCCATCTTTTCTGTTAGGAGCTTGATCCAAAGGTTTGCTAAGCAAATGGAAGATTTTCTATTTAAAGTCAAGGTTTTAAATCAAGCTGTTTCATGGGAATTTTCTTTTTCAGTTGAGGTGTTTTTAAGTTTAATCATGACTCCGGGAACAAGAAAGTAGCAGACAGTGGATCCCAGAAATGGAGGCATTTGTTAGGGTATTACCCACCAATACAGCAAACAGGACTTTAGGGCTCCCAAAATTCGTGTTCTAAGGCAGTTGTGTGGGGTTGATCTGGAATAAATTCAGTTTGGATTCAAATGTGCTGGTTTGAATGTGTCCCGCACAGCTTCTTCCTGGCAGGATCTATGTTGAATCATGTACTGCCTGTTGTAAAAAATGTGCTTTGTGATCACGTGTTTACTTCTTATCTAGAGCAGAACAGTATTGGCACATTTGTCTGGTGGAGCACAGATCTTTGAGATCAGAGACATTTCTCGAAGGCACAGTTCCCTCTCTGCTAACTTGAAACACCTGGGAAGGGTGTTGCATAGGGTGTTGCAAACCTCTGAATGGTGGACATTTCCTCATTCATGCCTGGTCCTCAAATGGCAAAGGTAAGGTTTCATCCCAACTGTTCCCTCTTGTTCATGAGGACAGAATACCAGGCAGGAACAACTGCACTCCTCTACACCATAGCCCATTTACAGTGTACATGCAAACCAGATGGTGGCGTTGGGAAAGTATACATGCTACCCTAATCATTCAGCAAAATAAATGATTTATCCCCAAAAGGATAGCTTCCCTTTGATCCATTTTTTCACAGCATGCAGGTTCTGGGACATCTATCTGATGTGATGTATGAAATATATTAACCTTGAATATAAACTGTTATGATACAAATTATGACATTTAAAAAAAAATATTTCGTGACATATCTACCAATTAAGAGACTCAGAAGTCTGCTCTGTGCTTAAAATATAATGGGGGAAATTACATGGAATATATGTAAATCTTTTTATGTTTTCTTTATATATAGTATCATAATCCCTAAAATGAGAATCTGCTGCATTGTTCCATTGCCAAAGTGATGTCTACAAATGAGGGCTCAGGGAATTGCTGCAGGCTTTCTGATGAACTGAGCCAACAAGCCGCTGTGGACACAAGACTGAGTTTTTGAATGAAGAAAGACGAGGATTTATACATGCAAAGATATTTGTCTCTCTTCCTTTTCAGATTTCCAACAAACAGCTCCTCCTTTCATTTACTGGCAATAATTGGAAATAAAGTGCAAAAAATAAAATTACTTGCATGCTCCAAGTCTTCTCCATCTTTTCCAGCTATATAATTTGTCCTGGTAAAAGATGTTACTCTTCTTTAGAGTTGTCACCGATTAGTTAATTAATACAAAACTTGAAAATTCACTATTTTAACCACCTTCTAAACAGTTCTAAAAATACTTAGATACCGTTTTGCAGACAAATTTGTTGTGAAACCATCTATCTATCAATCAGTGCAACTTTCAGTTAAAATTTTGTACAAATAAATATATTCTATATGTTATTCTTTTCAAAGAATGTTTGATCTAATAGCTTCTAAAGACAGAATCTTGTTTGATTTCCTCGTTGTTTAATACCTAAAAGAACAGTCTGAAAAAACTGAAAGATGTATTAGTTTGCTGAGCTATTTAGCATTAGAAGACTCAGTATTTTGTGAATTACAGAACAAGATTCAGTTTAAAGGATGAAATCTTTTTTTTTTCACCGATTGCCTCCCTGCTTGAAAATGCTAAGTGGCCTTAAAGTACCAAGGAGTTTTAAGAATTTCAAATTATTAAGTATTTTAAGCCTTTTTTATGGAAAAAAAGGAATAAATTCAGTAAACCCACATATTCAAAACCCAGGTACTTGATAATTTTTATAACAGATCTTATCTACATTAGTGGTATATGATGACTTGAATTACACAGGAAACCAACAAAGAAAGAAAAATAGGACTGTCTTTCTCCCTAGAACCCTTGTATCTGTACGTGGCCACCTCATGTGTTGGGATTTGAAGTATGCAGCTCTATGACACTTTGCACCCCTTATCTTTCCCTGTGGATTTGGAGAGTATATATTTAGATACTTGGGTATCAGCACAGAAGAGAAAACTTTCCTGAATATGTTTCTATAACTGTTTGTATACACAAGGTCATGGTAGCTACTGATTTTGGGAAATAACTATTAAATGTTAAGTCACAACAGCCAGCAAGAGTTAGGGAAATTTCAAGGTCACGGCTGCTGAAATAATTTCTTGTACATTACAAACAGTATTTAGTCTCTTCTGAAAGAATGAGATAAAACATTTACTGCAGTTTTACATCACTTTCATGGTGTTTTTTGAAATGAAGTGCTACCTATGCTCCAGACTACTTCCAGTCAATCAGAATGCAAAATTCCTTTTCAGAAATACTTATTTTATTCTGCAGGAAAGCCCTATTCCCTGAGAAATCATTTGTTACCAGCAGTTGTGTTCTGCTAATCCACTGTCTGAGGTGAATCTAAGATCAGTTATGGTTTGAACACAGTCGTGGAGTGTACAAATAACTGTTTTTAAAGGCAGTATTTTTGCTGTAGTTTATATTCAAGGGTTTATAACTGAGGTGGTATATTAAGAAAAGTTTGTAGTTAAAACTCTGCAATGGAAAATGTCCCCCACGTCAGAAGGCAGGACCCACTCTATCAAGTTTATAATTAAGCAATAATCCCAAGAAACGCAGTCATTACCAGCATTTAATGACTACTTTGTTGGTTAACAGCTCAACGTGAAGTTGAGGATTGTTAACACTCTATCAAACTTCTTGTTAAGTGCGCTAAGTTTTTCTTTAAACACACTTGGATCGCAGCTGGAAAGCTGTGGGGGGAATCAGGCATTCCCGAGTGGCTAATGACCAATTTTTTTCCATCACTCAGAACACTGGGCACATTCCTTTATGTTTATATAATAGCTGTTAACTACAGATGGCTGGTGCCACCCGATTTTGGTACTTTGTGTGACCTTAGCCATCTACTGTATCTGTAGCCAGTTGATGTACTTTTGCTGCTGAGCTTTTGTGGAATAACAGAAGTTTATCTTAGACCCTTTTGGAGAATCCAGCCAAGAAGACATAAGAGTTACCACAGAAATCAATAGTAAGACAAAAAGTCTTTCCAAAAGCTATGACAACCTCTGCTGAAGTCAAAAAGAGCTGCAGCATATACCACTTCTGAAAATTATGGAAGTATCATGCAGCTTCCTTGAACTGTATGAATCAAGCAGCAATATTTTACCTGAAGAAGTTTCACCTAATCTCCCACTGGCAGTAATCGACAGTAAATACAATTTTAACCAAAATCATATTTATTCTGATGGCCCAGAAAGGAAATTATTTCACCTTGTTGGGTGGGATGATTGGAAATTAATCTGACAAAGTCTACCAAGCTAAATCAGCCTGGGAACATTAGCTGAAAAGCAAAGCCATGCCTCTGAATTAACTGCAATTTTTCTTCTGAACTGCCTGTGACAAGCAGCCATTTTCCTTTGTTTTATGAGGTGGCAGAGGTGCTGCTACGTTTACGGTTTACAATAACTTCCCGGACAGGTAGCAGCATTTTCACTGCAACTGAAGAAACCTTAAAATAGCAGCATGGGTCAGACTTGCCGAGAAGCAAGAAGGACAGGGAGAAAGGGTAACAGAAGCGATGTCATGCATGGGTTTGTTGACTTTGTTGAAATACCCACAACAGTCAAGGAGTCAGACAAATTCCGCCTAATCAACCCGATAACTTATTATCAAAAGGATCTATTTCTTTGTCACGTCTGTCAGGGTAATCCGGAATTCATTATCATATTAATGTCCTGACTGGGCTCCTCTGGACCTCTGAGTTTTGTTTGTTGAAGAGCTTCCTGGGGCGTTTGGAGAAACAAAGCGCGCTCTCTGGAACATGAGGCATTCAGAGCAGCGTACAGATGGGCCCGGGCTCTTTGTTCCTCTCTGCCTGGGAGGCTGTTATGGGAAGCAGCCAACCTGCAGTCTGTCACAGTGAACATTGTCAAGTCATTGTGTACTTTTAATTGTTACTATGTACATGGAATCTGAAAGGTCGCTCTGGATATATAGTACAAGTGCACAGAGCCCTTTGCCAGACCAAACAGCTGTCCTGTGGTGTTCCCATATTCAGCTCCAGTCACCTTTCCCTCATTGAAGGTTCCTTCTGACAGAGCAATTAAAACATACGATTTATTTACTAAACAGTCAATAAGTAAATCTTAGAAGTGCACCCTTTCACCACTTCACTGTTTCCCATGTGGCTGCCTTAACAGGTCCTTTTATATTTAAGCAATTATTTCTGCCCCAATGATATTACAGACCCAGCAAGATTAATTAAAGACCCGACAGCAAAGTACAATAACAACCTCAAAATACAATCAAAGAGGTTAAACAGTATACCAAATTCTGCTTTTAGACATTCCCAGATAAAATAAAACTCCCTAAGTTTGGCTGGCCTGCGAGAGATGAACTACATTCTTTTCTTTATTAAAGATATGTGAATATTTCTTTACAAGACTTTGTGTAATTTCTCATTTTTATCTGCAGTATAAAGGAATCAGTCTTAAAGGAAAACTTAATTGTATATGGTGTGAATAATCCTTGGCTGTAGAAGCACTACTCACCAGGGAGTCTACAAGCCATGTTCAGTCTAGATATGCTAATATTTGTTTTCCCATCATGCACCTCAGCTTTTGTTTAGAAAAATATGAATGCTTGCTAGTTAATATGATGGTATTTCTAAACCTTTGCTGAATAAATGCGGTTTAGCAATATTGTTATGTAAGTGAATTCAATAATTAATAAATGTTTGAAACTGATTAGATTCAAGACACAAATGTAAAGAGATTTCCAGTTCCTGCCCACTCCGCTTATCCCAGATGTGCAAAACACAAAGAAGCTATCCAAAATGCATTGTGAAGAATATAGTCATTCTCATATGGCTGTGATGTATTAAAACTTGGTAATGAATAATTTGCATGCTGCATATATGTAAAAATTAATAAATATATATATAAATTCGTATTTATACACGTGTGTATGTGGGAAAAATTACTATATTTAATGTCCTTAAAAATAGAATTTAACATTAAAAGATTAGAGATAATGAACATAGATAAATTTTAATCCAGCTTCTTAAGTATTATATAGAGAGCTCTTCATGATTAACAGTATTATATGTAATTTTGAGGGCATTGTGCTGCTGAAAAGGTACATCTAATTGTATTCTGAACTAAGTATTCTTTAATTTGGTACTGATTTCCAGCTCTTTTTGGAGGTGGGGTTCTTTTCTACTTTCCTTTCCCTGTTTATTTTCCTTGTTCCATATCATTATCCTTACCCTTACCCTTATCTTTACCTTTACCTTTACCTTTACCTTTACCTTTACCTTTACCTTATTTGCTTCTTTGCCTTGAGTATAGAACACTAGAAAATCTGGTTCAGTATTGTAGCAGGATATGATAATGAAAATAACCTTCAGAATTTTCCAATACCCATTTCAGAAATCCATTTATGACAATGAGATATATTTTTATGATATTATCATTGTTGGTTTTGTTATTAGTATTATTGTTATTCTCCAGTGCTTCCTAATGATCCTGGTTATAGAAGTGAAAACAGCGAGACTTATACAATTAAATTTGTGAAATTTATTATGATGAAAGCCTTTCCAACTAACATTGCTAGCATCCATTTAGCCAACTGCATTTCTCAGTCACTCCTTTTACACAAATATTTATATATATTCAGTGTTTGTTTAGGTATCAGTAACAACTCAGCTTCATTCATCTTCTGTACCTGTTGGATGAAGATCAGAAGCAGATCACTTCAGCTTGCAAATCTTTTTCATTTTCCTGAAAAAGCCTGAAAGCCCTTGCTTTCCTGACTTCTTAGGATTTAAACCAATTGGTCTGTGACTTAGATCACTGCAGGTAGCTTACTAGTATCACAGAGAAAGAATGAAAAAACGTATATAAGCTCCACCACTAACTGCTACAGCAATAATCTGCCAAAAATGGGGCTTAGACCTTAGTTTATACTAATTCTTACTCCAGTTGCATAAAAAACTGTTTCTGAATAAAGAAAAAAGTAGTGTATTCCTCATCTTGGGATTGTGTCTGAGTACTTCAAAGAAGTCTTTATGTGGTCATAGATAAACCTATGGTGATCTTTTGTTTAGAAGTTCTCAATGTTGATCTAGAAACATCTGCAGGCAAAGAAGTCTGCAAAGTATAAGTCAAAGCAGGCCAAAGCAGAACCCTATGTAATGGCTGAAAGAGTGGGTTTTAGTGATACATTTCAATATACTTTTTACAGGCTTTCAGCTGGGGCTGTTTGCCTTTTCACAAAAGAGATGGAGATGTTTGGCTGAGAGCAATTACACACGTCATGAGAAACAATTCCATGTTGTGAGCTGTTTTATTTCGCCTTAGCCTTCTCCTGGAAAACTCTGTGGGGTCAAAACTCACAGTAAGCAAACCCATGCTGAGGTTGATGAAAGTAGGGCTCAGTCCATAGGACACCATACTCATAGAATCATAGAATGGTTTGGGTTGGAAGGGACCTTAAAAATCATCTAATTCCACCCCGGTGCCATGGGCAGGGAAACCTCCCACTAGACCAGGTTTCTCAAAACCCCATCCAGCCTGGCCTTGAACACCTCCAGGGATGAGGCCTCCACAACTTCCGTGGGCAACCTGATCCAGTGCATCACAACTCTCAAAGTGAAAATTTTGTTCCTGATATCTAGTCTAAATCTACCCTCTTCCATTTTGAAGCCATTCCCCCTCATCCTATCACCACATGCCCTTGTAAAAAGCCCCTGTCCAGCTTTCTTGTAGGCCCCCTTCAGATACTGGAAAGCTGCTGTAAGGTTTCCCTGAAGCCTTCTGTTCTCAGTAGAAATAAGACATTTCACTTCTGCGAAAAGTTCCTAATAGGCCTAAATGTTTTATATCATTTTTTTGGAATATATTTTGTGGCAGTCTAGAACCATTTCAAATCACTTGTTTTCTTTGAGAGGCTTGATAAACGCCAACAATGAATACTTGTGCTTAAAATAAGTCAGATTATACCCAATACAATAGCCTGCTTACACCTTACCATAGCCTTAAATCCATGTTGGGACTGCTCTGCTGTTGACAGCTCATAACTTTGTTCTTCTTCAGCACTTTTTTATGAGTGGCACTTTATTTTTTCTTTAAAGTAACTGTACAATTAGTGAACACTATAAAACAGCTACCTGGAGGTCAGCAGCAGTACCGCTGATTTTCTGTGCTGTTTCACAGGAGGGTGTAGGTACAGAGGAGAGATCCCGGGGTGCGCTGCTGACCAAGGGGTGCCCCCTGCATCCCCCACTTCTTCCCTCTGTCTGCCCCTGATGGGCATTGGCACTCACCTGGCCCTCCATCGGGCCAGTCCGGGGGGCAGACAGGATGCCAAAAAAAAGAAGGAATATTTTTTTGTCGGTTTGTCCCACTGAGCCGTCCCTCAGGGGAGTCAGATGAGCACCACCACCAGGGCAGCAGAGGAGGCAGGCGCACTTGGCCAGGGCCAGGAGTAAAGGCAGGGAAGAGGGAAGATCACTCTGTCTGGTGGCAGTTAGCTGTCAGATCAGATTAGCTGTATCATAAACCAGAGTGTTATGGCACCGCTCCAACATAAACCCGAAGCCACAGCACTTGAATGGGATGAGGAAGCTTATTTGCATGCTCCCTCATTTGGGACGTGATTCCACCGTGCAATGGATTAGTGAACTGATCTATGTAAAAAACACCACAAAGCAAACAAAAAGAAAACATACAAAAAGGGTGGTTATTTTGAACACCTTGGTTTTTTGTTCCATTTTGCATGGCTACCTGCAGTGTTGGCATGCCACGAGGGAAGAGAAGATGGGGATAAGGACGCCTCCAACCAGAGCTGCCACACAAACTCCATTGCTGTAAAAGTAAAGTCCAAGTCCATCTGCCCTTATAACCAAACAATGTTTTCGTTTACTGATTAGGAATGTCAGTCATGCAACTCTGAGTATATTTGTGTGGTGATTATTGCACCTAGGAATAGTTCCTTTTATCTAAAATTGTACTACACTTGAAAAACAATTCATGAAATCAGCTGAGTTTCTTAAAATGAAATTAACTTTTAAAATTATTTCAGTTGAGAACAAATTATTTGTGTGAACACTGATGGACACTGAGTGAATTTTCTTAATTCACTGACTAAATGATAATCACCTGTATAAATATGCTGTAACTCAATAGCAGAGACACTATTCTATAATGTATATTAATTTATGTGATGTGAAAGTCAAGATTATGTCATCTAATTGTGCAAGATATTTTAAAATGTCATTCAAAATAGTACCATTTTAAGAGTCTGCATGAAATTGATTCTTTTTCCTTTCTGATTCTTACGCTGATTTTAACAAATAAGGTCCTAAATTAATTTGAAATTAACCATTTCCCAAGTATATGAGGTCATAAATATTGTGTTTGTCTCAAAAATGGAAGAATTCTATCTTAAAATATGTATGCAATAAGCAGAGAATATGTTGGGAAATGCTTGCAATGCTGATGCACACATGTAACAGCAAATAATTTAATGATCACTTTAGTGATATGGCTTTTGAGACACCAAAAGACCCCCACCAGCAAATAGCCCTTCCCCAAACATTTCACATCTGCTTGGAACAGTGTCTAGAAACTCTGAAGCTAGTATTTCTTGAGCTTACAAAATATATAGGTATTTTTTTCCCTGTTCATGCTTAATCATTCCTCTTTGGAAGAGCACCCAGTCGGTCTTGTTAGGAGTGCTATCACTTCATTTCCACCGTTTTCTCTCCTATATCACAAATTATCTATATCACAAATCTTCTTTTCCCTTGTTCATTCTCCCCATAAAGTAGTTTGATTCCAGCCCCCCTCCCCCCGCCCATTACAAATAGCACATATCAAAAGTGGTCATCCCTCTGCTTTAGGTTTTCAGCTTCCCGCCTTGCTCCCTACAGACAGAGCTGGACACCCTTCTGCATGTGCATCTGCTTGGCGTGGAGTTGATGTTCTTCACACAGCAAGGGCAGGGAGGGTTGATGGTGTTCCTGAGAGGAAAGATAACCACAAAATGGGAAGAACAAGAACTTCTGGGGCAAACTTCCTTTTCAATGAAGCAGAAGAGGAGAGGGAGTTCTGTATTTTACTGTGCAAAGGAAAGGCAAAGAACCCAGTTCTGACCAGCTAAGACTGAACGGCAAAGAACAGACAGTCTAAGGTGTATTTTCCCCATTTAACATCTCCCATGTAGATATTGAGGAGAGATGGAAATCCCCAACTCACGAACAGTACAATAAACACCTCTGAATCTACGTTCCTGATTTTTCCTAAACCTTTTGTCAAATTAGCTTTTCAGATTTTTGTTTTGTAAGAGTTTGGAATACAGTATATTAAAAATTAGGAGGGGGGTCATTATATAGTCAGCATACAGCTGGTTGTATTTTTATTCTAGAACATGTTTTAGATCCACAGTGGTAAAGTAATAATATATATACATATACATTTTTCAATTAAAGATTAATAACCAGACTTAATAATCAAAATTATGCAAAAGCTAAGACCAATACATGGTATAGAAATAGATTAATCAAATGTTCACCAATTACAGCAGGCATGTTCTGAACAAGTATGAGAGATTCTGATATTCAAAACAGTTTGTGTTGAATATCATTGAATCATATTACTTTACAAACACTTCTTACTAAGATTGCAGGGCTAAAATGTATCATTCTGACCCCTTTCCAGAAGACATTCTAAGCTATTGTATAATATAAAATATTGTACTATCCTGAAAGTATAAATAAATAAAAGAGATTTGTTATGCTAGTCACAATGCTAATGCATAATGGTCCCCACTTTTCAATTTACTGATTATTACTTTTCCAATTTATCTAATCTTTAAAATCAAAGGTGAATTCTTTGCTGAGCATCCACCCTCTCATATTTTATTTAACTTCACCCTTGTTTCTGCTTTGTGTCCGCCAGCTACTGTATTTTCATTTCACTCCAATCCATTTGCTGCTTCAAAAAAAAAAAAAAGAAGAAAAAGAAAAAGTAGATAGATATAAAGATAGAGAGAAAGAGAGGGGGAGAGGGAAAGAGAGAGAGAGGAAACTTGCAGTGGGCAAAATATATCAATTAAAAATTAGGGTAAAAATAGTCTTTCATGTGCAGTGCATGTCCCTGAGCTAGATTAACATTGCTGTGAGCGTGTTGCACTAGTCAGTTCATTGCCTGAGGAAAGTTTGCAGGCAAAATTCATCTGCACAGCTAGCACACTTGAAAGACTCAGGCACAGGGCTGTGTTCATGGCCTGGCAACAACAAAACACCTGCTTGAAGTTGAGACAGAATAGCAAGCTGGATGGAGTTCAAAAGAATGAAATGATAATCACACCCTGATTAACAAAAAAGTGAATTACTGTAGTCCTTTGTCAATAGCTGGCCTATTTGCATACTATCTTGCAATGCCCAACAGGTTAGAACTTTTTAGTTACACATGGTCAAACATTAAAAAATGGAAGGAAAAAGCTTTACGCCTGTGTAACTCAGACACATTGCATGCATATTGTGTGTGTTACATCTTCTTAATGCTATCTAGTCCGATGTTGGCAAGTGCAGGGAAAACTCCACCCACTATCATTCCTCCTTCTCCCCTTCCCCCACCTTCCAAAAATATACTAGGCAAACAACAAATACAGCCTATAATTTTGTTTGGCACAAATGTTTTTAATGTATTTGACAACAAACAACTGTATATTAAACCAATTTGTTTCAGCAGATGAAAGTGAGTAATTTTAGATTCAGTCCATTAGAGCTGCTCTTGGCTATGTGAGTTTTTTGAGGTTTATCAGCAAAAAAACCCTGTAACAGTCTACAATGCCAGAACATAAAACATGGAATGTACTACCTTAATTTCATACTGGATGCCTTTTGTTTCATAATTGAGTTTTCTGTGCATACCCTGGGTTTTATTTTAGATTAGTTTCAAAACTGAATGTTGTCATGATAAAATGAGCACTTCTGTATTCATATCTTTACATTGCTAATAAGGTAGTGAGGCATGGCAAAGTGGAAATAGAAAACATAATAAAGCCAAATTAATACTGCTGCTTGTTGTTTTTCTTTATATTATAAATGTAATATTATTCCATAGGTATTTATTAAAAAAATATCTTCCTTTGCTGCAGTATAAGCAAAGTCCTGCTGGACTATGTCTTCTGTTTATTCCAAGAATAGGCAAAGCACAGATTAGCAGTGGTGTCTTAACTTTCCCTGGCAATATCCCTCCTTTGTAGGAAAGAGTATGACAGGAAGTGACTTCATGGAATCATTTCCCTACTGTAGCTGAGATCAAATATGTCATTGCAAATATGTCACTTTTCTAGTTTGTTCTTAAAAATGTTCACAGCTGAAAACTGTAGCCATAGAAGATATTTTCAAAACACACCTAAATCTCCACTATTCCAAGTATGCTTTCATTTGTGCCTGTTACATCTCATGCTTCTCATCTTGGACAAAGAAAAGAGATTATTCTGTTCCTCACTGCAGAAGCCTTCTGTTTATTAGGAGATTAATGATTTGTCTCCACTTTCTTCTGCAGCCTGATGAAGACCGGTACCCTCAGTCTTCCCCCATGGATAATGCTTTTTAAACCTCTAAATTCCATGTTTCTCTCCTGCATATGATCTCCAATTGGTCCTTTGAGGGCTTAGAAGTAATAGAGCAGAGGGATGACTTCATGTGTCTTATGGGTTATTCTCCTGTTCCCTTCTCTTATTTGGCAATGATATAACATTGCAACTCTAAACATACACTAATATTTGTCTTGCTATCTACTGTGACACCAAATTTCTTTCTGCAGAATTTTTATATAACCGCTTTTCTCCCCATACTGGTTTTACAATGGATAACTACCTCCCTTGTTGTATAAATATGAATCTATTCTTTTTTTGCAGACAGTTTTTCTAGTGTTTCAAGACAATTTTACATTGTCTTCATGTTCTCCGGCACTTTTGTGGTTGTGTTGCTTCCCGCTCACTTAATAAGCACTCCATCACCTGTGTCACAAAAGGAAATCTTGAAGAGGACGATAACAGATGATCTGTTTGCTTTTATCAGTAAACCATAATCTTCGATAACCTTTGTTTACCGACACTGTAGCATTTTTTTCTAAAACGTGTCTTTCTAACTGGCTTAGGAAAATGCCATGCACACATTGTTAAAAGATTTCTACTGTCTAAAATACATCTACTGCTTCTGCTTTGTCCACAGGGCCTACTACTCTATAATAGAAGGAAATTATTTGCTCTTGACAAACTCATGCTGGCTGCTACTCGGTTTTCCGTTACCTTCCAGGTTACATATCGTTTGTTGGATCATTTGGTTCAGTAGTTTTCCGAGCACTGAAATTAAATTGGTTGATCCATAATTCTCTGTTCCTCATTTTAGTATGCCTATCTCATTTTAGAGGTGGGAAGTCCATCTGCACTGTTCCAGTCCAGTACCACTCCTGTTCTTTATGTTCTCAGAGATCATTGCTAACAGCTCTCATATTGCTGTAGTTGAGCCTTTCAGTAATTTAGAATGAGGTACATGCTCCACATGGCCTAAAGTATCTGATTTCCTCACATATTCTCTATTCCTGTCCTAGGTAGATAGAGTACTCTGTTTTTTATTAACTGTGCTTCATTAATTGCCACTCTCTTATTTCAGACTTTTTTTTTAAGGGAGACTGAAGCAGCTAAGGTTTATACATCATATAGTAATAGCCTTCCTTCTTGGTCAACTGGCATTTTAGGTGTTATTATTATTATTATCGGTATACATATACAACTGCCACAATCTTAAATATAACTTACTATTTTTTCCCTCATTCTTTATGTTTTGAATTTTACATATTTGAGTTATATTTTCTACTTATCATTAGTAAACTGAAATTTCCATTTTCTACATACTGCCTTACTATCTTTGAAGTCAATAAAGTATTCATAATTTAGTCAGCTTAATCTCTTTATCATATTTCTATTTGTCCTCCACACTGGGATAGTTTGTACTTGCACCATTAGTATCAATTGAAAAAAATAAATCTTCTTAAATGCTTTTTTTTCCTTATACTTGTTTCCCATAATAAATTCCCCCAAAACACTCTCTGGATTTACAGAAGCCTGCCCTCTTGAAGTCCACTTTTTCTTATCATGCTGGTTTCCATTATGCTGTCTCTTTGTCTTCCTCCCTCCCTCCCTGCTACCCTTTCTCCTTTTCCTTAAGATCATGACTGTATTTGTTTTATGGTCACTCTAGCTCAATTTGCCTTCCATCTGCCTTTTCTCAGTAATCTTCTACTAGCTAGAATCACATCTGGAATGTCCAGATCTTTTTTTCAAAATATCAAAAATTTGGCATGAAAACATCAAAAACATCATGAGTATACACCAAGAACTGGTTTGGTGATCTGTGTTATGATCCCCAACAGCACATACTTGCACATTCTCCCTCCATCCAACAAATATTAGTCAAACTTCCTGAATAGACACCAAGAACTTGTTTGGCAATCTGTGTTACAATCCCCAAATAGCACATACTGACACATTGTCCCTCCATCCAACGAATATTAATCTACACAGTATAACAGCTTCAACACTATAATAGCTTCAATACAAGGCCATGGGAATCTTTCCTTCCAGTGTAGTGGTTCTGGTAAGTTTATAGGGGGGGACCTCGGAGTCCTTGGGATGAGAGGAAAGGTGATCCAAGTTCTTTTTCACACTCTGGTGAGTACTGTAATCATCATGCTATCAGATCAGTGGTGAATCTCTTAAAAATCAGATGCTGCAATACTCAGCACAGTAACTCCCATGCCCTTTATGGTTTTAGCCTGATGTATATTTTCAGTATCACATATGAAATTATTTATTGAGCTGTGACCTTCCCTGACCCATATGCTTGTCTAGAACTTTATTAGTCTTTGAATGGAGTCATGGATCAAATCTTTAATTTGGGAGTTGTCCAAGGAGACAGACTTGCTTTCTATTCCCCTACAGTGTTGGAACATGCTCAATTGATGAAGAATTCACAACTTCATTCCTTCAGTTCAGTGGAACCTCTGTAAGTTTAATTTGAAAACCGCCAGTGAGAAAGTAAAATACAGTTTGAATTCTGATGGAAAAGTCTATGTTTTTGTGATGCTCACTAGATATCAGAAATATTACAGATAAAGTTTCTGTATCCAGTAGAGTAGTATTCCACCACTACGCTTTCAAAAAGAATAAGATATTCAGGTGTGACATGAAAGCAACGAAGGTATCTAAATCCCTTTAAAAGTTTTGCCTTATCTACAGTTATGGATCATATCCTTTCATTAACCTGTGTCCTATCAATCTAGTTGTTCTGATCTCTCAGAATCCACACTGAATCAGCCGTACTCCATCTTGGTGTTAGAATGGAAAACTCAAGAACTAACTATAGCGCATCATTTTACAGTGCAGCTAATATATATTTTGGTTTGACTGCTGAGTGTATCAGCTTTTTCATTTGCAATAACTAAAAATGAAAAAATCCCAAACCAAACCTCCTTTAAAAGATTTATATAAAATTCAGAAAATAGGAAGTCCAGTTACTCTGATGTATGGCAGGAAATACCTGTTCACATTTTTTCAAATGTCTTGAGATTTTCCCATTATGTTTTCAAGCCATACATTTATTAGAGGTTAATAAAATGCTGTTACAAGGAAGGTAGAAATCTATTATTTTTCATTTTTGTTTTGACAAGACTTTTTTGGTGATTAACAATTTTCACATGATATAGAACCATCTCGTCAGAGAATAGCTCAGGCCAGAGCCTTTTTTTTGGATACTGCTCCACAGTATGTTTTTCAGAGCTCAACCAAAACTTCTGAACAACAACTTAAATGGCAAATATTCCTTGAGGACAATGACAAGTGAATATAGCACAGGGAGAGGAAGGCAAAGATGAATGTCACACTTGTATGGCTATCTAAATGCAGGCATTGCTCAAGCTTCATAATTTGGGGAAGTGGGATGCTAAAGAAAGCTTGTGAAGAAGAGATATCAATAAAGTGTTAGTGCCTCCTTCCCTGTAGCCATTATTGTCATGTAGCACTGACATTATTTAATGTCATTTAATGCCATTTAATGTAATAATGTCATTTAATTTAATGTCATTGATACAGTATTTAATAATGGGTTGGAGGAGAATAAAGTATCTACCCATCTGTGTTGCTTCAGTGACAAGCTGATCACAGGAAAGGGTGTTTGGAAACATCTAGTAGACATGCAGGTGCTGTTATACTGACTGCAGAGAACTGTGTTTTGAAACTTAGCATATGAGGCCATTTTAAAACCAATGGTGTTGCACTGTGGCGTAGGATTTCCAGACAGGATACACAGGCTCACCAGACATACCTGTTCCATACCACATGAGCTCTCAAACATGCAACAAACTCATCAGATTTGCAGCTACTCTCTTCATATTGACATTCTACATTGAATTTATAAAAGTAAATGTTGTAATATTTCCCATTTTGAGATGAATACATCAAAAGTAGTTTGAGCAAGAAGAAGGAAAAAATGATACAGCATTTACACATTCGCAGGTTTTCTCTAACTCCTCCTAGCTCTTCTCCTCTGCAATTTCATTTTTAGGAATTCAAGTGACAATTTTCATCATCTGCTGTTGCCTTTTCCACAAGTTTTCTGCAATTCTTTAAAGAAAAGAAAACAAAACAGACTTTGAGAGTACGACACGGCTTGCATGCCTGTTCCTGATTAGCTTCATAGTAAGGAGATTTTTCTCCTCCCTGGCCAGTTCAGCTTATTAATACCACTTTCCTTGACCTTGTTCTGGACTTTATGGAGCAATTGATTTAGTGGCAGTCAGATGTGTCTAAAATTGGTCATAGCTACTGGTGACAACTCTTTTATGAAATGCAGTACTGAAACACCTATGTGCAACGATATGTCTCAGGCGAAGAGGAGCTCCTCTTACTTCAGGCTTTCTAGCCAATGTTGGGGCAACACACCCCTGTTCTCCAGTGCTATATATCTTTTATAATTACCGATAGCCCTAGAAAACCAAGACAGCAGAAAAATGGCTACTGTGGGGCTACTAAGAAGTAGTGCTGTCAGTTTTACAATGGGCAGTATTACTAAACATCGCAAGACCTAGAGAAAAAGAAGATACTGGTATGCACTGTGGTATACACTCTCTCAAATAGTCATCTTGCAGAATTGTGTCCAGTTTGCTTTCCTCACCTGACTTATTTCCAGCAAATATCAAAGACTGGAGTATTCCTGTGAGATGGCTTGCTTTGCAACATCTATTACTGGATTTTACTTGGAGCAGTGGCTGTGTTTATTCAAATGGGTTGAAATTATCCTAATGGATGTGACCTCTACTACTGGCATTATCAGATTCCTGTGTACACTGTTTTTCCATCACTTGAAGCAAGTTATCCTTGTTTCCACTGCCTGAAAAGGGTTTTGATTTACAACCAGGCAGGTTTTTGCAGACACGATGGGTGTGCAATACAGTATCTGGGTAATGTCATTTTCTATTAAATGGCTTGCTGAGAGCTTGGTGGAATAATTCAAATAGGGCAGGCTGTAGATGAAGCTTTCAACTGATCAGCTTTTCCTTAGTTCCATCAGAGTCTGTCAAAACATCTGCATTTCCCATATGTAGATATTTGGGTCATACAGCACATTAGCTTGTGCCTGTTAGTTTAAAACTGTTGCTGCTCATTCCAGATTTCACCTGCACCCTGCAGTTTAACTTCCACATTTTAAATATTTTGGCTTGGAGAGAGAGTGATAGTCTAACCATTAAAACCCAGACGCTTGAGCATTGGCCACGGATATTCACACTGCACAGCTGATATGATCATTTCTGCATCTGAATGGTATCTACTATTAGATTCTTCTCTTTTAGACACCCTAATCCTTGCAACCTTCTTTCTTTTTCCATGAATGGATGAATCGGTCCCTCATATAACAATATCCACAGTATGAACGGGATAGCTCTTCTGAAGACCTTGGTTCAGCCTGAGTCTGTAGACACCTGTGTACAGCTTTGTACTCATGCTGAAGCTTGAAATAGTTTCATAGACTCCACAGTGAGTTTTGTTCACACTGTTGAAGAGCCAGTCCAGTTTTCTGCCAGAGTCCTTGCCCAGAGACCCAGATGGAGAGGCATATAAGGATAGTGGAATATGAAAGAAATAGGGCTTCAGAAGAAGTTGTGCTGGGAATGCAAGGTCTGACCGGGAAATTAAATTCCGTTTTCTTCTACAGCAGGCCAGAGGCCATGGTACAAACCTCCTACTGCCACAGCAAATATTCCACCGTGTCGACTATATGTTTTACATGGGAAGTCTGGTTTACTGTAGGCACGTAAACACAGAGCCTGAATGTCCTTGACATTATGTGGACATCTACCTCATCTAAGTTCAGTCTGAGAACTCATTTATTTAGTGTCCCAGCTGTGCTCCCTAACACAGAAAGATTTGAAATGCTCTTACCCATCCTTTTGGAATAACACCAGAAGAGAATAGATGAATAGCTGCGCTCCTGAGTGACCAATATTTCTATACTATTACAGATTAATTTCTTAAACCCAGTGAAGCTATCTTCTTCCTCAGTATATATTCAGTGTAACTAGTATTCAAATCTGTGTGTGGGACTCCTGTCAGTTCATTAGCCACAAATAAATTTATTTTGTTGATATCTTAGCATGCATAAAAGGCTCAGAATTGTGATTCTGACATCTATGAAAATGCATACAGGTGTTTAAGGCAGCCTATAGAAGTTTATATATTAATGCAGTATAAGTGCATGTTAATTCAGTGACATGCCTCAGCTCTAGCATGGACATGAATCCAGTTCCATATCGATCCATTCATTGCCTCTCTGAACCAAGGAGCTTACGCTCTTTTCCTTCCCACATCTGCTTGTCTGCTTAAAGACAGTCCCTACTGTAATTCAGATTACTGTAATTCAGAAAGGTATTTGTAAAATCAAATGTGAGTTTTGAGGAGATCTAGTTGTTCATCAAAGGTGGCAGTCAGGCTTTTCCAACCTGTTGCAGACTTTTTAAATTTCTCTATTAGAATTGTAAGGAAGGCATTTGCAGCTACTTTAGAGACACTACCATATGTTTTCTGGACATAATACCCTTTTTGGAAACACAGTTATGCCTATAATGGAGAAACGCATGACAAATTTATGTATTCAATATAAATTGCTGTGTGAGAATTATTCACTTAAATTAAGAAAATACATTGATTTTCTTTATTTGGTTATATTGAGACTAAATTTACATTGTGAAGTTTCATCTGTTTATGCTATGACTGAATTTTGACCTTTGCATGTGAAAACATCTCAGCAGTCCAAGTAGCCATAGGAATTTCCTGTCATCACATAGCAATAAAGTACAAATAGTACCAGCGCTGTGCAAATTTCTTCTTCCTTAGCATGATCATATTTACATGAATGCAAGAGTCCAAATTATGTCACTACATCTCCTTACTAACTTTTTAGTTATGTCTTGTCACCTGAGCCAAGAATAAACGGTTTTAACTAATCAATTAGCAAAAGCACTCTTTTTTTTTTTTTTTTTTTTTTTTTACAGACATAGTACATGGGAGCTATGTAGATAGTTTCTCAGTTCTAGGAGACTGTGAAAAGTGATTTCATTCTTGACATTTATTATTCTAGACATGCAAAAGCTCTTAAGTTAACAACCAAACTGAATCAAGGTAGGATGAATGCACTGACCCACACATGTAATTTTTCATAAGGAAGCTAATTATTTTTCATTCTAATTTCTGTAGAAGCAAACAGGCTTAAGAAACACAGGCAGTACCACCAGATGATCATAAAAAATGAGTCAAGTGAAAAGGAATTGTTTTCCTTCAGATCAATTCTAATAGCCCATCCACGTGATGAACAAGAAAAGCTGTAAAGAAGAATCGGAATCCTCCTGCCAGGAAAAGTAGTGCTTTCACACAATTTCCTTGTTGCTAGTCCTGTAGCAGAGGGAATTTTGTATCATAGTTAATATTCAGGCAGATGCCACTTGACCACCACCTTTCACTTAAAAGGAAAGCATTCAAAAGGAAAATGAATTAGTCACCATTTTTCCTAAAGGAACTAAATTAAACATAACAACAAAATGTAGATGTAAACCAGTCTGGTCCTTCTGGGACTGATAGACATATTTTTTTTTCCCCAAATGCTAACTTAACTTAAGAGGTTTGCGCACCTAGTATTCTATTTTCAGTTTCATTTTATTTGACTTCAGGAAGCACTAACCAATCTAGGAAGAAAACCTTTTAAAAGAGTTATTTATACTCAAACTTCAGAGGATAAAGACAATGGAAAGTGCAAAAATCAACTCAAATATCTTCAGAAATAATTTAACTCTCATGTCACTGCTGACTGACAGCTCTAATAAATTCCTACATTTTAAGCAGACTTACATTTCACATGCATTTGCTCTCCACTACTGAGCAGAGTGGAACATCTATTGTCAAATGCATAAAATAACATTAGAAATGCAAACTTAATGTAGCCAATGGTAATGTGTTATTTAAAACTTATGAGCCTGAATAAGGGCTTATTTTCTCCAAATTGAAATTTATAGTTTCATTTTAAAGTGCTAACTTGAATATTGATGGGCTTTAGGCATGCTGTTATAAAATGGGAATGAAAAACAAAGCAAGTAACTATGAGGAATAAAGCTGCTATTATGGTAATATATGGAAACTTATATAAAAAGTGGATCCTAGTTACCTGTGCTAATAGCAAAAAACATACAGTAAAAATTGTGCAACTTGTATAGGGAAGTCATACTTTCCTACAATATATGTCAAATCATTATAAATTCTAGGTTTAGAGTCACAATCTTTAAACATTGGTGGCTGGAGAGTAATTTTGAAAATGCAATTGCACCAGAAAGCAGGTGATAGTTTCATCTCTCTTTCCTTTTGAAGCTTTTTTGATATTTTTTCTCTGGTTCCACTATGATCAGTGAAAATAAAGAACAAAGAGGGTGTTTCTCAGCTGCTTTCTGGCACCAGATTTTCTTGACACTAGACGATTATACCGTACATGGCCATAGGAAAGCTAATTAAATTTATATTAAACACAAATCTCCTTCAGTTTCATAATAAAAAATACTGATCTACCATATCTTGATTTTACAGATAGTCCAAACCACTGAAGTTTGTTTCCACTTCATCTATTCAAACATATTTTTGACCCGTACATAGGTACTGCAAAAGTGATGCAGTATAGCACAGGGCATACAAAAATACTAACTTGAAATTCTGTAGTACTTGTCATCTCTTGATGCAAATGTTTTACAAAGCAGTAAATAGCTTATAAGGTACCCCTGGTGGAAGCATTTATGATGGAAAATTCTGACGATGATTACGCTTAGGAGTTACCTAATTCTTCTGAAAATCACAGGTTTTGGTCAGTTGCTGAATTAAGAACAGAATTCAGCCTCCCAAATCCAATGCATGCAGTTTAGTCCTGCAGGTGCGATTCTTCAGACTAAAAATGCTAACTGCCATAGGTTGGAAACTCAGATCCAATCCTGCTTAACTTAGGCATTAGAAGAAGGTGTAGTAGAGTTAATCAGACTGTAATAAACACTTTTCTCTCACAATCAAAAGTGCTGCTGGAAATAAAATACAGTAAAATTGTCCAATTGCTTTAGAAACAGTAGAAACATCTCCACCATACTTTGTTTTTAGAAATGAACGTCAAACATCTCTTCTACACAACGGCAAGATTAGCTCAAAGACTGCTTTCCATATGTTCTCTTTCGATCTCTGTACAAGAAATAGGTTGTGACAAGCTTTTCCCCTTTTGTTTATGGATCTTTCTAACACCTTTCCAGGTTGCTTAAGTAGGCCTGTTTTCAACTTCACAGATCATTCCTGAGTGCTTTCTGAAGTGTGCTTCAGCTCTCCTCTAAAGCCACGCTCCCTGCTAGGAACATGCTGATACTTTTTGCTGCCTGTGTCAAACTATTGCCATATTGTTTTGGGCAACACAACTTTCTCCTTTCCATGAGCTTGGCCACTGCTGAAGTTTATTTTTCTTCAAGGAGACAGATTTCGTGAAACACAGGTGAGGACTCAGGAGAGAAATATATTCTTAAACAGCCCAGCCCAAACTAAACCAATCTTAATGCTTCAACAGCTACAGGACTTAAACGATAACTGAGATGAAAGTACAGAAATCAGGTTCATTCTCTAGTTATAATTTGGGTGTAGCTGGGTATTGGGGCTGTGCCTATATGCTCACTCATTCACTCGAATCATTAATTCATTCACCTGTATATGTGGGATATCAGTCACCTGTACAGACGAGATATTAGATTGGGTTTGGACTGGGGAACAACTTGAAACGAGGTGACAGGTGGAACATTTGCAATGAAGTATTTGACTGTTACAGAAACCTAGGTGGTAATTTTTTGTCAGTTCTAGAAATTCCTCAAGGCAACTCCTGCTGTGTCATGTCTGATCAGCATACTTAAATGTGTTGATTATCAATGTGGGTGGAGTGTCCCAAAGGCTGCCCTCTGTGATTCCTGCCACAGAAGTAATCAAATTGTGCATGGATAGGACATAGGAAACCAAATATTCAGTAGAAGCTGTTGCTGCATGAACGGCATCTAGAACAGTCCTTCCACTGTAGTTAAGATATTTAACAGATATTTTGTATGTAGTTAAGAGAGGGGGAGTAGAACCAGTTGAGCAAAACCAATAGTTTGAGGCACTCTCTCAATCCAGCTAAAGATGCTGCTGCAAGAAGCCTTGCAATGGAGACTCCTTTTGCCACAGGACAGCTATAAAACACCCTGCTCAGGAGATTTGATTTCCCAGATGCACATTACCCAAGGCTTATTATCTACTCCCTGCCATCTATTATGCTAGTAACACATGTTAAGACAGAAAGTATATTAATATTAAAAAAAATTATTATACATTATTGGTGCATTATTTAACTAATGTAACTTTAAGACAATAAAAACACCAGTTGCCATACATTTCTTTAGTACACAGCATGGATTCAAGGCCTTTTTCTGGTTTAGCATGACTCCTCCAAATGTGAACGTACTCAAATTTGCCTTATTACTGGCCACATTTATTACATCTAGTGATAACCTGAATTGTTTCTTATAATTAAATTATTTCTTCAACAAGTGGTTCTCAAACTATTTTACAAGAAGCAATTTACTAAAGGGAAAGTTTGTGTAATAATTTTATGGTTGTGAAAATGCTGAAAACGTTTAATTTACAAACATACCCTTTATTAAAAAGTCAGGCGTCAAATCTAAGGCCTGCTCAAAATATGCATTTGCCCAGAGTGATCATTTTGAAGAAGAGGAAAATTCAGGCAGCAGGATACTCCAAGTAAAGACATCATGTTCAGGAAGGTAGTGACGAGTGGCTGTATTTTGTTTTGTTCATGTCTTACACCTGCTCTAAAAATTGCAGACTACATCCAGTCTCCTACCTTGATTTCTCAGTGCTGCTGCTCAACTGAGCACCTTACAGTAAATTATGAGATAGTTGCGAAGATATGTTACTGTATTAACTTCTTGGCCTCCAAATCAATTAATTAAGTTCCTGTCTGGGCATTTTATGAGAACACACTTTTTCATTCCTTTTTCTCCTATTTTCTTTTTTTTTTTTTCTGGAGAAGAGAAGGCTCCAGGGAGACCTTATTTCTGTCTTTCAATATGTAAAGGGGACTTATAAGACAGAGAGAGACTTTCTGCCAAAGCCTTCTTTCTTCCAAGGACAGGAAAAGGGGCAACAGTTTTAAACTGAAGGAGGGTATATTTAGAATGGACATAGGGAAAAAACTTTTTATGATGAAGGTAGTGAGACACTGGAACAGGTTGCTCAGAGAAGTTGTGAATTGGAAGAGTTCAAAGTCAGGCTGGATGGGACTTTGAGAAACCTGATCTAGTGAAAAATGTCCCTGCACATGTCATAGAGGTTGGACTAGATGATCTTTAAAGGTCCCTTCCAACCCAAACCATTCTATGATTCTATGAAATTTTTGGATGATGTTAAAACTTAAAAAATTACATGGGAAGAGCAGGTGCTCCATTCACAAACAGTGCAAACATAAGTGCTGATCTTCTCATTAGTCCATAGAGTCTTCACAGATTTAGGAAGCCCCAGAGCTCTGGAATGACACGCTAGTAAGCTGACAGAAACTAATTGCATTAGGTTTGCAGAAAGAAAACCTTTCTGATAAGTGTTTGCCAGAATGTGATAGAACATAGCAGAGAATTGTTGAAAGGGTCTAAGAGTTAGATAGAATAATTGGAGCTTATTCTTACTTTTCAGCTGAAGCTTTTTAACCACCATGTTATGTGTACTTTTTGGTCCGCTGAAGCCTAAATTACATAGCAACTACGATATCACCGCTAAGTTTCAGTTAGCATTGATCTGACTGCTATTGCTGGGAAAGCTTCATCACTCAGGCTGTATCTGATAGAACCCAGTGGAGATGATCTCTAGAGTTTATTTTCAAATGAGAGGTCTAACATTTCTGTTTCTCTCTACCCTTTCTAGACTGTTAACTTTTATTAGTAGTGCCCGGGCACTGTCAGAAACTGAACTTTTGCAGTGATCTATAGAAGCACAGGGAAATGTCTGCTATCACCTTGGCTCAGTCTCTGCTTGCCATAGTTCCAAAAAACAGAATTCAGTCTTGTGTCAGAGCCAATAGTTCTTCCATTTTTGATACAGAACATTGCTTAAACTACCACTGAGCTGACAGCCTGAATCTTAGATCTTGAAGAGCATAGCTCACTTGTACTGCAATATGTAAGACATCTTTGGTTTTGACACTGATAGAGATGCTATAAATAAGAACAGGTTCTAAGTGAGATTACAAATCTCACTGAAGTTTGCTGCATTTCCAACTTTTTATTCTAGTTCAAATATGACAAAAAAGAAAACCTCTTTGATAAAGCCTTTTGAAAAATACGTTCTTTAAATAGCTAAAATACATGTAATGCATAGTTCATAACAATGATTTTTTTAAAAAAATATATTGACTTATTCTAATCCAATGGAAAGCAAACTAACTCCAATATATTATAATTGTGAATTGTGTAGCTGGCTTCTTTCGTGACCTACTGAAATATTTATAGCGGACAGAGAAGAGGCAGTCACAACTGCAAACTCCTGCAGCTGGGGACATCTATGTCACTGTGGGCTTCCCTGAGACAGCTCTGCCCTAATTTCATCTGACTTTGAATATGTGCAAATCACAAGGAAATGTGAATTGACTACAGACTGAGAAAATCAGCAAAGACAGAAAATCATTTCAGATCACAGTGTTATCAATATTTTACTCAGTCAGGATTAGTTATCTTCTCCAGAAATTTCTAACCCTAGTATCTAGAAATGTATATGATTTCCTTAAAACAGTGATGAATAGAAAAAAATCTATGTAGAATTTAAACATGCTGTTTGTCCATGTTTGTTCACATGACATGAAAGAAACAATTGTCTAACTTCACCATGGGTGGACAACATAAAGCTTTATGATGGGTTGCTATAAATAAAGTTTAAAAGCATTTATAATATGCACTGCTTCCTATCTGCTGTATACTAATATTTTGTGGAATCATACTTGGAATTCATTAACACTGACATGACTGTGACCTTGAATTCAATAATCAATGCCATGATACCATTAAAGTCCTTCCTGATACCCAGAAGCGAAAGGGTATGCTTTGTTCCAGCCTCAATCATCTTCTGAAATCCCCATGGTGATGCCTCAAAAGTTTGAGGTCTTTTTATGTTTCTTTTAGTTTTAAAGGAAACAGGAAGTAGTCTACAACCTTGACCTTTGACAGACTGAGTTCCCAATTTGATTAGCTCAAGGCCAAATAAGGCCTTTTCATATCAAAATCTTTTCTGGATATATTGTTATGTAATAAATTTTCACTTGACTAGAGGAAAGCAAAATATCAAAAGCAAACAAACGAAAATATCAGTTGTCAGTTCATCCTAATGGGCTAACTCAGTGACTGCTTATTCATTGTGCTGGATCACTTTGATTGTGGATGCCAGCAGTATCTGAGATGGCAGGGGTAATACAGGAAAATATGTTTAAGAAATGTCAAAAGGTTTTGATCAAATTAAAATGTCTAAGGCATACTCAGGGCAATCAGCTTCAACACAGAAGTTCAAATGGAGAAGAGGAACATGCTGGAGGGTGGATTTTTTGTTGGTTTTGTTTTTTTTTCCTTTTTTCTAAGGATGATTGCATACCTGCTTAGCAAAAACTATCATTGTTTATCTTGTCATCTCCGCATACAAGGCGTGCTGAATCTCCTAATACAAAATATCATAAATTAATAGGGAATTTTGCCATCAGTCTTAACCATCTGTCAGTTTTTATTTATTTTTTAGAAGAGGTTGCATAGTTTTTCTCTCACAGCTTACTTTTACCAGGGAATTTTTATTCTGTGGTAATATTAATCTTTTCAATATTCTCTGTAAAAAGGCCAAAGAAATCCAGCTGTGTTTGTCAAGGGGTGAGTGGTAAGGCAATGATATGTATTCCTCTGTATTACCTTTGTTCTGTCTGTGTCTCAGAAAAAAATCTGTATGAAAGGATACGCAGAAATTTTGCTTAAAGGAAACATTAGTTGTCTCCAGAAAACACTGCTGGGTTAAACCTTACATTAACTGTATGCAAAACTTTGATAACTCAGAATTAATAGTTTCCAGTCAACTTTCAAAGAGATAGTACCACATAAGTCTTCCAATTAAAAAGAAAATTAATGCACACAGAATCCATTATAAATAGCATCAAATATAGCAAACCATATTTGGAATACTTTGATTAAATTTTAAACAAAACCTGTTGGTGGGAATTACTGATGATAATATGTCCCTCAAAGTTCCCCTCTTCATTGTGATTACATGTATTCAAATATAAAGTATTAACTTAATATTTACATTGCCATATTTAAGTACTTTACACTTAAACATATTCTCCTCTGATCTTGTCCGGGAGCTAAAGTCTCAGGTTCTGTATATGGTAGATCACTATTACTTTAGAAATTGAGTCAAAATCTCCTCTGAAAAACTCAACAATCTCTCACCAAACAGCAGGCCAGCAGTCTCCACTGCCACCAGAGCTCTCAAGTTTGCTCAGCTGGCCTCCACTTGCAGGCAAAAGCCAAACGTAACCTGAATATTATGGTATGTAACGGAGGCACAGTGCTCATAACAGGCACCTTTTTCAGTCCTGCATGGAGCCACAGAGGAGTCTACAGATCTGCCTTTCGCTGCTGTAATTAAAACCTTTCCTCCTTGCTCAGAGTTCGGTGGTAACTAGGCATGTCCTGTCAGATGGTTCATCTGCAATGAAATCTTCTTATGCAGTCTCAGAAGCAGCTACTGAGCCAGTCCAGTAACTGTCATACAGCTATTTCTGGGTCTGCCTGGGTCCTCCGAGCAGAGCAGAGCAGAGCAGCACTGCACACCACATGTGTGCAGAGACGCAGAACATCCCAGCTGAACGCCATGTCTCTGCCCATTGCTCCACGCACTCCCTTTCTTTGGGCTAGGGCATATGGCTTACATTTCCAGACAGTACCTTTCCTTATAATAATACTGCAAAACAAATAACAATGCCAGTGACGGGGATTCCTTCCAACAGCTTAAGCCAATTTAAAAACTCTCTCACTTCTTGCTTTTAAAGCAAACAAACAACAGAACAGATTATTTCCAGACCATTTTATTACTTCTATGAGATCAGGCAGTCTGACTTTCATCACTCCCCTTTTTATAATTTGTGACTTTATTATTTAAAAAAATTCTACTTCTCTTTTTCAGGAAGACCCTTTATGGGGATAAGAGTCATGGATATTGTAAAAAGACTTGGTGCTGGAATGTCAATTAACACAAGTATAATTATTGGTTCAGCGACAGCACTGCAAACCTGCTTGATACCCAGAAGCAAGAGGTACTGCAAATAATATATTCGTCACAAATATTGCCATGTGCAGAACAGAGGAAAGGCAACCTAATCTCTGACTTGCCTCAGCAGTAAACTATATTTTTCCCAAATCAGTGCTCCCTGTGGCATCCTCTCTGTATTCCATGTTGATTTGTTCAGCTTACACTGTTTGAATTTCCTAATAATGACTGAATAGCAGATGAGTGTTTTCGATAACTTGCTTGAGAGTTATCTTGGCCATGCTGGTTAGAAGTGTATCAACCTTCTGAGCTGCACAACTTCTGAGTTCTGCACAACGAGATTTAGGATGATGATTGTGATGGTGACTATTTCTCAGTTAATCTTTTAAAGCTTCCTCTGAAAAAAAAAAAGAAATAAAAAAAAAAATATAATAAATAAATAAATAAATGAATAACAGGAGGGAGGTGGGAAAAATAACAGCAGTGTTCAGGTCTGTAATCACAGCAGTGGCTGCCCCTGTCCGTGTCTAATGTAAGGGTTATGGAATATCATAATCCCTTCTCTGAGCTCCTTTACAGCAGCAATGATGACTAAATTTCTTGTGTCTTATCACACTGTCACAGACTGGAACTAGGAGAAGGAACTCTGAAGAAAACACAGCATGAAAACTAGAGAGCAGATGATCAGATTAGCTGCTATTGGATTTGTTAGCAGGGCCACAATCTGACTGAAACAGGCTCGATTCCGAGGCCCACGGAGATTTAAACCATCAGCCCCTCCCCATCCCCCCCCTTATCCCTATCATACCATTATTTATTTTTTTTAATATATATCCCCCTTCTCCACATAACACACATCCTTCTACCCATTTTAAGTCATCTTCCAAAAGGATGAGGTTAAGAGTTAACACTTCACAGGTTCCAGTGGTATCAGATGAGCTGATGGATTTTGAGTAAGAGGATCCATCGAAAATACCACACAAAAAAATCCCCAAATAAGACTGAAAAGCAGCATTCCTTTACTATTTAGTGAGATATTGTCCATTTTACAAGGTTTCTGCAATGGCACTTTACAGAGATCTGTTATAGTGTGTGCATTTGTGCTGCCTACATGATCCTTAATGTAGATCACATACCACCCACGGTTGTACAGTGGGACAAACACAGGGAGTGTAGACCAGTCATGATGGGCTACATCCAGTCCTAGTGACAGTGGGTACAAATCCCCGAGCATTCAGTAAAAATTTAGTCTGATGATGTGTGGCAGTTACCAGTTTATAAAAACAAATTGAATGTTATATTGCTTAAAATAACAGTTCTTATGTTCATGATGTGTAGTGAATATAGTACACATTCAACTTTTGATACAAAGTCAAGTTGGAAAGGAAACCAACTAGAATATTGTAGAGTATCCATTATAACATAAGAAACATGACATATAAAGAAGAGTTTCAGTAAAACTGCTAGAGGATGTAGTTTCATAAAAGATATGAAAACTTGTACAAAAGAAGCTCAGTTGTTGGAGGTTGCAGAGTCTAGTTGGAGGTCACTAACAAGTGGTGTTCCTCAGGGGTCAGTACTAGGTCCAGTCCTGTTCAATATATTCATTGATGACCTGGGATAGAGTGTACCATCAGCAAGTTTGCTGATGACACAAAACTGGGAGGGGTGGCTGACACGCCGGAAGGCTGTGCCGCCATACAGCATGACCTGGACAGGCTGCAGAATTGGGCAGAGAGGAACCTAATGAAATTCAACAAGGACAAGTGCAGGGTACTGCACTTGGGGAGGAATAACCCCATGCATCAGTATAGGTTAGGGTCTGACCTACTGGAGAGCAGCTCTGTGGAAAGGGACCTGGGAGTCTCCTGGTGGACAACAGGATGACCATGAGCCAGCCATGTGCCCTGGTGGTCAACAAGGCCAATGGCATCCTGGGTTTGCCTCAAGAAGAGTGTGGCCAGTAGGTTGAGGGAGGTCATCCTCCTCCTCTACTCTGTCCTGGTGAGGCCACATCTGGAGTATTGTGTCCAGGGCTCCCTGGTTCAAGAAGGACAGAGAACTGCTGGAAAGGGTACAGAAAAGGGCTACAAAGATGATTAGGGGATCATCTTTCTTATGAGGAAAGGCTTAGGCACTTCGGTCTTTTTAGTCTAGAGAAAAGAAGACTGAGGGGGGATCTTATCGATGCTTATAAATACTTAAAAGGAGGGTGGCAGTAGGATGGGACCAGTCTTTTTTCAGTGGTGCCCAGAGATAGAACAAGAGGTAACGGGCACAAACTTGNTACAAAGATGATTAGGGGATCATCTTTCTTATGAGGAAAGGCTTAGGCACTTCGGTCTTTTTAGTCTAGAGAAAAGAAGACTGAGGGGGGATCTTATCGATGCTTATAAATACTTAAAAGGAGGGTGGCAGTAGGATGGGACCAGTCTTTTTTCAGTGGTGCCCAGAGATAGAACAAGAGGTAACGGGCACAAACTTGAACATCAGAAGTTCCATCTTAACGTGAGGAGGAACTTCTTTACTTTGAAGATGGCAGAGCACTGGAACAGGCTGCCCAGAGAGGTTGTGGAGTCTCCCACTCTGGAGACATTCAAAACCCACCTGGACGCCATCCTGTGCAACCTGTTCTAGGTGACCCTGTTCTGTCAGGGGGGTTGGACTAGATGATCTCCAGAGGCCCCTTCCAAACCTGACCATTCTGTGATTCTGTGATTCTGTGAACTGTACAGTCAAGGTGAAAAGTTTTGCATACAACAACAACAAAAATAAGTGGAGTATCCAAGTCTTGAATTCTGTAAAGATATTCATAATGCACAAATATGAACACCTGCCTAAGTGTTTGCACAAGTGGGGTTTTAGTTTTCAGTTTAAGATGCGAAGCATGTTTCTATTCTTACTATTGCCAAATACAATATTTTCCAAATAAATCATCACAAAGAAACAAAGACGTATTGAACTCCAGCTCTGTAATTATCTTGATGAAATGCTATGTTCACTGCAGCGGTAGTTAGATACATAAAATAACTGCAGGGCCAGGATAATATTATAGTTGAGTGATAACTCCATTGTGTTTTAAATTAAGAATATTTGTACACCCATAACTGAAACGTGTATTTCACTTTCCTTTGAAAATCAGTGTGCTTCCTCAGTAGAATTTGTGGTTCCAATTTAAGGTCATTTCAGTGAGGGTTCTCAAATTACAATGATTCTATAAACTTCACGATATATTAATTTGTATAGATATGCATTTATTGAGAAGGCATTTCAAGAGTTTTGTTCTTTGGAGCTATGACAGAAATAGACCCGTCATTTGCTTCCTATCTTCTACCAAATATTCTTCACACCTAACAGTCATAGAATCATAGAATCGTTAAGGTTGGAAGGGACCTTTAAGATCATCAAGTCCAACCATTAACGTAACCTGACAAAACCACTTCTAAACCATATCCCCAAGTACCACATCTACCCTTTTTTTAAACACCTCCAGGGATGGCGAATCCACCACCTCCCTCAGAACACCAAGGAATTTTATCTGCATAACTTACAGCTTAGGCCACTCTTGCTCTCTGTATTGATCCCTGCAAAACTATTTATTCATTCATTCAAGATAATGTTTTTTTTTTTCTTTTTCAAGGGGATATGTTGATAAGACCTCACCTAAAGTCATTGCCTTGGCCATGATCCATCCTCACATATACAGCCAGCACTTCCAGATACTGTGCTCCCATTAAACGTTATTTACCCAATGACAAATAGGTAGGATGAAAACATTTTTAGATGTTTAATGTTGAATATCCTAGCTGCAGTTCTTTTGAAAAAATCAGTGTTATTCTGGAAAGCCACTTCACTTACTATTTTGCATTCCTGTGACAGCTGATACCATTTTTTTGTAGATGTAAACTGTTTTATTTCATTTTTTTTTTTAGATCAAGTAATACTCATGTGATCTTGCACTAGAAGATGGTTTGAAGAAATGGTTAGCTCAAATCACTCAGAAGCTTTGCTGGGACAGTGTGTACTCACCGTATTTACTGAGATAAAAATTTTGCTTTTTTCCCAGATCTTTGTTTTATTTTGGTATATTCTTTAGTCAGGCAATAGTGTCAGCATAGGATCTGGAGGATTTGAATTTTATTTTGCTATTTTTTTTAAAGTTTAGATCTGTTCAGATACTCTCATGCAATCTTTGTGGAAACCAACCTTATTCCTAGATACAAATTATGTTTGTGAAAACTTCTTCCACAATCCCTTTGAAAACTGAAGCAGTGCATTACAGCAAAGCTCTGCATGGCCCAAAGACCTACATCTGGAGAAGGGCAAAAGGAGAAACCTTTTTCAGCCTTCTTAAGTTATTAATTTAAAAATACTAAGATTCTTCAGGCTTAATTCTGTACTGAAAACAAAATTTGATCAAGAGTTGTATTACTTATGTTAGTCTGCAATAATGTAAGGAGCAGTTGTTTGATTTCTGCAACCTTCTTTTTACTTGTGTGATGAATGTAATAAAGAATACATGGTTGCCCAAAAGGACACATGGAATATAAAGAGGAGACCTTTAAAATCTGATAGTGAAGGCTCATCACAGCAGAATCCAATATCCTAAAGATCTCTAAACACTACACCATATTTTGATTTAGAAGACCTTAAAAAAATCCAAACCACAAATGGCATAGAGACAATAAGATAGTAATAGACTTTGAAATACTGCCTTTGCAATTAGTCTACCCATTTCCTTTTAACCAGGATTAGATAAATTCAAGTATAATAAGAAACTCTGACCTTAGTATCTGTCACCCTGACCAAAACGAATGCAAAGCGAGAAAATGCATGTACAAGTTACTCCTAATATAGTAGAGTGAAGCACATACAGTTTTTATGGAGCTGTCTTCAGTCAAAAGAGTACATTTATTTGTCATGAAAAATAAATAGATGAAACCATGTTTGGCTCTATCCAATTGTTCATCCAAACTACAGAAGCTTAATATTTTCCCACCAGATAGTTTTACAGTACCTGTACTTTGGAAAACAATACAAATGAAATATCGCATATTAAAAAAGCAGTCAGGAAATATCCACAGCTATTTTCGCTAGCACACACATAGTGAAATCAAGCTCAGCTCAAGCCATCATAAACGTATAAAAAGAATTCTGTAACCTAAGAGCCTACAAGCTAACCTACAAGCTTGAACATAGGAAGTTCCATCTTAACATGAGGAGGAACTTCTTTACTTTGAGGATGGCAGAGCACTGGAACAGGCTGCCCAGAGAGGTTGTGGAGTCTCCCACTCTGGAGACATTCAAAACCCACCTGGACGCTGTCCTGTGCAACCTGTTGTAGGTGACCCTGCTCTGTCAGGGGGGTTGGACTAGATGATCTCCAGAGGTCCCTTCCAACCCTGACGATTCTGTGATTCTGTGATTCTGTAAAATTCAGAATGTGTAAAGTGACTTCATTACTCCAATAGTGAACAGTGTTATTATTCTATCATGCTTATCTTCTCTCCCATTAGGGAGCAGCCTGGAATTAGTTACAGGTCATAGAGCTATTTGGACTTGTAGTACTATCTGCCACATCTAAAAAATAAGAATACCCTGACCACAGATCTACTGAGTTCAACCTCTCTAAGGTTCACTTTATCTTGAATAAATAAATAATATTTAATTACTTATAGAGAGTGGAAATTGAATTATTTATAGAAATAATTTCTCTAATAACAGAGGGAGAAATACCTCGCATGTCTTTCAGTGTAATGGAATAGCTATGGTGACTGGAGCAGGCATCACTTGCACCATACCACAATCACAGTCATGCGGGTGATTTCAGGTTGGACTTGTTGGACCTTTCTGAGTACAGTCCTTCTTGGACCAGCTTTTAGCTGTTCCCTCTTTCTCAGGATGGGAGCATATAATTCCTCCCTTTCCAGGCTATGCCCTTGATGTCGGACCAGATAGATCAGAGTTTACCTCAGGAAGTTCGGCTGTGATTTCCTGGGAGTAACGTCAGTGAGCAGATGACTTAGTAACACTGTATTTTTACTAGGTGAGAGGAAAACCTTTCTAGAGGAAACCAACTTTTAAACAACAGATGAAACAGTATTCCTTTTTAGCTCATGCCATACTAGCCTGTATGCTGGCCACCTGCCAGCAGCTGGTAAGGTGCTTTCAAATGCCCTATCCTCACCACAAACTTTCTCAGAAGCACTTTTCAGCTGATCAGTCCCTTTTAGTCTCTAGGACTTCACCTTCAATAAGGTAAAGCTTCAATGCACCTACAGATGGAATAAAAGGGTTTGTAGCCAGTAAACTGGTCCACTGCCTTTTAAATACACTGACATTCTTCTCTGAGGGTCCATCACAGCTTTTTTATTTTTTATTTGTTGGTAGATATTTTTACATAGAAAACTCTTGTAGCCCAACGAAAGATAAACGTAAAAAAACTGCACTTCTGTCTATTACTATGGCAGTCATAACATGAGGCTGGGGCACAGAGTGAAAGCAGAGGTGCATCTAGCCCACTAACCTGTCCCTGCCAATGACAATAAGAGGTTGGCTGGGGAGGAGTGTGAAAACAAAATAAGTTTTTAAAGATACATTGACAAGTACTCTCTTAGCCTTCAAAAGCTTGCATTTTAGAAGTTTCCTGAACCAGAAATGTTGTCCATATATTTACCAATCCTCAAAGGAATTCTCTTTTCTGAATTTTTCCAGTGACCCCTTGGATTCCACTAAATTTTCAGCACCTGAATTATCTAATTTATTCTTAGAGACCACTACCTTTAGACTCCTATAGACACCTATATTGAAAGTAGTAGTTTAAACTCTCTTTGTGGTTTATGAAGAACGACTGTAAAGAACTGACTTAAAGGAGGTCTAGACAACTCAGAGTCAAGGTCTGTGCTGTGAACATCTAAGTTAGCTAAGATGAATGCCAACATTTCTGCCAGTTACAGTTCTTCTGGGAAGTGTCAGATATAGCAAAATTAATCAATCTTCACAACTGCTCCCAGTTCCCAATAAAATACAGGCTAAACTTCTAGAAAAGTCAATATGGCATTTCAAAGAGAATTGTATCTTTATATATTCCATTGATTCAAAAACATAAAAGTCCCTCTTCTCTGAAATTATTGTCACTACATTAAAAAGATGGTATCAATGTTCACAAAATAAAATCTTCTTCCTACAAGAAAACCCCAGTTGAATGGTCACAGCATATGCCTCAGTCTTCAGTAATTTCTCATATGTTTTTACTTCCTTATATAAAAACAACAGCTTATTTTATTGTGTATTCAGTTCAAATGATCACAACAGTACAATACTTAACATCAGTTACAGAACAGGAGTTCTAATAGCATGTTCCCAACATTTGGCTAGATTTGCAAAACCAATATAGGGTTGATAACATTGCCTGAACATCCATAAGTTTGATTTTATAAGTGCATCACGTCTAAGAAGAAGAAAAAAAAATTGTTTCTCCTCTAATATTTATCTATGTTAAAATGTTTTACTTTCAAATTCAGTGCCTGGCAACCAATAAGAAAACCATTCTTCACTTCAGCAGTGAAGATACAGTTTCCTAATATTACAGAATAATTCTACTTTTTCAATTACTAGACAAAGATAGCCATATTCAGCAATGTCTGAAAAGGAAGTTAGTTTCTAAATGGTGAAGAGACTTTATTTTTTTCCAAGTTTTCAATTATAACTCAAGCTGAGCAGGAAATTTTTACTTAAAAATCTTTTATTAGAAAGTGCTCAAATTAAAATCCCAGTACTATCATCCTAGTTTCTCTGAAAAGTTTCTTGGGATGGACTTCTGCTTAGTGAGAGTACGCAATATCCTGGTTATTATTGTCAGGGCTATGGGGGCAACACCAGCCCTGCCTGTCCCTGCCCACCCCCTGGGGCTCCCCCAACTGCCCAGGGCCCAGGACCCCATCTCAGCCCCCAGGGCCGTCAGCCCCTGCCCCAGCGACGCCGCAGCAGGACCTGTCTCCAGCTCCCCCACAGCCCTGCCCTGCCCGATCATGGGCCACCGGAGCCGGGCCTGACCATGGGCCCATGTCCCAGCCCAGCCTCGNCCTGAGTCAATTCCCCTAGCCCCTTTGACGTATATTTATAGGGAATGGGACAGCCTGGCTAAGCAAAATTTTTAATCTTACTCCCTGCTCCCCTTTTAATCTATTCAGAAGGGTTGTTTAACCAATTGGATACAGTGCCACTGTCTCAGAAGATGATGCCCCCCCATGCCCCAGAAAGATCTAAAAAGATCATGAATACAACTTTGTGTCCTCAATTTATAACATTCCTACTGTTGAGTTGGCTTGATGAGACCTACAAGACTGTACAGAGTCAACAGAAACGTTCAGCAGAGCTTCCCAAAAGCCACATGCCCTTTTCCAGGTAGTTCAAACTGGTATGACCCATCACTTCCCCAGAAATAAGCAAACACGCTTTTGGTTGTTTATTTCACCCCCTTTTTACTTCACCAGCAAAAGCAGGTTCATGCAACCACGGGGTGAACCAGATACAATACTCTCAAGGAAGTGTGTGTGGGGGAGAGACAGAGCAAGAGAGAAAAAGTGAGATAGAGAAAATAAGATCAAAACTGAGAGATATAGGGAGAGAGTAAAAGGGAACAATAGGGAGAAAGAAAGTAGATAAAAGAGAAAAGAAGTAAGCGAGATAAAAAGGTGAGAGAGAAAAAGCTGAGGACAGGGGGAGAGAGAGAAAGAAACAGAAAGACAAAGAGAATGAAAGAGAGATAAAGGGGGAAAGAGGCAGAGACAGAAAAGAGCAAAAAGAAGATAAATATGTAATCAAGAGGCTATAGCAATAGTACCAAAATTCAGGAAATGATGCTGCAAATTATGAGAAAGTAGAAAACATAATGAAAACAATGTTAGTTGAAAATATTTCTGCAAAATATTTATGCCAGATCTTCAATTTATTTATCACTGTTCGTCAGCCCATCTGTATTCCTTATGTGCTTCAGAGAGACTTACCTGGAAGGAAGAAGTCCTGACTAGCCCTTTGAGCAAAACACTTATTGTTGCCCGTTGCTCTGCTCCAAACCAGCTTGCTCAGGTTCTTTTCAACAACATGAGGACAAGAGGGTTAGGGCCAGTCTCCATATAATACCTGTCAACCTGCTGACTGCAAAGAGGCTTTTATAAATTTTCAGCAAAAGGCATTTCTGAGAAGCTTGCCTATATGATATGCTTTATGCGTTATAGTATTGCTATGGACATCTGTCAGTTTTACAAGCTGATCTTGCATGTTTCTGTTGCTTTTAACATGTTGCAGTAAGTACACTAACAAGAAAAACAGTAAATAGTAACAATTAATAAAAGTTAGAGCTGTTCAAGCTACTGGTAGTTATCTTGAGAGGCCATAGAAAGAAAAATAATTGTAAGAATTTAATAACTAAGACATCCCCACCTAACGCACAGACAAAAAATAATCTCCTATGGAAGGAGCAACAGAACAAAGTTGCCCACAGAAACTTTATAAATGGAAGTCCTTGCAAAGAAGTCTCACTTTTCCCCTGCAATCTCATCATATCTCTTTTGGAATGAGTACTCTCACTTCAGAAAAGATTTGGTCTCATTTTTTCTCACACTAACTTGTTTCTCTGAAAACTTTAACAAATAAGAGTATACAAAGTAATCTTGAGCAAGCAAGTCCCACAGGCTTCTTTTACCGGGGCATTCTCTTGTCCGTCAGAATTAGTACTTCTCCACCTGAGAGGACTATCCTGCAGATCAGGCTATCCTGCAAATAGTATAAAATATACCTATATGCCCAAAATACTAAAATCAGACAGATAGTGAACGCTTTATCTATTCTCTTAAGGGGTTGACAGTCTGTTTTTCTTACTATATTCTGTGAGCCTCTGAGTAAACAATTTCTCCTATTTTCTCCTTTTTAGCTGAAGTTTGTAGCAGAACATAATCTCTTGTCTACATGCAGTTCAAATGCCAAATTAACTAAGTGGATTAGAAAGTAGCCTAATGAAGATGTGAAACATGATCCATATTCACTCTTACTTCAGATTGCAGAGGAGAATCCACCAATTAGCTAAATTAATTTTGATGAGTTCTCTGCCAGGATTTTACCCACTCTGAAAGCCTTGAAATTTTGAATTAGTATCATTTGATGTGTCTTTGCAGACTAACTACAATAACAGGCAAATGTTGTACCCATTGAAATCTACAGTAAGTCCCCAAAACTTCACCTGAAAACTCCGGCAAGGGCATCCCAATACCTCATTCACCCATCCTAGAATTTACCTTAAAGCTTTCAACTCAGTTAGGAGAAATGGTGGTGTTTAGGTCAGATTTAGCTCTCATCCCAGCCAAGGAAAAGCCAAACTATTTCACTCCTGAACATTTTAGCCACAACATTCATCTGATTCACCTATCTCACAATCCTAAACTACTCCCTTGCTTTTTTGGGAGACAAATTATTTCAAAGAAGACAACAAGCAAACAGACCTCCTACTGATAATGTCTGAACCTAAATGCAATTTTAACTTGCTGCACAGAATGCAGTGGGTGCAGTATATCTCTGGCCACTTATTTATTACTGAGTTAGTGTTCCTGAGATATATTGTTCTAAGAGCATAGGATATCACAAGTTTTTTCTGTTACAGAAAAGTGCACCATAAATTCTGTCTGTTTGTCCCACACCAGATATACCAGATGCTGTGGATTTCATGGAACACTCATGTTTTTGAAACTGAATTTTAGCTGTGCTTTCACCCATTCTTCCGTCAGGTGGCCAAAAAGCAGACAGCTGCCAACTGTTGCATTCTTTGTGGCTTCTTCAGCTCAGTTCTCGTTCCAGTACTTGCTAGCTCGCAGCCATGAAGGTGCAATTGGTAGAAACAGGATTAGGCGGGCCGTAAGAGGCTTATGGCTCCCCAATCCCCATGGAAGCCGCAGAGGGCACAATCAACACAACTACCAGCTACCTCATAACTTCTAGGCCTCAGAGGCTCATACATCTAAGCCTGCTTTTGGGTATTGCTGCTTCTAGACAGAGATGGTTGTAGATACTGATCTGTCATGGCCAGGGTAGGGATTTCCAAGTAAATACATATTTTAAAGGGAAATAAGAGTTCTGAGAAATATAGGGTATACCTTTCCCCATTTTACTCATATAGCGACACAAATATTCATGTAGTTAGATATGGCTGCTGTGGAAGCTCTCAAGGGAGAGCATATTATTTGTGAAAGCTGTATCCTGTACAAATGCAGGTTGGCTTATTCAAAGCCACACAAGGTCAGTTTTAGCTTACATACAAGATTTTTTCAGTTGGTCATAGTTTTCCTTCCATATCGTCATCATCTCACCCTCTTGTTACATGTTTCTTGTCCCTTTTGGAGGATGCACAACACTTCGTATAACCTCCCTGAGACGAATGTTTTTCTGGGAAGGTCATAATGTTATTTTCTGAAAATTATATGGTACACTTGACTAATTTGTCTGAGTCATGCAAAATAGGAACAACTTCAAGTTTGGCGCTGAAAAAATCAAAGAAGAATAGAAATCATAATGCAAAACAGCACCCATTCCGTATTGTATTTCTAGCAAACTCTAAAGAGAGAAACATTGTTACTGCTAAATCGTTCTTCAGGGTCTTACAATTTGTCTTGCTGAAGCAGATTTGAAAGAGAGCGTCCAGGCTACAAGGGCCTGTCAGCAATGAATTGTGCCTTGTGTAAGTTTAGAGTATATAATTCACCTCTATCCTTGAGAAGCTGCTATACATTTGAAAGCAGCATCTGGAGTCCCAAGTCACATCCTGTCACAGAGAGTAAATTCAGTTCAAATACTAGTTTCCCAAGAAACGCGAGGAATTTTTTTATTAATTGTATTAATATTAATTTTAATACACTCGTTTGTGAGGAAAATCATCAGCTTCTGAACCTCCTCTTACTAATGCTTCCTATCAATAATATCTTTACTCACTGCTATTGTCATCATATCTCCCAAATTCCCACACATCTGTCCCAGCAGTCCAGCCACCACTGTGCTACTTTGTGATTCTTTACCCCAATGAACTGGTCAGTTCAGCCATTTAGTGGCTGGTCACCTTGAATATGATCTAGAAGTATTTTGATGAGGTTAAAGCATTCGCCAAAGGTTACATATTAGGCATAGCTCTTTAATGAGTTCCATGTGCATCTTATCTGTCCCTGGGCTGTTCCATCTGGTAATTAGGGTTAGAGGTACCAGCTCACTGTTGGTCTGTTCCTTCTTGCTTGTCTTGAGCTATTGAAACTCCCAAGACAATATTTATAAAAGTCATTGCACTTCCCTGAAGTTCTGTCAAGACATCATGAAGTCCATGTGAGACAGCAAAGAACCTTTGATCTAAATAATTTTACTGAATAACTCTTCATCTGTGAATTTTGCATAAACTACTTGAAATTTGTGCAACATTAACTACTTGACTATCTAAGAAGATGGAGATGATATAGTTTGATTTTTGTACCGCCCAAGTCAGGTTTCTGCTATAAATATTCAATTTTACACTCTGGGTATCCATATGAAATTCTGTTTGTGTGAACATACTGACCAGTAAACCTGTTTGCTACAGTATTTATGACAAACTAATATAAAAGGACCATGCAAAGAGGTGAAATATGCAGAATTACAGTAAAATACTTTTGGAACTTCTGTTTTTCAACTTTCACCTAGTCTTAATCTCACCCTGCCTGGATTATCACATTTTTAACCAACTATTTGATTAAATGAGTCATCACTTACTCTTAGTTAATTTCTAAATATATCTCACATTTCAGCTCCAATTCCATCATTTAGTTGCTAGTTATTAGCCATTAACATATAGAGATTGGATATGGCATATAGCCCATAACTATAATATTTTCTGCATGTTGTCATTAGACCAGGTGGTTTTTCAGCAAGGTTTTAAAACATATTAATTACTCTTATTTTGGGGAGGTTTTTTTGGAGGTTTTCAAAATTCTAAGATGGCGAAAGACTATTTTTTTAGTTGCTTTTTCTTCTTACCCCAGGAAAACCTCTGTGTGCTGTTAAAGCCGTGCCAAGATTGAGTGAGCTCCAGTTTTCCCGTTAGTTGCCAAGATGTTTGTAGTGCACCAGCATCGTGAACTGAGAGAGATACCCTCTCTCAGCAAAAACTACCATCTCAGCATAAGCAAGCTGATCAATAAGTTAATGGCATGAATCAATAAGAAAGATTTGGGAGAGATCTTAATTAAAGAAACAACTGCTGATACAAATTATGTTTCCAATGTATTGATGTAACAGAGGGCATGAGGTTGAACGGAGATGAGTGCTGATCAATGCCTTTAACATTTGCATTCCTTTCCATCAGAAACCAGCTCTCTTCATCCGTACGCATACAGGCATGCACACACGCAGACACACATCACTACCACCAGCACCTCAGAAGGGCTTTGGTTTCTTTGTCTTTATTGATTCCTATAGTACTCCTCTGGAGGCTATTATGGTCGCCTCACTTTACAAGGTGAAATGAAGGTCTCCACAGACAAGATGATGCTCATGCCTTTACACCTTCCTGCATACTATCTCAATACCTTAAATCAGTAAGAAGAGATTTGCCTTCCTGTGAGCATCATAACCTACATGTTGTAATGTACAAACGTAATAAGGAAGCATAAGTGTAACTTTGGCAACTTACAATTACACAAAAATTAAAGACAGTATTCCCTAACACAAAAGGACAAGCGTGTGTCTGTGCGTGTGTGTGTGTGCGCGCATGCTTGTATTCGAGAGAGAAACAGACAGACAGACGGACAGAGGGAGAGAGAAATAGAAAAAGAGCATTCTCCAGTGGCTGAATGGCACAAACATCCAAAGTCAATAGCTGGTTTCCCCAAGTGATTCAATCTGAGACACAGTTTAAAGAGACATCAATCTGTGATGTCAGCAATGCTCAGCATATAGCTAATGGAGCTTCAAAAGATCAATATTCAAACCTGCCTTCTTTTCATGCTGGAAACTCACACCACTACGACATCTCCTGCTCGATGCAAAGTACATTTTATTTTAACTACTTTTATCACTGCTATTCACATTGTTGTTAGATCAGTTGTTGGTGTGTTTGTTTTGCCTTTTTTTTTTAATTTGGGAGGGGAGGAAGCTTTATTCCCTGGGATGCAGAAAAGTAATTTAAACTTTAGCTCAGCTGGTAGACATGTAATCCATCTTATTTTCCTGTCAGGTTTTATAATGAAGTCAAAAGCAATCCTAAACTGGTGACATAATAATCTAATACTGTGTAGTAATGATTATGTTGGATCCCAAAAATATGTTTTTACTGCATACACAAATTGAAGAAATAGGGCAATTTCAATTATCATCATCATAGTAGTAACCAAGAGCAACAATAATGAAAATATCTGATAGGAGAAGAAAGAACTACATTTTTAGCTACTTAAATCATAACCAAGAGTCAGTGAAAAGGCTGAAAAAATGAGAAGACTGAAAAATATCTTTCAATAAAATACCAATTTCCTGTGGTAGAATCTCTGGGTGTTTCATTAGTTGCTTTTAAGAGGCCATAGGAAAAGCAGGGAAATCTAAAAGATTGAAGTCATTAGCAATATTAATATTAGCACTGTTCTAAAATAACATCCTATCTAGAGCTAAACTGCAGCACGCATCACATTTATTAGAGAATGGTTCTATTGACACATTGCCATATATGTAAACTCACTGAATATATAGTAAAATTATTTAAATATTAAGTGAACCAACGCTTCCAAATGTTAGTTCAAAGACTGGTAGAATTGGAACCCCACTCTAATCAGGCTTTCCCATTTCCTTCTCCTACAAGAAATAAAAGAAAAACAAAACCAAGTCAAATTAAGTTGTTAAATGGTTTAAGGATTTGATATCTTTTGCTGTTAATTTAAAGAGCTGAGCTGCAGCTCATTTCTTTTCATCTTTATAGCAAAGCACAGGGTGACCCCAAGGGTCACTGAGGATTATCTCTGTGTCTTTCCATTCCATCTTACGTTATTAGTTTACACTGCAAATGAGAAACTGATGTCAGAAATATGCCAAACATTATTTATAAATTTAGAAGAAGCCAGGGTGAAGTCTGATAGGTCTGTGGCTTAGCATGTAAAGGTCTCAACAGCAATTAGTAATTGAGATACATCCACTGCAAGGTGGAAACTGTCATCTGAAGGGCAGAAAACATTTTGTTAGGATGTTGATCATTTACATGAAATGCAATTCTGAAATGTCAGACACTAAGTAAGTATAAAATGGATCGGTGACCCTATAGTAGTAAAAAAAACCCAACAAATTCCTAGAGCAATGTCTTAAGGTAAAAAGAAGTACCAAAGTGACTCTGAATGAACTCTTAAGTTCAATGAAATTTAGTATGAAGTTACTTTACATTTTTCCATATACTTTCTTCAATTGACCTTAACATATCGCTTTTTGGCAGCTTTTATAATTAAGAGTTTTAATTGTGTCAAAGTATTGTAAATGGTGTATACAATATGATGTGAACTTTCTCCATTAATAAAAAGCCATACTAGTCATACAAGGACTTTTAGTTAATTAGCATTCAGGAAAAATGTCGTATGATACAACATTGTATCTCTACATTATCACAGAGGAGGGGAAACAACTCATAATATTCATCGTTGGAGGAACAGCCCAAAAATAACCAAGGCAGAATTTAACATTCAAAATAGTTTAACTAGAAATTGACTGTTAAGAAAGTGAGAGGGAAAAATAGTTAACAAGCAGTGATATTTGGAGGGAAGAAATTGCTCTGGCATAGCAAAATCCACTGTACCTTTATCAGTGTTATTTAAAAGCTAATGCCTTCATATCAGTGGCTTTATACGAAAGATATGCATTCAATTTTTTTAAGCTCATCGCAAGTTACTGGAAAGATGTGTTTGATAAATATGTTATGTTTATGTGATATTGCCTTATACTATATTACGCTAATAAATCAGAAAGCATGAAGGTCACACATTTGAATGAAGATGCTGCCTTTGTAGCACGTCTTTCTTTTTAACCTAGTCTGTAATGAAGTCAGAAGTTAATGAAGTGCTGTGACACACAGAGGATGCATGCACACACACACACACACTCATACAGGGACTGATCATTAAGGCAAAGGCAGCAAGTGAGAGATGTCACATACCCCACTTTTATTAATGCAAAGAAACATGATGTTCTGGCCATCACCACCAGAAAATAAAAAATAAATAAAAAAAACACCTAGAAGCTTTGTTTATGCAAAAAAAAAAAAAAAAAGAAAAAAGAGAGAAGATATCTGTGGCCAATCGGGTGACCAGGTCTTCCATTCAAATTTCATTCTAGTGTGTTTCTCTCACCATCCTCATCTCTAGCCTAGACCAATCTGCACATGAAGACACAAACAGGAGCCTCTAATATAATTGTCTAGGACTTTGTAAAAAAACCTTGTTATGATTTGAATTCCATCTTGTAGAGCACTTAGTGTATCATGTGTACAAAAGTATTTTCCAAGTTTGTAGATTTGTAAGTTCATTTCCCTTTTTGTTTGTTCTAATGATTCATTCTCTCCCATTCCCCATCACAGTATGTTATCTCTATATTCCTGCATTGCAAACCAAGGAAAATGAAATATTCCAGGTTCAGAATAAGCTCTAGGGGTGGGAAGGAGCAACTTGAAATGGGGACAGAGAGAACAGAACTACTTCACTCAGTTATGCTGGTGAAGCCAGGGCCTCATGGCACTACCTCAGCTCAAGTATTCTTTAGTGCTTGACCACACATTGCTCTCTCCAACAGGGTCACAGTTGTTCCCCTGCACGGTTAAGGTAATTTCATAAAATCTAATTTTCCAGTTTTATTTCACAACATTACTGAAAAAAGTCAAGGAAGACATAAGGCATTGAAATGAAAAAAAAAAAGAAGTTTTGCTTTGTTTTTGTAACGAAAAGATCAGGAAATATGTAAAGAGAGAAAAAAAGACAAGCGTGTTCAAAATCAAAAGATTTTGTGAAATCCACTAGGACTTCACAAGGTAATTTCATTTGGGGAGCGTGACAATAAGCGAAGATGAACTCTATTCAAGTCTTAAGATTTTAGCCGGAGATACAGCAGTCTTAATTAGCAGAAAGGCAAAAATGGGAGTGGGCAGAAGGAGACAGGGGGTCATCAGTATCTATTGGTTCTGGGTTTGCTGCACGGGTACTTCAGCATATAAATTTTAGGCATCTTTTCCTGAAGGTCCAAGTGTATGTACTAAACCCAAAGGTCATGTATACTGTGAGAGGGGAAAATGTGATTAAAACATCCAGCATGTGGTCTACAGCTAGACAAAAGTTCATCTTAGGGACAGGGAAGTTTTCAAAGTCCTGGTTACCTATTCAGGAACTTGGACAGTTTTACTCAGTTTGCACATTATTCCCAAGATAACAGTTCAGAGGAAAGCAAATGAAGAGAACAGCAAAAATACCATCAGATATAAACAAACAAAAAAAAGCAGCAACAAGTTGCTGGAAATCAGTGGTCCTTAGTTTAAACATCACTCTGAGGAACACTTAAGATAAAAAGTGTCTTCAGTACACACCCAAATGTCTTCCGATGTTACTTTTCAATTTGCACACTTACTCCACTTTTGACATAATTTCTTCTTAAGCTAACATTCACAGAACACAAACTTGGCCCACTGTGAGATGAAATCCTATTTATTTCAATTGAGGCTATGCAAGACAAACAATTATAAATGATGCTTTCAAGATGCTGGGAGAAGACAGAGTAGAATTTCTTTGCCTGATGTAATCATAACAGTAAACATCAAAAGAAAAGAGCAAGTGCCTAGATACAGGGAAACAGAAAATTCAGTTTCTGTTGTTTACGTCTAAATTAAGAGTCAGCCTTCACTCACAGAGCTGAAAAAATGTGGAGCAGGCCCTTCCCTATCCCTCATGACTTAAGTGAGTTCAGGAGGAGCAGGTATCAGCAATATGCAGGATCATATTTGTCACGGCATAGTGAAACAAGAAGTGCTAATGAGTGGTATACAGTACTGTACAAATTGCCATCCTACAAGCGAGGCTGAGGAGCGCTCCCGGAGGAGGTGCTTTTTCACATAACATCTTATTACCCGTTACTTGCATTGGCTTATGCAGCAAGTTTCTTTATACTCTTTGGGTCACCACAGTGAGGAGATGGCTCTTTACTCTGGCAAACTGCACTAAAAGTCCATCAAAGCATTGATGGTTTCACTGAGACTAAATTAGAGACTTGATGGTTTTAAAGGACTTAGCCTTTGTAGCTCTAATATGTGCTGCTGAGTCTCTGGAGCTCAGACTTCTTTGCAAAGGAGATTATCAATTTTTCCCATAGTCAGAGAAAGAACTATCTGAAGAGCTAGTAGAATATCCAAGTCTTTTTCATTTAGATGGCCTCCTAGCCAAAGCAACCCCAACAAGCTTGAAGCAGTGATTGTTAGTGAAAGAATTTTCTCTCTGTGTGGACACAAGCTTCCTTGCACCTCAAGATGCCCGATAAGAATTGCTAGATTAAATGTCTACAAGTAGATGGTAGCACAAACAACCTGTTATGGCAGAAAGTAGGTTTGATCCATCTCTTCAGGATATAAAGATGTACAGAATTAAAGCAGTTTCTTTAAGATCATATTTGAAATTGATCTTATTATGACAACTACCATAGCAAGGAAAATGGTAAGGGGTCTCATGTTAGGCTATTAGTACATCTAAATTCGCCGGAGGTACTTGGCTTCTTGCCTCATGCATTACATCACACAGAGTACCTTAAGCACCCATGTCACCTTTGTGTGTCATAGGCTTTTTTAAATGGCAGGAGTATTTCTAGGGAAGCTTTTAAAAAGCCTCATTGAATTCAGCATTAAATTGCTACTCTCTCTGCCTACTAATGTTTTAAATAATATATAATTATTCAAAATGAAAAAATTACAAGATGACATTTCTAAATGATTAAGCTGCCAACTAATCTATCTAATGGATTTTTGAGTCGTTTTAATCAGTTTAATTCTTGGAATCTATCCTAGGTGTGCAACTATTCACTGCAGACAGTAAAGCAGTAAGCTACCCATTTACTATGTAGTATAGCACTGTGGAGAAGGACTGAAAACAGCAAGTTTGAAACCATATATCATGGCTTCTCAACATGTGGAAAGATATTAATTTACCTTTTCAATGCATGCCTATGCAGTGCACAGAAGAGAGAGATATGTAAGTTGTTGTTCACGCCTACATTCACTTTCCCTGTGCGTAACGTATACAGTATAGTCCTCTGAAAGTTTCCGAACTTATTTAAAATGTTGAAAAGCTCTTCCTGTATGAATCTCTTTGCAAGATGTGAGCTGTGTGTATTGATGAATGCAGTCAGTTCAGACAGGCTACCACTGTGCTATTAAACTAAGCAGAGCCAAAGCACAGGCTCAAACATGCTCCAGATTGGTTTTGCTTTGGTTGGACTTGCATCCTTTCCAGACAGCACTCAGGCATACTTCAGAGGACTGAATGACTCCGAAAATGTTACCAAGAGGCAGTATTGATGATGCTACTTTGCTTTTTGAGATGATGAGATTTCAACTGTGTGGACACGCGCTGTGCTGTGCCACATGCCCTCAGGGATTGAAGAGCAGACACCCAATCATTTTATTTACAAGACATAGACACAGCCCTTTGGGACAGTACTAAGTATAGAAATTAAAACAAAATATCGTCCACTTCTAAGATAGGTTGTCTAACTCCTCTTTCCTTTGGCTCATTGGCAGGGGGCTTTTCCAGAATTCCTTTCCTGTGAGCGAGGAAGTGACTGTTTAAGATGCTGCCTTGTAGCAGAGAGCAAGTAGGCTTTGTGTGCTTATCTATTTGTCTCTGCAATAGTCAGTCTGTAAAACTACTTCTGTTCTTGTCTAGCATAGACTGAAGAAAAGGACAATTCCTGGATTTATTTTTAATGAGAGATGGGCTATTTTAAAGATCTTGATATACTTGTCAGAGGATGCCCTATTTTTATTTCGGGCATGCTTCAGAAAATGATCCATGTAACCCAATCCTATTTGTCAAGAAAATATAGAACATAAATACATATTGGCTATTGCTTGTTTAATTAAGTGTTTAACATACCACATTATTTTTCCATTGGAACAGTGAACTACAGTAACATTTCAGTCGATTAAATGCTCTAATAAAATAGAGTAACGGCAACAGATTTAAAGACTTCTGCTTAGATACACCCAGAAAGAAGGCATACAGAACAGTAATAAAGCAATGCTGATACTAGAGCAATAGGTATTTGATTTCAAATGTTGAACCACAGAAGTTACAAATGAATTCTTTTTTTTCCCTGACCCCTTTTAAATATTTTGAATGTCTTAAACATAACATGTCTGCATTTCTGTAATTAACTCTCTCTATATACATGTATAAATATTGTTCTCAGACAGTAGTTGAAGCATTTTAGAGGTACCATACCATATTGCATTACTGGAAGTCTACGTGTTTTTTGTAACACACATCTTTGGAACATGACATAAAATGTTTATATTTACAGAAATAACCGGTATGTATACATAAAAAAAAAAGTCATAAATATTGTTAAAATTATCACCTCAGGGTCACTGCATTTTGCTTGGTTTTTGAAGGAGACTAAATAAGATGCTTTCAGTGAAAGAATACGTAATCAGCTCCAATAGCCTATCAGCATATCAACCTAGCAGGGCACACAAAATATGTCTTACTGAAACTGCTCAAACTACAAAGCTTTCTGAGTGTCTTGAATGCGACAAAGGTGCATAAAAGGATTTTAAGCAACTGTGTTTCAAATAGTAATTCTCAAAGAGAATGCCACACTCTGATTCTGAGACTATAACAAGCATTTAACTAAGATAGATGTGAGTCCCTCCCTCCCGTTTGCCAGAGAATAACATGAATAAAGGCCTGGGCATGCAGCAGGTATATCTGGAGATTGGTAAAATAACTTTAGACTGTTGTTACTTCTCACTCCTCATTTCATGCTGTTTTTTTTTTAAGTATAAAGGAAAAACAACATGACATATGAAATACTATTTTACAGAATAAATGCATTGTTCAGAGTAGAAGGGTTGTTCTTAAACCAGTTATATATTTAACCATTATGATTCCATAGATATTTTCTTTTATAAATTAGCATCTTTAGGGTCTGATTTAATTGGGAACAGTCTGGGGACACTTTATATGGCAAAGTTTATTAAACTCCATGCTTTAAAAATGTTAGTATTCTTTGAAGTACAGGGAACAAATATTCTCCCTCTCCTACCTCTGTATAGAAAGTCATTCATAATGATGATCTGAGTGACTAAACAAAGCACATTCAAGGAATATGGATTTTGACATATTTTTCTCTATTAAATCAGGGGCATTCCATGACTTTCCATGTAATATTACTTATTCGAAGTATTAGAGGAAAAAATTACAAGCTAGTCTATATTTTATCTTTTTGGCATTTCAAGTATTTCCAGTTATCAGAAGAAAGCCCAGTTGGTTTTATGATTTATCAGCCTCAGTGTTTCAGTCACTTGCCTACAAGACAATGGCATGACTTTAAATTTCCACAAGCTGTCTATAGATTATGCTGTTGTGAATAGATTTATATTTTAGGAAAATATATACTCCTACTCTCATTTAAAACAGAGGCAAAGCTCATATTGATTTCTGTTAAACACAAATTTGGATAAACAGCTAAGATTTTCAAAAGGATAAACCTGAATTTAAGCTTCTAAACCTCAATGTTCAGTCATATAAACAAATGACCTGATTTTCAGAACTACTGAATACCCCAAAACTCTTCTTGAGATGAAATGTTTTGGGAACACGATATTTTTAAAAAAACAGGTCATTTATTTGTATATCTACCTATAGATTTTAAGAATCTAAATTTAGGCTCCTATTTTTAAAATTCTTGGCCTAGATGTTATAGAAATTCTTCACACTATTTACACAACAGTTTAGGAGGTGAGATGAATACTATATCTTACATTACAGTTCTAGTTCTCTACACTGGTTTTTTTTTTCAGTCATGGCTTCCAAATATATCTACTTGTGGCTAGCTTTAATACAAGTTATTCAAATAATAATGCTGCAATAAATTTCTAAAATATATGGTGGTTTTCTTTAAAAAAACAAAATATTTCAATACTAGTCCTCCAACTATACCAGCATTTATCCCTGCATGTGTTCTGAAATGATTCGCTCCTCAAGAATTCTCCGAAGTGTATATACTTGCTCGCAGATTCCTTTATTTACACATATACTTACCTCTCTATATTTAAATCAATATTAATATTGAAACCTACATTGGTATTGATATATGCACACACATAAGGGGTTTTTACGGAAAATGTGAATTGTCAGTAAATAACATTATATTCTGTAAAAGGTACTCCTTCCTGTCTTTCAGATGGAAAATCTTAAGGAACCAAGAAGGAATAAAATGGTATAAAAATATAGACCAGAAATTACTTGCTTAATAAAGATAAAATTCCCAAAGTATGAGGTACTGTAGTGAAAGTGTGTGCATGTTTGGGTAAAATATAGGAATCTGCAATTGTATATATACAAATAAATGTGTTCCAGTTGCTGTCTTCAGTTTCTTAAACCTTTCCACCCTGGCTAGAAAATTTCCAAGCCCAGTTTCCATGTAGTGAAGAGTTCAGCCATCTTTAACAATAAGAAAGGGATTAGGTCAAGAATAAGAAACTTGTAGTACAGAAAGATGATACTTGGGAAAAAAAGGCCTTATTATGAACAACTGAGGAATGATTAGGGGAAAACTAGTGCAGATTTTTATACTTTATGACACCTCACATTTCATATTTTCTTGATCATAGCAGCATTCTTAATGATGACTCCTTATTCTGGAGAGACAGACTTTGCACATGTAGTAGATTGGCTGTATATTAAGAATGCACTGAATATTTGCAGTAAATATGCATTTGTAAATGTGTATCAAGCCATGTGTTATTTTCTAATAGCAAATGGAGAATGTGTACATAAGAGAATATTCAGGAGAAGAACGTGGATACCCTTAGCTGAGAAACATTTCATATTTCAAATGTCCATATCCCAAACTCCAGTCTAAATGTTGAATTTAAACAATGATATTTTATATATAAGTTCTCATAGTCATGTGGCCACTTTACAATTCTCTTACAACAGGATAACTGAAGCTCCCTTTCATCAAAAGGATTTAAAATCAGCTTCTTAAACTAAAAATGAGCTTTTCTGATTGCTCCTAAAACTTGAAGCATAGATGTTCAAAATGTAGACAAAAACTATCAGAAACACAGGTCAGGAGATACTTTTTTATTAGATAGTAAAAGGTTACGTAAAAAATGTAAAACTTTTTTTGTCAAAAAGAAAAAAAAAGGATTCGGAGTTGGATTTTTTCCCTAGTTCATTATCAATATATTATTTGGTTTCAGCTGCTGAAAATTGGGATTCAGTCTTGAGGGCTGGTCAAACACTGGACTGATGAGTGACTGACAAGACTGTGGAGTCTCCATTCACAAAGATGTACAGAATTCCACTGGACACAGCCCTGAGCCACCTGACCCATATTGGCCCTTAAGCAACCTCCAGAGGTCTTTTGCAGTCTAAATTATTCAGTGATTCTGTAACTACTCTTTCTTTCTTCAATACTAAAATTTCAGTTCCAACTAATTATAGAGCAATTTGCAAAATTTATGTCTTTTCCGAATATGCTGTAGATTATGGATCCAGCTATTTCTTTGATCTCTTTGCTCCCGACAAACAGAAAGGAAATAATATGGTAATGCTTTGAAGGTTTTTCGTCTTCTGAAAAGAAACTGCTTTAGGAGAAACTCTGGACAAGCTTCTCTGAGGAAAGCAGAGACTGAATGAACAGCCTAAAGCAGCAATCAACTGAATCAACAACCTAATGGCAGCAATCAGTTCCCACAAGGACATTTCTTCTATAGCACAAAGGACACGAGGATATGTAAAGATAATGAAAAGGAGGACTCAGCATTTAGCACAGACTCCTGAGTAATACTTTCACTGAAAAACAGCAGGATCATTGCCATATGATAACAGTTTACACTCACACAATCTATTTAAAATGCTTACATTGATAGGAGCTTTTTATATTCCTCCTCTTCCCTTTTCTATGTCTCTGAAACAAGACAACTAGAACATCATCTAACCCAGAGACTTGGAAGGGTTGTTATTCAAATACCATGCCGTGTTTAGGACTCCAACACACCAGTTCATTAGCACAGCTTAGCCAAGATAATGTATGTCAGCTGATCTTTGGGAACTCTGTGTGTATTTCTAGACCACCAAAAATGTGAGCTATAACAACTTCATATCGTTTTCTTTCACTGATTTTTTAGCTAATAGGTTTCATCTCATATTTGCCACAGGTTGAGTGGGTGTGATGACAATTACTGTGGTCACAGTTGATATAAATCAATTTAATAAAGTTGTGAATGTCTGAATTCTTAGCGAAGAGAACAACCCATAACTCTAGGACTCAAGCGGGAGCCAGTCATAAGCTTTGGTTCAGTGTTTTGTAAAAATCACTTTGTTCCTACTTTAATTCTGTAACTTGAAATTGTGGACAGTATGGCACCTTTTTTCCTGTCATTGACAAGTTTCAACAGGAGGTACATTCCTTCATTTTTCAAATTATCTGAAAATAGAATGTGTCTATAACTACTTTTTTATAATTTGTGTAGAGCAGCATTTTCTGTTTGGACTTTAAGGAGTGTCCTTGGTTTAGCCACCTTCATGTGTTTCTCCCTATGCAGTAAATGCTTCCATTCTGTTGGAGAGAATTTCCATACACTCATGTTTGAAAATAAAAATGAAATGGAACCCTTGCTAATACTAGAGAAGTATTTTCACACATACTCTAACCCACTCAATTACTTTTCAGTCAATGAGTAAGTAAATCACCAGATATATCACTAGGCTACTAAGTATTGATTTGCTTGCTAACTTAACTCATGGTAAATGAAGGCTGGCCTTGAGCTGGAGATCAGGGACTATTTTTTGCTGTACTTCTCTACAGCTATAATCCATTTTTTGGCTCTTAAAATATATACTCTAAAATAAGTGTGTGTATAGTAAGTAAATATAAAATAGGTAAATACATAAATGTAGTGGAAGCATATGAAAGGGAACATTGAGGCAACCCAAAATTTGTAACCCCATAAGAGACTGTAAATTCTAATTTTCTCCATGTGCCCAATATTGCAGTTTTACTGATGGAAAACTCCCATCAACATTAGATCAAGCCTTATAATGGCACCATATTCAAAATACTTAATTTGAGAGTCCTCTGGAGTCCCAATTCAGAGGTCACCCCTGCCATTTCAAAGGAGAATGCTACAGGGACATCGATAGAGAATCCATCCTCAGCAACAGATTTTTAATGCATTCTACTAGTACGTGTTTAATGTGTAGCTGTAGCCTACAGAATTTTAAAATAAAGCAAAACCATGCATTGCTCTTTTAGAAATAGAAAGTTATTCACGGGATTTTCCCTGTATTTTTTCTAGGCTTCAGACACTAGTGGCTGAGAAACACATACTGTTCTTTTCAGCTGCATAACTACCCTGCTAGCGATTAATTACTTAGATACTTCTGAATAAATAGGATGTAAAGAAATACCTAACAAAAGCCTAATGCATCTCCAATGATGGAACCCTGTGCTATGCCTGAGATGAATATCCTTTTCAATTTTTTTTTGAAAGACAAGCAGATTATTCAAAATTATGGCAATCAGATACTGGCAGAGAAGAAAAATAGTGATACGCTGAACAGAAACCACTTAAATGCTGCGAGTCTCGATAATATAATATTTCCACAACTGTTTCTGTTTAAAACTAATAAAAATAAACATAAAACATTCCCTTCTCCTCCTATCAAATTCATTACTTTGAGCGACAAAATGACAAAATGATTAGCTGTTAATAAGGCCCTGGTTTAAAAGATTGACTGACATTGCATTACTCATTTAATTTCCGCTTCTCCTAGGTTTTTTTTTTTCCTTCCTCCAAGCACAGAGGGAATTAATATTATCACATCAAAGGCCTCCCTTTAAATGGGGGAGAAAAATCATTTAAAAGGACAGAGGCTGTGATTATTCAAACTAGGTTATTTGCACCTTGTATATATAACGATATCATGGTACAACTTCATTTTGTTCAAATTGCTGTCAGTCACTAATAGAAGAAATTTGCTTCCGTTTTATCAGCACTATTGTGTTCAGTCAGATTTGTGGGTGTGGGACGGGGGGTTCAGGGTGGGCATTAAACATGAAATCTGATAAGAAGGATATGAGGAACAGGGAGTAAGGAAGGCACTGAGCTAAGGGAGACTGATTGTGAATCCAGCATTCACAATGCAAATGCTTCCCCCACCCCCCTTCCTTCGTGGTTTTCTTCCCTCTCTGTGTGCGTTGTTTTTATTTAAAGACACAGATACAACCATACACTAAAGTGCAAGAGTGAGCCTCTGTAGAATATGAGATTTAGCAATACTACTCTGTGCTCTGGTATTTTATTTCCTTTCACTTTGATTCTTGACAGACAAATTATTCTAGGGATGATTTAACACCTAAAGATGTATGTCATATTCCATAAAATAGTTGTATCGGTGGGAAAAATTATGAGTGGCACAACCCTTGGCCTAGCAACAGCCAATGATCTATCAGCATTTAAGTCTTGGCAGATTGAATTATTCCCCTCTCTAACTGTAACTGTGTTAGGGCTCGCATGACAAACAGTCCACTTGTCAAATATTTATCCTTCCTCCTAAAAAAAAAGGAGGGNACCACAGCATGAAATATGAAGCATAAATCACTGGGGTCAGGGAGAGCAGGGGAACTTGGTTACTAAGGCTCCAGATGGATTAAATAACGCACGTCCTGAGGGAGGGTGGGAAGGCGAGCGCTAAAATAATACCAGAACAGAATGCTCCTATGTCGAAAGGTTTGAAGACAAGCCTTGTTAATTCAGAAAACAGCAGAGTTAAATTAGCCCAGGTCCCTGTGAAAAGTAGTGTTACATATTGTGCAGGAGAGATAAATTTTCACTCACTCTCTCCAATACACTGGCCACTGACAGGTGACTGCTGTGAGTAGTTCATTAAAATGTCCAATTCATGGGAGACTTTCAAAATTTATAATGCTTCCTATAGACAACAGGGTCAAGTTCAATGAGAAAGGAGGAGAGCAAAGTAACTAAAGGAATTATTCCCTAATTACCTTTTAAACACATTTGCAATTTCTTTTTTTCAACAAGTATTAACTTACTTTTAATGCCTCCAGGTTTACGGCTTTAAATCAGAGAGGGAGATCAGAGTTCAACACACATCCTTGTTTTCACTGTCCTCTGTACAGAAGATTTTTGAACATGTAAGACGATGTGCTATAGCCCTTAGAGTAAATGATTTTAGAAAATATAGGATCAGACCTTTAGCAGGGAATGTAACAGTGATGATAATTTTAATTAGGTTTCATTTACCTGTAAGCCAAGAATATACATTGAAGTTCAGTAATTACCAGTGGGGTGGATAGTGCTGTATATTATTAAAACTGCTGGACATATGTGACAAGACCTCAGTTGTTTTGCAAAATTTCATCCATGATGACCAAGGTATTCCAGAAATATTCTAAAATTTGGAGGATTATTTGCCTATCGCAGGCTAAAAGGTCTTTTAGATAGGAAACTGGAAATTCTACCGGGTTTGGAGGAAGGCCTGTAACAATGGCAGGAAAATAATGCATGTCTTTTGTTTCCTTTTGAAAACCTTTCCAAATTTATCTATAGCCTGGTGAAAAATATACTTCCCCATGCTAAACTAAGCATGCTTATCCATGCCGATGGATGAGTAGGACTTTTCCTGAAATTGTAGCTTTAGATTGCTGCATACTGTGTTGGGTTTCCCACATCTCAGCATGCTTCTGCCATCTGCAAAGCCTTCTAGCATAGGGTTTAGTCTCGCTCTTAGTCCTCACAAAGGTGACAATTATTATTGCTGCCAGTTTCTCCATTAGCTCAGCCTTGAGTCCTGAGAAGACCCAAACCCCAGAAAGCTGTCTGGGTTTTGAATTGTCACTATAACAGGAATATATTTTTGGACACTTCTGACTCTGGGTAAACAGTATAAAACTGGTCAAAAACTTGACTGTCTTCTGAATGATAGCGATGGATTGATAGAACACAAAGACTGACAAGTTGGGATGAGGAGTAGGACAATGGATTGGTTCAAGGGGGTGGAAGGGTCCTTTTTGTCAAAAGAACAAGAACATATAACGAATTGAAGATTATTAGGAGTGAGGTAGAAGAATAAATGAGTCAAAGGAAGGTTGGAGAAGGATCCCAAAAGAAAACTGGAAGAGATTCACAGAAAATCTTGGAAAGGCAAAGACAAAATGTGGCTAGGCCTTTATAAAGGCTAAACTTAGATAAGGACAAATAGGTTAATCAGGAATTGCTGCCAGCATCAAGGAAAAGATTTCCAGGAATTTCCAGGAAAAGGTGAGCTACACTAATAGACGTTATGTTGTTTTCTAAACATCACTTAAGCTTTGTTAATTAATATAATACCATGTTCAGAAATTTACTTTAGGGATAACAAAGGATCTTTTATTGTAGAAGCTGGAAGATGTATAGTGAGAGTGAAGAAAGGGAAATCAAGGGAACAAAGAAACAGAGCAATCTCATGGTTAGGACTGTGCAAGAAAACTAGAGTGGATTTCAACTTGCAGATTAAGACAGCTAAATTTAAGTGTCTACAAGTAAGCCAGGTGCTGCAACTCCCCTTGTACTCAGGTGATTATACTCAATACAGTTAATGGGGACTGAAGGATTACTCAGTCAAGCATATATGGGTATCACCTTCAGGCTGAGCTGATTAACTCTTGACTCCATTGACTCACAGGCTGACACTGTCTGGATTCAAATCCTAACTTCAGAGACTGTGACTACACTGCAGAGTTCCTCTATGTTCCTGGGCAAGAAATTTTTGAAGATTTTTTCATGAGATCCCTATCTGCAAGTTCCTCAGGTTTCACAAAATGTTAATTTTAGGATCCTGCACAACTCTGAGGTGGCAAAATTTTAAGATGTATTAACACAGGATTAAGTTGTATGATTTTTAACAATGCTTAATCATCAGCCAGTGATCAAAGTGATGTAACAAAATTTGTTATAATCAACACAGTGACTTAGTTAAGATTCAAACATGGCAAGGTTCAGAATTTCCTAAACCAAAGCAGATACAGAAACAGATATAGACATTAACTTATGATTAAGATGTTTCCTTTTCTGCAGATTATAGAAAATTTTCATAACCAATGATCAAAATCAACCTATACTCACTCTCTTCCCTTCATTGGCTTCTGTCAGTGGACAGTCTGAAACTCCTAACTCTTACCCTTCATCAGCTTCTACCAGTAGACAGCATGAATCACATCATGAAATATAGGGCAACAACCTGCTGCAACCCCAAAGAGCTCCAAAGGACCTCACTTTAGGATCAACATTTATAGGGTCATGAGGTTATTGACTTTGGTCAGTACTTTTCCATTGTGGCTGCAATTCTTCTCAGGTGGTCTTGGCAACCTTCAGAGTGGGCTTGTGATCCAGGCAGGAGGGGTCTCAGGTAGCAGGAGTTCCAGGTGCAGTTAGGGAGTGCCTAATTGCCCCCATTTTCTGTACATGCACCAGTACAAGAAGGTACTAGACTGTTTCAACTCACTGCCCCAGTAGGCAAAGTCAGTGCCAGATTGTCCCAACTGACTGCACTTGCAGTGTTGAGCCCACCGCCCTTGTAACAAAAGCAAGAAAAATGTTGTCTGGTACTGACATTGTGATGCTGCCCTGGGGTGGGGGTCTGTACTCCCACATCAGGGGTTCATGGTTGGATGATTAGAGACCCAAGACTTGATTGGCATAAACACTAAGAATGCATAGCTGCAAGTGCAGCAAATAAAAATCATTATTTCAACTTACAAAATGCTATCTAATTATAGTGTCTTTGAAAAAAATTCAGTCAACAAGCCTCTCAAATTCAGCATCCATATTTGGAAGTACCTTTCACATGAATCTCATTTCAACCCAGTTCCTTTTGCGAGAGGATAAATTCCCTTATGCTTGTTAAGTCGCTGTATAAAAGAATGATCAGCACTGTAGACAAGCCATGAAGGATGTTTGTCATTGCATCTTCAGAAGAACCTTGAAGAAATAGGTGTGTCCTGGAGACTACATATTGAATGGTGAGGTGAAAACAGCATAGTGAGTAGTTATTTGTAAGAAAGCATTATATGAGGCAAATGTCCTGTGGAAAAAAAAAAAAAAGAATCTGATCATACAATTAACATCTTTATAATAATACATGCATTGAGAGAGTAAATTAAGGTTGCATGAGCAATTTTAATTCTGGGGTTTTCTAATTTTTGAATGCTTGACTTTGCAACCTTAATAGCTTCTTTTAATATATTTTTATGTGTAATTATAGAAAGTGCAGAGCCTTTTCATTTATTGCAAATGAATATTCTTTGTCTGCCAGTCGTGTACATCATTAGTTCAAGTGGAAAAGCACCATTTAGAATATATGTGTTTAGAGTGTCACATTATGGCTTTCTAAGGCATCTCTGACCATGGTAAAATGCTCATGAAAACATGTGGTGAGAAGAAAAATATTGATGTGATTCAAATAGCTAGCTTTTTGGGTGTATTTGTAAATTTGTTCATAGTTATTCAGAACATTGTTTTTAGAAATAAATTACCATAAAAGACCTTTAATTGTTATTCTATTAAAAGATTAAATATATTTTAAACCAGTTTCTGGAGGGTTTTTTGTTCTTTTTAACGTTGACTCAATATAATGTTCAAACAGTTGCCTAAATCATATGAATAGTCTCATTAACTTCTAATGAGACTAAGTTAAAATTATCATTAATCTTTAGTGGAACGAGACCTTTTGATAATTGTTTAAAAATAATATTTGTATAAAATGTCCCAGATCTTTTCATATGTAGATTCCCAGACAGCAAGAAAAGAAACAAATTTTTAAATCTCAGTAGCTTACTTTGTCCCTTCATTTACTAAATGTTATTGAAAGCTCCTTATGGGTTTTTCCATAATTACTCCACTTGGGCATGGTATTGTTCCTTGAGCAATCTACATCATCCTATCCTCACCATGCTCCACAGCATCCATCCTCGTAGAGGGTAACTTTGCTTCAGAAAGTGCTTAATCATGGCACTAGCTCGCAGTGTCATGTCCTACTCTTTGCTTACCAGTGGGATTCCTGTATTGTCAGAGGCAGAGTCTCAGGAAAGGGAATATGGCCCCAAACTCTGCTATTACATCTTCTGTGCCTCCCAAATGAGGCCAGGGATAATGAATACAATCCCCATCACAACCACTATTCCACTCCACTGTTTGTAACTCATGGATTTATGATCTAAAAGACAGCCTTTCACATAGCTAATGAAAATAATTCCATCTAGATAAGGGGGGGGGGGCAGAAATTTTTTATTCATCCTCTATAGCTACTGCACTTCAGCATGACCACTTTGTGTGAATAGAATGAGGAGGGTTTTTACCTGGGAAGCTATGACATTTACCTAGACGTATAAAAGCAAAAAACATCTTTTTCAGATACTTGATTTTAGATCATTTTAGAACTCAATTGAATTGCAACATTTTGAGCGGTTTCATTCCAAACAGAATAAAAAATTTGGCATTCCAAAACCTTTTACAAAATAAAAATTATCTCAAAAATGTAGTTCGAAACACTGAAATATTTCCTTCAATAATTCATGTGAATATTAAACACATAGACCAGATGTGTATATATAGATAAATATCAGTGCATATATATTTATAATATTAAAATGAATGCAATAATCTATATGTTTCAGTGAAACAGAGCAAAAAGGTTAAAAAAGTGCTCATGTTATCTCATTTAACATGAAGGGGAAAAAATAATATTTTTCTATTTAAAAGTTGTGAAATCAACATATTTCCAGCACATATTTCAGTTTTATAAATCTACATCTTTCCATCAAATCCTGCTCAAACAGTATACCCACTCTAGTAGATATTTTCTTATCCTCAGGGAGACAATTACCTGCTCTCACAATCATGTGGTCTTCACAGATTCTGTAACCTTTTTAAAACAAGAGAAAGTGGAATTGAGTCAGGAAGCAAGGAGAGTGTGAGAAGCACTTCCAGGGAAATCGAGAGACCACCTGCTAATGTGATGCTTTCTTTGAGCATGATACAGCTTTGGTTGCTGCCTACAGAAAGAGAAGAATGAATTACTCAGGCTTTCTTATTTTGTTGAGTCATCACTAATACATGAATAAAGGGTACAGACTTAAAAATACATTTTAAGAAATTAAGATTCTTCTGATTTTTCTATAGGTATCTCAGCGTGCTGTGTTTTTTATAGTGTCTCTGGTGCCGAGCATTCTTAAAAACTACTCAAAGATAAATATATATGTATTTACTTTTGGTTGAATGCCATTTATTTTTTTGAATAAGTAAACAAAGCTCTTCAGGTTCACATAGGTATTTCTTGTGGAAACTTTTCTATCTGTAGTGGAAGTCAAAAGAACTTCTGACAGTTCAAAAGTAGCCAAAATGAGAAAAAGACTCCAACAGATGGTATGATGGTATTAACATAACTGGAATTATTCCGCTCAATTACACTATTTTCAGTTAAGTAATTAATGAAAATACAAGTAATAAAAAAAACTTGAGCTTTTTGTTGTTTTTTTTTGTTGTTGTTACACTATCTGCAGCAGCGAAGATGAAAGATTACTACCACTTATTCATGTTCTTGAGCGATGTCATTCTGGTCACTTCATGAATCAAGGAAGAAAGACACAAAGAATACATACCATGATAGTTCTTTAGATTATACAATTCTACTGTTATTGTTCATATATCCTCCTCTAAAATCACACAGAAAAGTTCTGAGCATCTGTGAGGTTCACCTGATAGGCAGTCTCCTCTACGTTTTCCCCATCCAGCAGTGGCTTGGGCGGGCGTGGAGTTTTTCAGTGCTGCAAGCAATAAGGTTTCACAGGAAAAGGAGGCGGCTAATGTCAAATACAACAGACTTGTATGTTTCATGGAAATAAAGATCCAGAGCCTACTTGGTGCTTCTCTTAGAAGAATCGCTTTTGGCATCCCTTGGATGAACAGTGCCCCAATTCTCACCTATCAACCTATAGTTGTTAGGTTGGCTCAGAGTTAGAGCTAGATAGAGTGGGAACAGCTTTTGTTTTGCAAGCTCGCTTCTCCATCTTAACAGTCAGTCTGATCACAGTTTGTTCTACTAATGAAAGTAGAAGGGAGGTGAGAGATCAGTCTCATCAGCATTGTCTGCCACAGGCTGCTATTCCTCAAAGAAAACTGTGCTTTCTTGAGTGTTTCAGGATTTATCCCCAAAAGGAAAATACACTTTCTGGAATTTCTTCCATCCTTGCATCCACTGCACAAAAGAATGAATTTTGTTGGTAAGGCAAAGATTGTGAAAGGCCTCTTATAGCTTTTCGGCTCCATAAACGCATGTCAGAGGAAGAAATGAGAAACAATTATTCAGTGTGTTTCACAGCAAGAGCTCAGATCCAATCACATGTTTTGAAGTCTGTTGAAGCATGGTCCGTTTTAGAAGAATGCAATTCGGCTCCATGGTCCTAGCTATTAGTGGAAGAGTAGCCCACTCTGCCAAATTCAAAATTCTTTTGGCAAGATTACTATACAATTAACATACATTTCTATCCATTCTTGTTTGTTTGAGCTTTATTGAGTAATAACAGATTGCTGCATTTTACATCTGCCTTGAGAGTACTCTAATCAGAAATCCACTGGAGCACAACCTGCAGCAACTTTGGTCCAGGTGTCAAAATCGTATATTTAGAAAAGAAAGGTTACTATTGAGAGAAGTTTATGCACACTTAAGTTGGTGAAGGAAATACATGTTCTTTTTACTGATAATTTCACAATTTTTTAAATACATAATGCAAATCTTAAGTTCCTCAACAAAGAACATCTACATAGGAAACTAAATTGCAGATCACCTTTGAACGATCCCATTTCTTTAATCCCTTTGTTTTAAATAACCAAAATCAGCGGGTTTTCTAGCCTATGAAACTAACAAGTAGCCGGATTACGTATGGCTTTTTCTTCTGTCAAAAGAAATATATGTGTGTATTGAAAATAAGTAATGAGAATTTTTATGCAAAAAGATAATTAATAAAAATAATGATATTTGTATAAAAATGGTGTTTAGCTTGGTAGCGTATCCTCAGTCAACGCTACAATATCTTTCATCCAATGTTATAAAACCATTTATATTGAATACTGATAAATGTGCTACTTTGTAAAGCTACAGCTGAAATAACATTTCAAAGCTGTACCTGGAAAAACAATAGTAAATGCATTTTGATCAAATTTCAGTTCTATTTTGGGGGGATTTATTTCTAAAATGATGGTACACTCTCCACCTTATAAAAAAATTGTGTGTTCTGGCAGCATCTTCATCTGAATAGCAGCTTGAAGGGTGTTCGAAGTACCGCTGCTATGACTGAAAGACTCTGTATCAGGACCTTGTTTGTCAGACTGCGTGTTTGTCAACATTGATATATCAAAGAGGTCAGGTGAATGGCGCTTCAGTATAAAGTGAGCAGGACAGGGTCAAATAGAAGCCCTGAGCCTTGTACCAAGATCAGACAGGAAAAATGTGAAGTACATTTAAAAGAAGCCAATTGTTTTTCTCTCTTCACTGTTTGCAGGTGTATGCTTGTTGACCTGGGTGGTGCTTTTTTAGACTAAGAAAAGAAGGTAACTTTCAGCAGTATTAAAATAGGAAAACATTAGGAGCAGAAGCAGGACACTTCAAAGTTTAAAAAATCCTTTTCAGGTCTTAAAAGCTCATAAGAGGATGTGGAATTGGAGTGAGGTTGGAAGGAACAGGAGCGGAGGACAAAATCACACTTCTTTCTGGAACAATGTATTCCCAGCCTGGGTAATGCTCCCAAACATACTCATGATCAAGTCTAGATGTCATATTCATCCTTCATTCGGGCATTAGCAATACTGACTTTCTTTTCCCCTCTGTGTCTATGTGTCTTTTCAAAATCTGCCCTCATTTTAGGCTGAGATTACACACACCAGTCAAAGATGGTGCCTTTGATCAGTTATCATCTGCTTTTACAGATGGAGGCAATGTGATTTGCCCAAGGCTGCAGAGCAAATCAGAAGCAGAGTCAGAAACAAAATCTGGATCTAGATTTAAAATAGATCTGTTACCAGTAGACCAGCCGAGAAATAGACTTTACATATCTATGCCATTTCAGCCAAATACTGCAAACAGTATTTGATTTTCCAGCCGGAGAAATGTAATTACAACAATATGTTATTGATTTGCATGGTGCATTCTGATGTTGATACTAAACACTTTACTGGAGAACGGATAATAATATGACTGGGTAGATGGACAGCTGCCATAAACCAAAAGGATGTGATGACATTTCTGCAAGGAAAATATCCCAGTGGATCAGAACTGATGTTCAGCAGTTTAAACAGAAAGTCAAATGTTAGGACATTGAACTCAAAAGCCCCCACCAAGTACACTGTCACTCTGCTCGCTGTTAGCTGGGCTAACACCAAAACAAAACAACCGTTTACAGCTAATCTTTACTGAAAGTTTTAAAAATTACTCCAAACATTTATTCAGCTACAGTCCAAGGACAGATCTTCACTACCACCAAATTAAGAGACATCTTACACAGTGAGATCAAGATGTTTTTAGTTGGCTCAGCTGAAAAAGGAGTCCTCAGATCACTGTTTTCTATGCTGGTTTTCTGAGTGAAAAACAAAGCGAATGAAAGCCAGAGAAAGAATTTCTTTTCAAAACAGACGTGTATGTGTGCTGAGGGCTGACACACTTTTATCACCATTAAGAGAGCTGTCCTTAGATCAGCATTGCTTATTCAGGAAAAGAAATATCTGACGATGTATGGCATGCATCTGTTTATATTTGGGGTCCCTTAGCAGAAAGTTGACAAGGTCTGCCCGGGAGGTTTACAACCTTGTGCTTGCCACCTTCGCCTTTTTTTCCCCCTTCTCTCTCTACATAAGGAACATTCTTTCCCTTTTGAGATATAGAATGGCAACCTTGGGATTTGTGTTTTTTTAGTTTTTTTTTCCTTCCCCCTAGGTTTTTCTATTAAGGTCAACATTGCTTCACAGTCCACCTATCGCTTCTAATCCAGTTGTTTCCAGTATTCATTATATCACTTCCTAGCACAAAAAATATCACCTTCCTTGACTCTATCTGTGAGTCCTACTGCTCATCATGAAGAAATTCAGAGCTGTTGAATGATGATAGGTTAGAGTGAATAAAAAAGTGCCTGCAACAACAACAAAATAATAAAAAAAGGGGAAAAAAAGAAGTGGAGAAGAAGGTTTCTGAAGAATGTGGGAAAGATAAATAGGACTGATACTTTGTTTCATTGTCAGTAGCACTCTGGGGTTATTTGAAGCACTTATTTATGCACTGTAAGCAGAACAATACTGTAGAAGAAATGATTAAATACCAGCTCTCCGAGCAATAGACATCTCATTGTGGCAGGCCTAGACTCACCACTGGGTGGTTTTGATAAAGGCAATATGAGTTGATAACTGATACAGTTTGCCAGGGAGTCATCTGGGGATGCTGACAGCTACTATGCTTTAATAAAATCATTAGAATGTAAATGTTTTTATTGCGAAATAAAGAGCCTCCAGCAAAGTTGACACTATCGCTGCTCCCTCCACTGAATGAAAGCACCGATTAGCATTCAAATGATATAATGATAGTCTGGTTATCTTTATTAAAATTTTTCAAATCGAGTCTTCATTTTGCATGATTGAGTTTTAAACAAATGCAATATTCAGTAGGCTGGTGAGCCAGTCTGAACACTCTTGAAATAATTAAAGTGTGCCTTTTATTTTTTTAAACATGTGTTTCATAAGCAATGAATTGGATTTGCTATTTTAATATGACAATATCTAGTTAGCTTTGCATAAAATAGGGATGTTATAGCATAATTATTGAAAGGGTACAACTTTTAAACATATGTTTCATAAAGCTGAATTCAATTTTCTGAAATGTGACAATGCCAGTCAGCTACTGAAATAGTATCAAAGGATGACTTGATTGTTTAGGTTAATTCCATGGACAATCTTTACTATATCATAATTGATGGTAAATGGTATGCTTTGTGGTATTTATTTTCAAAGGAAACATAGAAGTCATTCCCCGTAATGTTCATCAATTCGGGGTTCAGACTTTTCCACTGCAAGAAAATGAAACAGATTCTAAGCAAATAGCTGAGCCCCTGAATTTCTGCAACATATGATTTAACATAAACTAACAGAGGTTTTGAACTATCCAAGAAGAGCCTGAGGAAAACTGAAGAATAAATTAACTCATCTAAGTCCATTACATTGTACTCTACATAGGATCAATCAATCATTAATAAATATTTAGAAATCCCATAGGACTTGATCTTCTTTTCAATACTTCTTCCAGTCTTGTCAACTTAGACTAACCTTTCTCCTGGATTAATCAACCCTATAAAACATACCGTACTACAGATACCAATAAATACACAGTATTGTAAGCAAGTATGCTTTGGCTGGTTCTTGGTTATAAAGAATCAAGAGAATCAATGATGACATAAATGTTCCTTAAAAAATGTGTTCCTGAAATAGCTGTTGTATCGATTCCAGCCTGCGACAGCTTCAGAGCTGAATTGTAAGGAGAAAAAAATCTGAATAGCTGACAAACTCTTGTATCCATTGTTTGAGGAAGAAATGGATAGTGTAGGTGCATTCTTAGTTCTTAACTAGTCTTTTATTACAATGACTTTCTGAAGATGTCCTGGACATTTCAGAAGATTCTAAAGAATCAGACATTTCACTATTTACATTTCACTGAAGAAGTGCCAGGGAGTATCATCAAAAGGAGGAATATAAATACCCTTCTGGTAACAAAGCTAACATGTGAGAAAACAGGAACGTTAAAAAAATATCCTTTAGCTCTTGTGCATTAAAATGTACTGGCACACAAAGCTGCATTTTTGTGTTATTGGAAAAAGACAGCAAATAATTGAGTGTAGTAGGGTTTTTTTTCTTTTTTTTTTTTTTATTGGTATATCATAGTGTTTGTAAAAGAAAGAGTCTTAACTGCAAAATTAGAATTTGACATGTATATCAACATGGTCTCATTACACCAATCTGACCAAATGGGACCAGAACACCTTTAGCAGTAGAATCTGGGAGAGGACGTGCTAGAGTTGTGGTACCTGGTGTTGAGGAAAACACATACCTCTCTCTACCCAAAAGATGTGGTTACCTTCTAAAGGACATAGGAAACAGTTCAGGCCAGAGCATTCCTTCCCCTGTGAATCAGATTTCAGAACAGTCTGTAGAGCACCCTGCATCATCCCAAGAGATGATGTACAGCTTTGTGCCTGGAGATTAATCCCTCCCAGAGAGGGAGAGCGCCTCTCCTGTCTATTGCCAGTGCAGCCAGTCTGGTTCAAATGAGGGACATCACAACAGTCTTTCAAACTAAGCTTCAACAAGGGCTTTGTAGGCATTAGAGTATTACTAGATTACTGAGCTGGAAGAAGGAAAGCTTTCCAGTTTATAGAAACATGCGTTATATGAACACACTCTTTTAATGACAACTTGCCAAAGCGAGAGTAAGACAGTAGTGGATCTGTGTCAAAGCCATTTTAACACAGATTCTGTTGAACAACCAAGGGAAGTCTTCTCACTATCACCCACAAAATATTGCTATTTGCAAATCTTCTTGTGAGGTAACATACCTTATCTGCACAATCACTTATGTTGGTACTGGACATGTAACATCTTTTTCAATTCTTTCAATTTTTTTCTAAAATAAACCAGAAGTTTTTCCAGCAGAAATTTTCTCTTCACAGAGAAGTAAAAGTGCAAACTTGATACATATACAAACTGGTTCATTGGGACCAAAAGTCTAATTTGGTTGTAACATGGAGTTTTGTAAAACAGATCTAATCAATGTGTCTGGTTATACTCAAAGTCTGAGGGAAAAAAAAAATAATAAAAAAAAGTGGCTTTCCACTTTTTGTTATCCAGCCCAGGTATTATATTATCGATTCAGAGAGGAAATGTGCTGAGCAAGTGGCCCTGAATGAAACTGAAAGAAACCCTTGGGACCATTTATGAGATAGAATTTGAGCTCAGTTAAAGAGCTATAGCACATGCTGTTCTTCTTATTGACAGGGAAGAAGTTTGCTCTTTTATTAAAATCAGCACAGTAACACCTGCTTTAGAGATTTAGGAAAGAGTATAACTCATATGTACTTAAGAGTTGGACAGACACGAGTGAAATCTGAAGTAAAATAAGAGCAGAAAGTTAGACCTGGATTCGGGTAGAAATAGGCCTATACCAGGTAGAAAATCAGAGAAGATTTGAGAATATGTCTGCACCCTCACAATATAACCATACTCAGCTCTGGAAGAGTTGTTTCTGTTTCTTTACATTCACAGAGGGAAGGGAGGGGGGGGTGGAATATGCAAAAAAAAGAAGCTTCCCATCCCCATCATGCAATTTAGTGCATGTATGTATGCCCATCCTCCATGGCATGTACATTTGATAGTGATAAAGTGATAGAAGAAAGAAGAAAGGGGAAAAGAATGGAATATATCAATGGAGGGTTATCTGAGTAAGAAAGTCTTTGGGAACCGTGACTTCCAGGAGACACACTTGTTCATGGCTTGGTCATGGGCACTGCACTTTTAAGTGGATGCTGGAGCGCTTTCAGAATGTGCTTGTTGAGTTTCAAAGATAAAGTAGCAGAACAATTGCTGCTTCTTGATGGTAGGAGATTTTTTGTAGGCATGCAGGCCTGAGCAGCCGAAAATGAAGCTGATAAAAACTGGGCACATACAGAAAGAGAAAGAAAAAGAATAATAAAAAGAAAGGGCACAGACAAAGAAAACTCAAAGAAAGGATTTCCAAAAAGAAGAATAAGAAGGGCAAGATGGGGAATAAGATAACTGTACAGCATAAAAAACCCCATGAAATTGCGAGAAGAGTATAAAAAGATGGGAAAATGGTAAGGTAGATAATAGAGGAAAATTAAGAATCAGTTAGAGAATTGGAATGGGATGTGTCCGCTGCTACATTTTTAAGTATTATCAGTAGCACTATGACAGAACTTGCATCCTGAATTTCCAAAGTCTTTCTTTAGCAGACAGTATCAACCTCATGGACGACAACACACAAATCGTGTATGTTTTTCAGATGCTAACACATGCTGGACAAAGTTCAACAGCTGCTTTCACAAGTGCGTGTTGAAAATGTGATTGAACTGCTGGCATAACAATTCAAGTGTCTTGAAAACAACTGCAGTATAGTTTTAACTGCCATATTCTGCCTCCTCCCCGTATTCCTCCTTCTGGCTCACAGAAGGTTGTCAGACACACAAGATTCTCTGGACTTTAACTAACAGAATAAAATATCTAATATAAATTACCTTTGACTGCTGAAAGACTTTATTTACTGCTGCTCAGAGCTGCATCTGGAGAGTTTAGGTAGAAGCTACGACTGCCAGATGGTGGCCAGGCTTACCCAATTAGCGATCTCTCTCATCCTGTGCCTGAGTTTGCAGTGATACTCCTCACATCACGGTTGCCTGACTCAATCCAGTACCTCGATGGTCTAAAATAGTAAATACTAAAATAGTAGCAATCTTGTCAGGTGAGCCAACGCAGAGCTCTGTAAGCTTGGCTCAGTCGGAAGATGTTCTTTGCTATGTTTTTTCTGGCTGCTCAAATTAACGATGTAGCTCTTGATCAGTTCAACTTGTTGACAGTTAAGGCCTAATCCTGGACTGCTTTTCAAGGCAGTGGTATGTTTAAAAGAGTAATGAAGGCTGTCCTGAGTGGACAGAAAAGTGAAAAAGTAGAGACAATGGGGAAAAAAAAGGTTAACTTTCTCAAATATTTGTTCATGTTAACAAAAAACCCCAAAACAACAGTGAAGCTCATGACATCAGGAAACCAAAGCATATTTGAGCCCAAAAGGGTTATCTGCTGAAACCTCTGCTACATATTAAATGATTAAAGAATTATCATTTATTGTTGTAGCTGTGCTAAAGCACATCATCTAGACTGATCTGTGGTGAGACTGCTACTTGTAGTTAGAAAAACAAATAACAACCTGGCTTTTCCAGAGCACAGTTTAGGAAGACAGAGATATGCAGACTGAGTAAAAGTACAGATCTTTATGGGACTTCCAGAAAACATTCCTTGTCCCACCTGAAGAAAGGACTGGTTTCATCCAAACAGTCTAATTAAAATAGTTCCTTTACGCTGGTTATGTTTCTCCAGGCGATTAGGAAGACAGGCTCTTATATTATAGCATGAAGGTGGAAAGAGGCTGATGTTTGCATTTTGTTAGATAGAGTTTCTTTTACCTTTCTGCCCTGCCCTTGGCACAGAGCAGGGACGGAGGAATATCGGCTTTAAGCCACTTCTCTACACTCAGGTCTCTGAGGCCACCTGAGAATCACTACAGCCTCCTTTCCATCAGGATGCTAACTCCTCTCAGGCAGAGAAGGGAAGGGAAGGGAA
>VZSZ01000321.1:278988-347741 GCA_013398815.1 Ibidorhyncha struthersii
AGGGAAGGGTTGTATTTTTAAAAAAATATATAACCTGGGAAAAGGCAAAGTGTAGAGCTTTGGTACAAGTACTGTAAATCCAATGAGAGATATTAAGCATGCTGTACAAGTCAGTTTTTCAACTGTTTTGTGCTGCAAGAGTAATTAAAAAATGACTACTGATGATCATTGAAGATATCTGGCCTCCTCTGAAAAGCCTGCCGCATACCAGCCTGTTATTATGCTTGCATGAAAACCATATTCCTTCATCCACACCACCTTTATGGCTGCTTTGATTACAGTTTTATGGACACAGGGCCCATAACTTTGCTTTGACCCTGAAGGACAAATAAATGCAAAATAAATCAATGTGAAATTCAGAGCATGCCAGCAAGTTCCATCACACCAATTTGGAAAACTCACCAGGTTTCAGCAGGTGTAATATATCAGTACACAATTGTACTGATTTTGTTATAAACTTACGACTAGTCACAATTTTAGCTTTGATTTCTGATACATTTGTATGTAAAGTATTTTAAGGGTTTAATGAGGGAATTCAAATGGGTCGGCCAAAGAAACAGTACAGTTCAGACACAGCAGAAAGGCAAATTTTTTTTTTTTTCCAGTTTCTAGCTGCTTTCCATCCTTTTCCTGGAGACTGGATATTGTCATCCTCGTTTCTGCTGCTCTTGTCTTACTTGTCATTTATCAGATGTTAGATTTATAATTTTTCTTCCTTTGTGTGTAGAAGCACTTTAGTAGCAGTTATTGCTTTTTAACATAAATTATATTTTTAGAAATTGTGACTCAGAGAGACAAATTTAGAATTGGAGGGATCAATTCAGAAAACATAAACACCTATAAAATTTGACCTGAACCTGATTCAAATCCAAAAATTTCTGGAGATTTAAAAAACTACTTCTGAGCCAAGGTTTTAACCTGTGTAACAAATTTGATTATAACTAAACATGAAATTGCTTGGAAACATAGCTATTCACTGACATCATATTATTGATACCTAGCCCAGGCAGGATAAACCCAGGGTAGAGGTGGGAATCAGATATACTTCTGAGGTCTAGCTCTTTTCCTGCTGCTGTTCTGTTTTAAAGCATAGCTTTTTGCTGTAGCCCAAATTTGCTGCTCATGATAATGTCTTGATCTGCGTGTTGTGTGTTGCCACCTGCCCAAATTGTTCTTTACCACTCGTTTCTCCTTGCTCCCCATTTCCCTGGCCTGTAGGTAAGGGAATTACAACTTACTCCTATGCCCTGCAACCTGAGATTTAAGTATTATGGATGGTGATATAAAAGAGGGTCTCATTCTCTTTTATTCCTCCCAGCATATGACCTCAATCTCTATCCCTTAGATAGCTGATTATCCAGATCCTCTGACTCTTATAATCCCTTATCCTTCATTTCTCTGAGACTGCTCATAGAGTAAAACAGGATTTTCCTTAAGTGAGGTAGAATTATCTAGCTTTCTCAAATCACCAATGTATATTTAGCAAGACACTGGGTTGATGACAACATGATTGTGATAAGCTGTGCTAAGGGTTCTGAATCTAGAAGTTTATTTATGCCATTTGTGTTCTAAATAGAAGCTTGTTGGTATGTTTATTTTTTTTTTTAGACACAGGAAAAATTAGCCAGGGACTTATTCTGAGTAAGCAGATGAAGGGTGAGATTTGTTCTTCAGGAGGGAAAGAAATAACACAGCTTGCAGGAAATTGATCAATGTCTCCAGAGCCATATTGTGAATTTCTCTTCTTTCATCTTTACACATGGAACTAAAAGGACCTATCTGTTTCAATTGGAGTTTTATAGGTATGTTTTACAGCACTGACTGAGTTATCCATCTCCTTGTTGGTAAGGAGGTGGATAATTCCCTATCTGAGAGTGTTTGTATTTTTATGATCAGCTTTTTTGGGGCAAACATCAGAAGTGACCACAATCTCAAAACACAGGGAAGAACATAAATTGGTAGAAAACCACAGCATAACAGACCTTCTCATATTGTGCTCAAGGGGACTCCAGGGACCAGCCAATCCATACAAGAAGAATAGTGTGAGCTAGATGGGACCCAGTATGATTAATCACCCGAGCAATGCAGATTTAGCGCATTAGGTGAAAAGATAAATGTGTAAAACGCTGTGTCAGAACCCGTGGAGTGGCCCACACGGTAATTCAGGGTCAGTAATTGAACTTCACTCTAATTATCCTGGGGAGATAATATTAACTTATAGTTGAGTGTGAAAGAGAGAGTCCATAATTCATCACTCGATGGGGCTGCTCATTGCATTGTGTTATTGAAATATGATGGCTCCATTTTTATCCTGTCATAATGACAACTGATGTGCTTATTTTCTTTCTCTGTGCCTCCAGGGGATGATGAAATAGTAAGCAAACATTCTTTCTGGTGAAAGAACAGCACTTTATCACACTGGCTTCAGCTCTAAAAAAGCATTCGCAAACAGAAACAATTTCTAGAACCAAGGCTGGGCATTTCCCCTTGCATTCTGATTTTAGACAGCTAACCTAAATAAAAGCCACCACTTTTTCTTTTTATGAGGTGCAATTTTCCTTTCCCCAGTTATCAATTGTTTCAGTATCTTAATTTTTTTGAGAAGGTTTTTTCCCATTTTTAATTTTCCTGGGATACAAACTTCCAGGTGAAGTTAGTTGTAGCAGAGAGGTTGCTGCAAAGCAACGATGTGTTCTAGAAACTGGAACGTGTCCATTTTCAATTTCACACCTATGTAGCTTTCATCCAGTCCCTTTCAAAAATATCAGTGTTTTCATCAACAATTTTAAAATCAGCCCCTGTTTGAGTTTGCTTATATTCAGCATTTTAAAAGTATTCAAATTATGTCTGTGTCAGGGACCTCCTAGCTTTTGCAAACTTTTTCTCTAAGTAACCTATCAGACTACAAAATCTATCAGGATTTTTGTCAGAGAAGATTTCAACTGCAGATTTACTTTAGTGGTAGGTATAGAGCATATTACAAAACAAGTCACTGGATATTTCTCTCATATTACTTTGTGGCTTCTCCTACCTTGTTTGAGCAGAAAAGTCAAGACTACTCCACAGGAACCAGATCTGTTTCACACTCATGACTACACATTTATGCATGATTACATTATGTCCTGACTTAGTAGTCTAATTAGGCATTAAGAAGACACACACTGGACTAGACAAAGAGAAAGAAAATATTTAGGAACTCTAATAAAAATGCCAGAACAAAGAAAAAGGAGGAGAAATTCTAGATAGGGAAATTCTTTTTATTAAATAAGGAGTGACAAGTGCTGTGAACACTGTTCAGGTGACTTACAGTGCACTGATAATGTTGACAAGAGTTCATATTTGTTGGATTATAGACTTACGTCATACTTTCACTACTGTAACATCGTCTGTAATTGATGACAAATCGGAGATGTTTGACATAAGATTCAGATGGAATTCATAATGCAAATTGCAGCTTAATACATAGATATAGAAACATCAGTAGATTTTAACGAAGATTTTTTTCTATTTTCCTTGCCTCCCAATGAAACAGTCTATGTCTTTAGAGCACACTAAAATGGTGAAGGGGACTGTTTTTTCCTGGCAAAGGTTTATATTCCTCATGGAAGGTATTGAAGCTCTTCATATTGCTTTGGCTGACAAGTTACAAAGCCAAGAATAAAATCTCAAGAATTCTCAACAGAAATGCTCTGATTTAACATTTCTGGACTGACAAGACCGAAGTATGAGGAAGGCCAGTTTGAGAAACTATTTGCCACTCACTATCATAATAGTGAATAAGGAGAAAACTGATTTTCTTTTGATTCCCTGCATCTGACCCCTGAGAAGACTGCACTGTGGCAAGAGTCACTTGAAATGTACGCTGGTGGCAATAAAGTTGGCAATGTTGGGAGATGGTCAGCTATGAGGCAAATGGTAGATAGAAAGAAGAGAAACACAGCTGAATAATATCAGACAAAAAAAAAACTTGCTTTACTGGAAGATAAAAAAGTGAAAGGAAGAAAGGGGTAATGTGTCTACACATTGGCAGCTGCATTCACGTTAATAAATCAAACTGGGCAAAGGTGTGGGCTCAAACATTATCCTGGCATGGTCCATGAATTTGGTTTTCTGCATGTTTCTTGCTGTGGTTTTGACACAGGTCAGATAGCTTTTTCTCAGAAAATGCCCAGGCAACTTTTCAGGATAAGCCAGGGTCCGTAGTGTCCCCCCAGTCAGCATGTACAACACAGAGATATTTGGAGGGGTAGCAGAGTGGGAGCGAGGCAATGAAGGGCATTAGCCTTATGGATGTGAGCTGTGGAGAATTTCTTTGTGCCTTTTTCTGCCTTGGAGTACAGTCTTTAACAGAAATGAAGAAGAAATGTGTAAAAGGTCTTTTCGAATTAAAAAAAAAAAATCCTGACATTTATCATTCCCACTCCAGGTGCCTTAGCAGCACCAAGTTCAAATGGGTAAAGTGGAGGACAAGACAGGATGAAGTTTAACTTGGGCTTTTGTCATTGTGGACGGGTAAGTGGTTCTAGAGTTCAGGGTTCGGGATTCATTCCAGTCTTCAGGGTTCGGGATTCATTCCAGTCATTTTGTTTTAGTTTGACTGGCAAAGTGACAACGGGGTGTTTGCTCTGCAGTCTTCAGTAACCAACTGAAATTTTAACACACAGAATGGGTGGCAGTTTTCACTTCAGAACTGTGATAAAAGGAAGTTAAGATGAATAACATTATGGAGGAGGCTGTCTTTTATGCCAGATGCTATGTTATTTCACATGTAGCTCTTTTATATTTGGTATTGTATTGTTTTACACTAATCGTCACCTGTTCTTTAGTTTATTGTCTTACACAGGCCTTAAGCAGTTATTCCTTTAAAGACACCTTTCAATATAAACACTGATTTTTGATCATCAGATCAATGCAATAAAAACAAAGTAGAAAGGGTAGTCACTGGGAAACACAAGAAGACAGAACTGGCCTATACTTATCAAAATGCTAGTGCTGTGTCCTAGTGGCAGGAAACACAACCGTTACAGTAAAGGTGAAGATTTAGAAAATGACTTTTCAATATTTAATACACCATGTGTACTCAGATTACACTTAATATTTGCTATGCATAAAACCAGTAAAAAAAGTCACGAATTTGGTGACCAAGGAAATTATTTTCTGTAGATCAGATTTTATTCTTAAATGCACATATTTTTCTTGTAATATTAAAAAATAAATATATTATACTTGACTATCCAAATGTGACTTTTTAGCACTTTTGCAGTATTTCTTATAGCTGTTTTTAAACAGAAAAATATCTTGTGCATAAACTGTGCCTTCTTCATTTCTCATATATTTTAATATCAAATTATTTTTTTTAAAAAAAAGCTTTCTGACACTGTTTTCTGATATGTAATATTTTATTATGCACATAGAATTCTGTATTTTATGGGTATGCAAAATTTAAACCTGTACAGTGAGGATGTAAAAAGCTACAAGTACATGTAAAAGAACATCTTAAGTCCTGTAACCCTTCCTTTCCTACTGTTAGACTATCTGATTTTAGATCAGATGCTTTAAAGAAAAAGCACTAAGAATAAATGTCCTTAAAGCTTTCCTAACAATTCATATTAAGTACATATCCAGATATAATGGAACCTTTCTGAAGCATGAAATAATTGCATGTATCCTTATGTCAAATAAAAATGGTTAGAGTATTGACTTAATTAAGCCACTGATCTGTACCAGCGGCTATGTTCATCATCTTAGGTTCCTGCTGTCTTTCAGAATAAGTGGGCTTCTGAGTATATCATCCATCTCTGGTATTTCAGAAGTCCTACAATCAACATTAAAAGGTGAAAATAAAAGGTACAACAGTATTTTCCACTAGTCTCACAATGTAATCTTTTATCTTTTTTTAAAATAATGGATACATTTACATTTGGTGACTCTTGTATACAAGTCATAATGTCAAGAAATCCATTTGCTCTTTAATAAACTTATCATAATATCTGAAGGCTTGATTTATGGATGGGTCTGTTGTCACCTTGACTGCCTGAACCCTTTCATTTACTGCAAGAGTTCCAAGACAGGTCATGGTATTTACACTAGGTCAAAATAATAATGTCACCAGGATCATGGTCCCTGACATTAGCTTATTTGTCTCATTTAAATAATGAACATGATTGGTGAAAATTGCAGACTGGAACCATAACACACAAAGGACAGTAGAACATGACCGTGCAGGGTATGAAGAACCTATATTGACACATATCATGACCTACTTGCTCCAATTTGGTAGCCAACTATTTTTTGTTGTTCTTTCCAAAACAGTCTCCAGCAGTATCCAGATGATCATGAGAAATAAAATACAAATATTCTTCCTGTAACTATTCTGACAAAAGAATATTACTTCTAATAAGTATGAGGGTGTATGCAGTGCTGCTTTTCTTATGGCATGGTAAATATGTATGTGATATACTTTTCAGATACATCAGAAATAACTTATGCAAAACAGTTTTCTCCTTGCTGTTTAAAAAAAAACACAAACAGAAGTCTTTTCAACTCCTTAAGAAGTACTTCCTGGACTACTTCCGGTATTCCAATCCAATGTATTTCAGATCACTGTAAAATTTTAAAGTGTATAATTATAACCAGATACCTTTGTGTACAATTTAAGGATTGGAATATAATTACACCATGCCAAAACTCATTTTGGACAAAGGACACAAAGGACACCCGCCTGTTCAATGTCCAGTTCATGAAATTCAGCAACTCAAACTAGAAGCCTATTTTCCATCCACAATGAATGAGAAGAGGTGGGTACCTAAGACTGAAGACTAATGTTGCAGAGTTGGTAGGCAGGAGGTAAAGCCAGCTAATAGGAAGCACAGACTTGATGCATCCCATGTACTGAGGTCAAAAGTCTTATTTTTGACACCTGCCTTGTGTACTCCCATGTGTAGTTGCCTCCATGCACCTACCACTCACACAATAATGACCTGCTGACCAGCTGCTGTGAGCCTAGGGCTCCTGCAGTAGGGTTTAGTGCTGCAGCCCTTTCACAGCAAGTCCTTTAGCTGATTTATTCTGCCTAAGACCACCAGTGCTCCTCCATTACATGTTGCACAGCACCTCTGGAAAGCCCGTGATACAGTGCTGGGCATACACATGGTGCTGCATGACTGGTAGGTAATACCTGTGGTGTGACTTTTCCACACATGGCCATCTCTCCATTTCCCCACAGCATGATACGTGTGTCTCCAGCCTTAAGATGCCAGGTAACAAGGTGATCTGGAAACAATGATGAGAGGAATGCTGCACACTGCCCAGAGCTAGGTAATTACATGTGGTCTTGAGATGCATGTCCCTAGAAACTGGGATTTATAGCTCAAAGCCTCTACTTGACATAGGCATCTAAATTTTTCCTTGAGTGCAGATAATTGTATCCATATTTTCTTACTGAACATAGGTGGATGAGCAACTGGTGACAGTATGAGAGGGCACAAACTTCCACCCCTCAGAACAGAGTATCTTAATGTATCATGGTTAAGGAGTAAAATTTTCCAAAGCAGAATTGGGGTAAAAAGTATCCTTTCAGAAGCAGTAAAAATTACAAAATGCTCTAAACATCCTATTTAAGCTGGGCCACAATGCATCAGGAACACAGCAAGAATGATACCAGAAATAATATGACAGATTATGCCCATAATAGGAAGCATTATAATATTTTCCAGTAAACTACTTAAACTGGAGAAGAGCAAGCACAGTAGCTAAAACATAATTTTTGGAGGCAGCAACTGTCCTGAAAATTAATGTGATATTGCAATATTATAATAAGATTACAGCTCTTATTACAGATATGATACTATCTGTTAAGGCAGCTACTCTTCCATTCAGCATTTAAGTGTTGTATCATGTAAGTAAAATGGATAATCTGCGATTTTGGACAGAAGGTCTTACTACCACATAAAATAAGACGTAAGGTAAGAAGCCTAACATCAACTTGAAAGTAATAAACTTGTCTACAGATTTTCTTCAGAGATGTATTCCTTCCAGAACAAAAACGGACCTCCCCAACCCACACACCTGAAGATATACACGACGAAAATCACACGTTTACTATCTAGATGGCAGGTTTTAGTCATTCCTACTTCACTCTTTGATCGAATTTTCACTACAGACACTGAAAGATGAAGTTTTTGCCAAATGTACTTTTCTCAAAACGCTCTGTTTAATCAATGCCTTTTTGAGTTAATACATTCTAGTGGGGTGGTTTCTGTCTTCCACAGCTTTCTGATCATAGAGAATGAAGGAAAGAAATCTAAGCCAAGAAATTATGTTGGTTTTGCTCCTAAGAGCACTGTTTTATTACAGTTCTGTCTTGGGAAGGCATGTGACAGTTTGCTCTAATGTGGACAAAGCATAAATTTTGAAGCTGTGAAACAGAAGTCTGTGCATAGAGTAAGCACTCTATCTTGTCTGTTCCAAGAGTAAACAATCATGAAAAGGTATGTGGTTCATGGGGAACCTTGCATCCACCTTATATCTGTGTCGCTCAAGATGGCACGCGCATGACATGCTACTTCTCATTTTCCTTACTTTTTTTTGGAATAAAGAGGTATTTTTCATAACATTTATTGAAATAGTGGAGGTTTCAAACCTGCATTTCATTTTTGACCAGTTATAAGGAGGTTCCTTTAGATAATAAGTCAGTAATTCCTTCAGAAATCAATGGAAAATGCCTAGAGCTATTATTATCTTGACAGCATATTGCAAGATTAGTAGAACAATTTCACTACACTTAAAACTACCTCATGCTGGCATTTGATTCCCATTTGTCCTTAAAATGAAAACAAAGAAAAGTAGTTGCACAATTACTCTTATTTTCTGTCTCTCAAACAAAAATCATTCTATCAGATATTTCCTTCAAAGTAATGAAAAGTTCCTGTTAAAGAAATTTAAAAGTTCAAATGGATTTTAGGCAAATGAACTGAAAAAAAAGTAAGTGAAAGAAAAAGTGATTCAGTTAACACTGTACTTACAAAAAAGCACTTGTGGATTAAACATATATGCCTGTGTAATCCACTTTTAATGGCTAAATTCCTAACCATCAGATACCTCGTTTTGGGTGCATTTACACATTTATTTGAGATAATTAATTTTAGTCTGTTGTGATTTCTGTTGGGATGGAGTTAACTTTTTTATTAGCAACTGGTATAGTGCTGTTTTGGATTTAGGATGAGAAATACTTTTGATAGCACACTGGTGTGCTATCTATCTAAGCACCTTTTGTCATTACCTTTCCCTCTCCATGAAGAAGTTGACCAATGATATTCTTAGTTTTCCTTTTACTATAAATATACTTTTTCCTCATTACCAATGCCATTTCTTGTAAGTTGCACTTCATTTTGTGTCTTGACATTGGGATTTTGTCCCTATGTGTTTGCCCTGTGCTTTTAAACTTGTTCTTAGTAAGCTAACCTAGTTTTTGATTCCTGTGCACTTTCTCTATACATCTGAGGTCAATTCAAACCTCACAATTCAGAGACGTTTTCCATCTGTCCATCGTTCCTTTGGTTTCTTTGTGTTTGTGCTCAAAGAAAAGGCCATGTATACTTTGTATCTTCTTTTTTTACACTCATCTCCAACAGTTGTCAATCCTCTGAGTATATATATATGTCTTCCTGACAGCCTGAATATTTTTAATTTTTTTGTCTGTGCGATTTTACCTCTTTCCCCTATCAGGTCTTGGATACTGTTGGTTTATGGTTATTTGCATTAAGACGGCTTTTCATCTTTACTTTCTTATACGATGCCTCCATATTGGCTGGATTCAGTTCTAACCTGCTGTATCATTTCCCCAACTGTCCGATTCCTTTTGAAAGAAAATTCTGTGCTCTGAATGATTTTGCCCTCCCTTCACAGAAAGTCTTATCCAACTGAATTTCTTTACATTTTGGGCTGTTGTAGATACTAATCTGATAGCATCCTTGTTCTCTTCACCATCCATCTCTACTCAAAGATTTTCAGCAAGCTTCTCTCCTTTTATCCTCTGTCTTGGTAAGCACACGCACCCTTGATCTTCAAAGCAGTACTCCTTCTTTTCATTACCTGCCTTTCTGGAGACCCCAATATAGGCAGGACATGAACCTGTTGGAGCGACTCCAGAGGAGGTCCACAAGGATGATCAGAGGGCTGGAGTACCTCTTCTATGAGAGCAGGCTGAGAGAGTTGGGGTTGTTGAGCCTGGAGAAGGCTCCGGGGAGACCTTATAGCAGCCTTTCAGTACCAAAAGGGGCCCTACAGGAAAGATGGGGAGGGACTCTTGATCAGGGAGCGTAGTGATAGGATGAGGGGTAACAGTTTTAAAATGAAAGAGAGTAGTTTTAGATTAGATATTAGGAAGAAATTTTTCACTTTGAGGGTGGTGAGACACTGGAACAGGTTGCGCAGAGACATTGTGGATGCCCCATCCCTGGAGGTGTTTAAGGCCAGGCTGGATGGGGCTTTGAGTAACCTGGTCTGGTGGGAGGTGTCCCTGCCCATGGCAGTGGGGTTGGAACTAGATGATCTTCAAGGACCCTTCCAACCCAAACCATTCTATGTTTCTACAGTTCTATGCTTCTGTGAAGATATCCCTCTTTTATATTAACATGTCAGTCATAGGAATTATCCAGCCACGTCTTTTTTATACCGTTTAGGTCATAAACTTGACCATCTAGTAAGAATCTCAGCCCTTCAGTTTTGCAGACTGCCATACTACTTCTGACGTCCTTATATTATCATAAGAAGAGTCCTGTTCCCTTTCCCCAGTTATAGGCTTTTTTTCTGCATTACTGTTTCTTATTGTCACTTGGCTTTGGCATTCTTCAGCTACTTCAGCTTTTAGCTCTGTCAATGCTCATTTAAAGCCCTTTTCATGATGTGGATTCAAAGCTAGGTTTGGAAGACAATAGGGTTTTATGCAAAACAGGTTATCAGTCAAAGTGATCCATTATTTCAGAGATGGTCGTTGGATTTTTTGCAGGGATTATATATTTATTTTGCTCTGAGGTGGATACTGCCAGTATTCTCTCATCCTGCTTTATACCAGATTTTAGAAAAAAAATCTACACTTAGAAAAAGCATTCAACACTTCAATTTCATACTGAAGTGCCTCCAGACTGCTTGGACTTTCACTCTGTAGTTATCCCTCACTTCTTGCTTTTTAACTGAGTTAGAGTCTCTTTTGACACCTAACTCTCCACAAGTCCCTCAGCATTACTACCAAAGAAGACTGCGTCTAAGTGAGGAATTTCTTCTTTCAAAGCAATACAAAGAGACCAAGTTCTCAGTGACACAGCTGCATACGAATACTTGAGGCAAAAATTCTTACGGATGTGCTATACCAATTAGATTTGATTTATTACATATTCATTAAATTATTTATATAATGCATAATGTGTCAATAAAAATATACATTGAGATAGGCTGTTATATCATACATTTATGCTATAAATCAGTATTACAACTCACAAGTATTTCTTAAAGTATTTTTTATTGCTGTTCCGTTGATGCCACATTGCCTTTAAACAAACATATAAACAGAAAATTAATTATTTTGCAAATTAAACAAACATTTACTTGTAAAAATGTTACTTACCTAAAATAATGTATTAGCAATGCTGTATCAATACACAGCTGTCTACAAATACTGTGAAAGATGATTTTAAAAGTAAAGTGGATCACCTGGTTTTAGATTTTTAATAAACTTGTCTTTGTTTCCAGACATAAAATTAAGAGAGCTTTCTAAGTAGAAGTCTTTGCGGAGCCCAACAAGGATAATATACGCTTTATACTGGCACTAGGCGTGTGATCATCACTAAATAAAATGATAGAAGAGGACAACACAGAGTGCAAATAGCTATGTTTAACTGTGCAGCACCTGTTTTGTTTTTTTTTTGTACTTTTTGCCTTTGAGTCTAATCAAAGTGCTTCCTTTGTCTTTTTGGTGTTTAAGATATTAAAGAACAAAATTAAACTTACAGGAAGCTATCATAAACCTTCATGAAGAAATATGCTGCAGCTACAAAATGTTATGTTTCATAGGGCATATAAAATCAGTGACCTTTTTGGTAAAGTTAGTGACAGACACAGCTCGAAAACCAAACTTCTGCAGGAAAACCAGAAGTGACATGACAGAGGGCTGGCATAATGTCCATGATACTGTCTTTTATTATGTTTGATGTCTGTTCAGACATGTTTGACAAGTTTTCTTTCTCATCTCTTCCCCTTTAATAGCAGCTGTGCTCTGATGAGATATAACATCTTCAATTTCCAGCCTCTTTTTTATTCTGCTTCTCACAAAAGTGAAAAAAAATCTGACAATACAAAAGTAGCCCTCCCATCCACTTGAACTGAGAGTCCAAATTTCACAGTTTTGACGAAACGTCTGACAAAGTAATTAACGCTAAAGCAAACAGTTATCAAGAATGTCTGTCTGCAATAAGAATGCTCCCGATTGGGTCTTTTATTTACTTTACACTCGTATCTACTTAACCTTCTTTAACCTACCCATCTATCAAAAAACTATACAGCTATGCATAGTGTCTAGGCTTTCATCTAATAGAAATTTTGAAGCTCAAGAAAAATGAAATGTATGTAACTTACATTATGTCACCATAAAGTTTATAACCCAGTGAATGATGACACAGGTTTGACTGATGAACTGATTTAAGAATCCGTTGTCACTTAGAAGTGTTAGTACTTAAGCAAAATATCCAGTCATGCTGTCAGAACTTCCTAAAGTGCTTACTTGAACCAATTCAATCTTTCCATACATTACCCTACTATGCAAATTTCTTTGTATAAAGAAATTTAAAAGGAGTTCCTAGTGTTGCTTTCCATGCAGGAAAAAAGGCTGTAGTAAAGGCAAGAATTTAGCAAAATTCAGTGAAGTCTTGAAAGTCTTGGTTATTTTCCTTCAACCTGTATGATATTAGGAAAGTTTTGGTTGGCTGGTTGGTTGGTGTGAGAGACTGCCTGCTAAGGATTAAACACACTCAAAATGCAAAATAAAGCCAGTTTACTTCATTTTGCATGGAGCTTTTAAAGCTGTGGTCTAGGGAATGTGTTTTATTAGCTTATAACCACCTGTCACTTCAAACTACATAAACCATTTGCTAGAGAGAGCAATTAAACCAAAAATTCTCAGAGGATCATTTTAAGAAATTAATTATAAACAAAAAGGGAAAGGGAGTTGATATAGACAAATATTATTTATATCGCAAATCAAACCCACCTTACTTGCAATTCTTGACACTGAAATTTTCTATATTGTGATCAGATGCAGATATTATTTTTACTCTGAAATTATTTTATTCAGTACATTAGCTCATTTATGGACATTCTTTTGTGACTTGAAAGAAAGTGGTTATATATTTCCAGTTGTTTTTCTTTTCCATTTCTGTTGGCCTTTTACTTTGAAACAAGACAGGTCAAACAGGAAAATTATGAATAATTCAAAACTGAAATCAGAAGACAGTGAAGCCTAGAAAGGTCTGTTTCAGACAATTCAGGGTATTAGTTGTTTCCTCCCATTTGGTAATTTGCATTTTTTTCCCTGGAAAGAGGCAGGAGCTTATGTCCCTTCTTATTCTAGGATGACAGTTATAAAAGTGTGACGATGAAAAAAATACTGTGAATATCCTTACACTGATGGTTTCCTATCGAGATTAACAGACAAAGACAAGGAACATTTTACATTAATACAGTAATGTGATGACATTTCCCCTAATATCCAACACAGCTGTTTTGTGTGGTTTGTTGTTTTGCGTTTGCAAAAATAATTTTATCCTTAGATGATTTTGTTAGCGTGTTTGCTGATATGTTTAGGTCTTACAGTAGAGCAAGGATTTCTAAGTAAATTTAAGACAACATCTTAATAATTTTATTTAAGTAGAAGAAATCCCTAGCTTCTTGGAATTTCATAGAGTGTTTGTTACCTGTAAATATATGAAAAGAAGTAAATCAGTTATCAATAGAACTGTCATCTTGGTACCATCATGAATATGCATGTTTAAGGTAATTACTTAATGTTCTCTTGATGTTTAGTTCCTTAAGTTTATAAAGACAGGCAGGCTTCACATTACACTTAGATGCTCTCATACTCTTCAGATTCAGAGTCAGGCTTGGTTTGTTCCCTTGAACTGTGAAAACATTTAATAAAACCTTCTTCTAGCACATTTCATTATTTTCAAGCTACATCATTTCAAGTAATACTTTGTTTCGGTGAACATAGCGATGATAGGTCATGCCATAGTTTAAATAAATTTCTTCCCTTATTTAGGATTCCCAGCCTAGCCTTAGATGTTAGACATACGTGGCACTCGTAAACAGAGGCAGAGCCACTCAGTGAATACCAACCAGTCCAACTGGGTTGGATTTTCTCCCTCCTATCAGTGAGTTTAGTCTTTCAGGCATAACAAGTCACATCAAGGGGTTTTGTGTAGTGCTTTGGCTCCTTAGGTCATTTAGATGGTCTTTCTACTGCATTATCTTTTGACGTGCAGCTAGGGATATCTTCTTTCCCTCACATCCATATATTCAAGTGAATATCGTTCACATTCAGCCTCCTCCCATGCTGTTAGAGGGATACTGGGCTGCATGTTTGGTAGAGGACTAACTTCTAACATGTCTCTAAAAATGTTCGAGACAACAGAGAAATACATCTTTATGGCCCCTGTGGCAAGCAGGCCAACATTTTCTTGACAAAATATGCTGGACTTCTATAATTACAGAATTCTTTGCCTCATTAAAAGCCATGTCACCATTACATCAGTAAGATAAGGTGTACAAGAAAAGCAGACATCCCAGGCAGAAAGTTTGAAACATACCCATCTAAGTACTTGAGGATGAGGCAAAAGGAGCAGAGGTGAGAAATAGTTATGTTGCAGGACAGAACACAAAGTCTGGAAGTGAACGTCACAGAAATTGGAATTAAAAAATGAAGATGAAAACACTACTCTGTCCATGATTCCACCCATGATTCTATCATTGATTTTTTTTTCCTGACATTGTAGGTTTTATCAAACTGCACTCTATGCAAGTCAACAGCCATTTTTATCAAACAGCATGTCTGAGCAAAAAGAAACAGTGGTGTGTCAGTGAAACTCCAATCTTTCTCCAGTGCTCCATACAGTCCTGTAAACCATCCATGACAAAACTCTTTTTGTTCACTGTGTTTTCATGGACAGGAAATTTGGAGAAGGGGTATAACAAGAAAAACTGCAAAACTATCATTTATGTGCTTTCAGCTTCCCCAAAAATTAGAGTATATATGTTTAACAACCTGTGTAGCCAAAAAAAAACCACCCCCAAATCAGAGTAACTATGAAGGATCAAAAATAACTTGAGATAATGTTTATCATTATATTAAGCTTGTTACTTATTACTATCCAGCACTATGTCATGGTAACAAAACAGATGCTATAATCCTTGTTTAATCATTTGATATTAGGCACCCATTAATCTAGACAATAATAATAATAATAAAAATTAAGTGTTCAGAGTTCAATGACAATAAACTTTTATTTCTGACTGAATAAGAAAACAAGATATTAGATTCCAGTAGTACCACATTCCCTTCAAGGCAGAAGATAAATTAGAAAAAAAAAGTGAGCTACATGACATTTTTATAGATTTATAAGTTTAAAAGACCTCTTAGGGAGTCAAGTGGACAGAAGAATGGTAAGGTTTCCAAAGCTACATGATAATTGGACTTGATAGCAATATCCCGCTTTGGTCGCATACTGAGTGGTGGACAGTATGAAAAACAGACAAGTACCCTTCAATCTATATCTAGTCAGTATTAATAAGCTCTGTGAATAAGATGATTCAAAAAATGTGGGACTGAGCAATGACCAATGCACCAGCAGCAGTATCTTTGAACATTCTGTATGGAAGGGCAATGTAATTTGTGTGAAGTTCTTGGTAAAGTAACTTTAACTGTAATTTCAATAAATTCCGTGTTACAATTACTCTATGTGCATAGGAATTTAGCCAGTTACATCTGACAGTAAAAACAGAAATTAAGCTTTTTAGGTTCTACCTGCGTTATGTACAGGACACTGTCAGAAATTTTACAAATAGAATTTTTGCTAAATATTTTGCAAATAGAATTTTCGCTAAATATTTTGCAAATAGAATTTTCTGGGGACTGCTATAGCATATACCTTGATTCCTTCCTGTAACTGTAAAAACAAAAAAAAAAAGAGAAAAAAGAAAAAAAATCAGCATATGATTTTGCCTTAGTTTTGTGAATAAAAATGCATATTTTTATATTCTAGTAACCAATTAAAATAATTTAAAGCGGGTTTCTTTCATGATGAGTAGATCCTTAGAGTGCACGTGTGTAGGTAGGTGTGTTTGTGTGTCTACATACATATATACATATGTACAAAGAAAACTTCTTTTTCTAATTTAATAGGTTTTTCTTAATTGTCATTTGGAACAGGAGTGAAGGTGTGTGCCAGGATTTTTAACTACTGGATTAGTCTGGAAGTCAAATCCTTAGCAGTATCTGTGTACAGGAAACCCTGCTTCACACTGCGAGCAAAGTTAAAAAAAAAAAAAAAAAAAAACAACTGTCCACCACTATCGGCTCCCCCTAAAAAAAAAAGACAACTGCTAGCTCTGATCAGCTCTGCCATATTTTCCAAAAGCCCATGAACCAGAACAGTGGGTTAAAAGGAAGTTGACCTGACACATCCAGGTAGACTGATAAACTGAGCTGAAAACATTTCATCTTGCAGCTGATGCTAGGTGAAGCATATATGACAAATTGTAATGGCTGCAGGGTAATGGATCACCTGTAAGGGCTCAGCGTTCGCTCACCAACTTGCGCTCTGTCTCCTGCTTTCTCCCCCACACAGCAAGTACCTTTCCCTTCACAAGTCTCTGGGCTGCAGGGGAAAATCACGACTTGGGCAAGTCATCCAGCACCCTCTGCAAAGCAAGAGCGGTGATGTCTTTACACATATGCCTGTGCAGCAGGACAGGCTGTGCGCTCGGGGGTCACAGCCCATCTCCCAGAAATTCTCACTTCGGGACAATGCACATCTGGCTGGCACTGCTGACCCTGCCCCTAAAGAAAGCAGTACCTGCGGCATTGTTAGGCCTGAGAAACCATTTCTACTGGTATCATCAGCTTTTACTAGTTGTTATAGAAGAAAATGCATTGCCTGGAAATGAGGGAGTCCTAAAGAAAACTACATATTCCTAAAATATTGAATCATTTGATTAGCCTGTGCTACGAGAGCTATACTCAGCTGGGTTTCCAGCTCAAGGATGAACAGCTTATACACTTTAGCATATAAACAGATAAGCCAGACAGCAATATAAACAGCACACTCTTGTTTCTGGCTGCCTGTCTCTCACGCTGCCTGCCTCGCAGCCTGGCTCTCTTTGGGTGCAAGCTGTTGAGTCTGCCAGAGGAATATGTGACGTGGGGCACCAGCCGTGGAAAAGAACATCGTATACATGCAACTCAGGAATACCGGATAGGGTTTGCTTAGAAAACCCTGAATTATCTGTCATACCCACTTTTAGCGTTAACTTCCATCTCTCATTATACCTAAGAACATAACTTAAGTGCTGTAGTTTGCTGCATTTCCCTGTAACGGAAAGTATGCGTTTTCTGCACCCAGACTTACAAAATTTAATCACAATTTATAACAGCTTAATTAAATCGGGGTAGCTTAATATGTAGACATGCCAAATAAACTTATCTGGCTTGTCCTACACAACCATTTTCACATGGTACTATTTTAGAATAACAGATACCTGTGAAATCAAGGCAAGCTAAGATTAAGCTCAGTAGCAGTAACCACACGAAAGTTTCCTCAGTTTTTATGAATTAAGAAAGTAAAAATATGTAGAAAAAATATAGTTTTAAGAGATTAACATGGGTTCCTCTAAATGAGCAATATTCAACATCAGTACTGTTTTCTGGTTGCTGTTCTTTTAACAACCTGATTCCAGGTTTGCATGAAAATTGTCCATAAAAACATTTCTCAGACAAAATGTGTTACAAACTAAGCACTTTCTTTTATCTGTAAAAGAAGTTCCCTAATATATAACCAAAATATCTGTGAGTATCTCACATAGATGTTCAAACACATTCAAGGAAAATTCTCCATTATTCCTCCTCCTCACTTACTTTCTAGATCTCGATTCTAAATGGCTATTGCGTCGATTATATTTTCTCTCTTATTTAATCTAAACAGGAGCCCAACAAATATATTTTATATCTGCAAAATATCACAGACTAAATTTGCTTTCTTGTAAATTGTAAATGAGGCTGTTTGTGGAGCTGGTGTGTTGAATGCAGCGTTAGTCACCATGAAAATAAGTGACACAGCAGACATCCTCTGTTGGCTTTCTCTACCTTGAAGCTTTTAATTTGACACAGCATGTGCCTTGCCTCTCACTTTCACCTGTCCAGAAAATCCATCAAAATTAGTGGCATTACTCTGTTATAAAAGTGGTTTTAGTGAGAAAAAAAAAATCCAGAATTTATAGTGAGTAAGTTATTAAGAAAATTATTTTTCCAACAAAATTGTTTTGTACCAGCTGAAAATGAATGCACAAGTAGCAACAGGCAATTCAGAAGAGAAGAAATACAATTTCAGGTTATCACTCATTGCTGCTGTCCTCTTTATCATCTCATACAGCCAAGTTGGTAAAAGATCTACTTTTCCACTTCTGGTATTTTCACATTATATATTGCAAATTTCCACATTATTTGCATCTGTAAAGAAAGCAAGCAACAAAACACATCCAAGACAGAGTCAGTGACAAGACTTATTTTCAACATTTAGATTTATTTTAGTCTGGACAATAGTGGACTTCAACTCATAGTGAACCTTTAACCTAGGTAGTCAAATCTCACATAAGTAGGACATAAAGTAGGGGAAAATTATACTGATATTTGGATAATTAAAGCAAACGTAACTGAAATAAACCAAAAGAAACAGGTCAGGTTTTCATAACCAGAAGATTAACAAGAAAATCAGCAATTACTGGCTGTGGTTTAAGACTAAGTTGATGCTGATTCACTAGGGCTGGCACTGGAACAACTTTTTTGCTATACATTGGTCCTTAGTAGCATGTAGACAGTCCACATCAACTTCTGCAGGATACAAAATGACAGCCAAGAGGTGAAAAGCTTATCTTGGCTAACTGTTAACCACTGACAGTGTAATCACTGGCATCTACGTGTACCAATCTGACTCACAGTATTGCATTGTGTTCCAAAGTTTCCCATCCTTTGATTTGGAGAAAGAGAATTGCCATGCTTACTTATACATTATGCTGTTCTCTGTCGTGTGTAAGGTATTCATACTCCTGTCAGACAATACACAGGATCTGAGAAGGGAAAGGGAGAATGGAACAGTAGGCTTGTGATATTCTGTACAGCAGTACTCCAGACTCCAAGAATACTGGCAGCAAAGCTTTGGTTTATGATAAAAAATCTATTGCTGTGAAAAATGGTATGATGATGCTCTAATCAATTTCTATGTCAAATTATTATTGCTTAGTGGAAACACAAGTTTGTAGCTGAAAAATTTTGTTAAAATACTTACATGTTTTGTCTGCATACAGAATTTCTGATGTCTGTCCTTGGTGTTTCCTTCTTATTCCGTCTTCTTTATATTCTTTCTTTCTTGTTCCAACTTATTTTTCTTCTTCTCAAGCTGTCTTCTCCATCACTTTTCACTGAATTAGTTTCTCCTTCCCATTAACTGCTGGATACTTTTTTTTTTAGATAGCGATGAAAGGTAATGTAATTTCTATAATTCCACCTTGCTATGTGATATTGCGGTGGGTTGACCATGGCTGGTTGCCAGGTGCCCATCAAGCAGCTCTCTCACTCCTCCTCCTTAGCAGGACAGGAGAAGAAAATAAGATGAAAAACTCATGCGTTGAGATAAGGATGGGAAGGTCACTCACCAGTTTCCATCACAGGCAAAATGGGCTCATCTTGGAGAATAATATTTTCTCTTATTGACAATTAATAGTAGGATAGTGAGAAATAAGAACAAAACCAGAAACACCTTCACCCCATGCCTCCCATTTCTCAGGCTCAGTTTCACTCCTAACTCTTCTGCCTCCCCCAGTCCTTGCCCCAAGCAGTGCAGAGTGGATGGGGAATGGGAACTGTGGTCAGTTCATAACACTTCTGCTCCTTCCTCCTCACGCTGTTTCTCTGTTCTAACATGGGGTCTCTCTCATGGGATATAGTCCTTCACAGACCTCTCCAACATGGGTCCTTCTCACAGGATGCATTTCTTCAAGAACTGCTCCAGCACGGATGCTTTACATGGGTTATAGTCCTTCAGACACAGACTGCTCCTGCTTGGGCTCCTCTCCACGGGCTGCAGCTCCTGCCAAAAGGCTGCTCTTGAATGGGCCCCCCACAGGCTGCAGCTTCCTTCAGGGCTTATTGACCTGCTCCGGTGTGGGGTCCTCCACAGGTTGCAGTGTTGATAACTGCTCTAGTGTGGTCCTTTCCATAGGTGACAGGGCGACAACCTGCTTCACCATGTTCTTTTCCAGGGGCTGCTGGGGAATCTGCTCCGGCACCTGGAGCACCTCCTGCCCTTCCTTCTCTACTGACCTTGCCATCTGCAGGGCTCCTCTATCACATTTTTCTTATTCCTGTCACTCACAGCTGCTGTGCAGCATTTTTTAACCTTTCTTAAATATGTTATCAAAGAGGTGCTGCCAGCCTTGCTACTTGGTTCAGCTTTGGCCAGTGATGAGTCTATCCTTGAGCCAGCTGAAATGGACTCTGTCCGACATGGGGGCAGCTCCTGGTGTCTTCTAACAGAAGCCACCCCTGCAGCACCCGAGCTACCAAAACCTTGCCACCTAAACCTGATACAGATATGTATGGCATACAGCTTTTAAAGGCTGTGGCTTGTCAGTAAGGAATACGGATGCCTGTTTGCCTTGTCCTGGCTGCTGAACTATAGGTGAGAGGCAAACGGTGGTTATGGAGAAAAGCGGAAAGAGAAAATGGCAACAAGCAAACACAGCAGGGAGTTGTTTCTGGAGTACAAAGTGGGCAAAGCATGCTGTGAAGGGGGACAGAAACAGAAAGCAATGAGCCTTACATATGTCAGTATGAGCTGTGAGATCTAAGCAGTTCAAGGACACTGATGTACAGAGAGCCACCACAGCAAAGCATGGTGGACAGGAGGCACTGTTAGGACCAGTGCTAAGGTTTGTGCAAGCCTGAACAATGCTGAGAACTGCTGACGTTTCAGACAAGATTGGAGAGGAGAACCTGTCCTGTAAGGCTACAGTAGAAAGAAAGCAAGATCATTCAAAACTTTATCTGATCTTAGCCAAGAATGCTGAGCTGTTTGGCTTTAGAGTTATCCTATTCCATGCAACATTTCTGTACCCTAACGAACCTAGCTTTGGATATTGTGAGCCTTTGGTGCTTTTGGTTCACTCACTTCTAGGAAAGTTGTGGGTTCTATTAGGAAGCTAATAGACTAAGGTCACAGAATCACATGCTGCAATGCTCCAAAAATAGTCTTCATTTTATAATAGATTGCTTATTACTGAATCTCTTAGGATGTATTTTACAACAGGATAAAAATAGGTTCCTTAAACTGAGAAACATAAGAATAGATTGTAAACCGAGTTTCCCAATTTTCTGTTGCCAAACTATGAGAAATCCCAGGCCAAATGATCACTCAGCTTTAGTAGCTGAAATGATTGACTATAGAGTATAACATAAGGGTTACCAGGGGATTGTAAACATCATTTCCTTAAAGAGAACATTACAGCTGATGCAATGATAAAAGTAAACAAAACAAATCTTCAACCCTTTGATAAGTCTTACATTTCATGTGGGGTAGAACTATTATGCATATAATGCTGATTTCTTCCTCAAAAAAGGTAAAACAGTATTAAGGGAAATGGTATTGAGCACTTTTTCATTATTCTACCCACTGTCCATCTCTTTGGCATGTTTCTTGCTCTCTGTTTTAGGAGTTTATACACTTGAGTGTTCCAAGCAAGGCACCTAAGTTCTTTGAAATCTGCATCTGTCACAATGATTTTGAGTCTGTATGCTGTGGATGAGCAATGAGGTGCTCAGAATCATTCAAGTAGACTTAGGTCATGTCAGAACATCCCACAGAGCACCACAGAGAGCTTCAGTACAGCTTAGAAGTGGATATCCTGAACATCAGAAAGCAAGACATGTTCCTGAATATAAAACTCTTCCCGAATAACGTAAGCATCTGCAAGCGGAACTGAGCAGTAACATGGATGACGGTCTGTCTAGCTTGGAGGCGTTGCTGAGGTTAAGCTGGTTTATGCCTTGTGTCAAAACTGCTTCCATAAAGAAAAAAAGATGGGTCATTGTCATAGGAAACTCTCTCCTGAAGGGAACAGAAGGCCCAATACGTAGACTGGACCCACTTCTTAGGGAAGTCTGGTGCCTCCCTGGGGCCCTGGTTAAAGATGTGAAGAGAAAGCTTCCTACCCTGGTACAGCCCTCAGATTAGTATCCATTATTGATTTTTCAGGTAGGCAGCAATAAAGTTGCAACTAGAAGCCTGAGGGCAATCAAGAGAGACTTCAGGGCCTTGGGACAATGGGTTAAGGGATTAAGAGCACAACTAGTGTTCTCCTCTGTCCTTCCAGTTGCAGGGAATGATGAGGGAAGAAACAGGAAGAGCCAGCAGATCAATACCTGGCTCCAAGCCTGGTGTTACTGGCAGAATTTGGGGTTTTTTGATCATGGGTCAGTTTACGTGACACCACCCCTGCTGGCAACAGATGGGATATACCTGTCTCGAAGGGGGAAAAGGATCATTGCACAGGAGTTAGCAGGGCTCATTGAAAGTGCTTTAAACTAGTTTTGAAGAGTGGAAGGGATAAAACTGGGTTCTCTAGAGATAACCCTGGGTGGCAGCACGCCAATGGTTGAGGGATGGTATACCAGCAAGATCCTTCAGTCTGCCATTTCAGTGGAGGTAGGGAATGGAGAACCATGTGACAGCAAAGATGCAAGGGCTACTGTTGTGTTAGAAACCATGGAAGCACCTGAGAATGGTCATGTAGGAATTAGGTCTTCTCCCAGCAAAAAGGTGGTGGGATCAATAGCCCAACTGAAGTGCATCTACACCAATGCACATAACATGGGCAACAAACAGGAGGAGCTGGAAGCCATTGTGCAACAGGAAAACTGTGATATAGGTACCATCACAGAAACATGGTGGGATGACTTGCACAACTGGACTACTGCAACAGATGGCTATAAACTTTTCAGAAGGGATAGGCCAGGAAGGAGAGGCAGTGCGGTAGCCCTGTATGTTAGTGTTTTGAATGTCTAGAGCTTGACAACAGTGACAATGTTTGAGTGTTTATGGGTAAGAATCAGGGGGAAGGCCAACATGGCAGATATCATGGTGGGACTCTGTTATAGACCACCCAACCAGGATGAAGAGGTAGACAAAATATTCTATAAGTAAGCAGCTGGGAGAAGTCTCACAATCGCTAGCCCTTGTTCTCGTGGGGAACTTCAGCTTAGCAGATGTCTGATGGAAATACAATACAGCAGAGAGAAAACAGTTTCGGTGGCTCCTGGAGTGTGTGGAAGAAAACTTCCTGACACAGCAGGTCAGCAAGCCAACTAGGGAAGGTGCTGGATCCGTTGTTTGTGAACAGAGAAGGACTTTTGGGTGATGAGACAGCTGGAGGCTGTCTTGGGCACAACAACCACAAAATGACAGTTTTCCATTCTTGGAGGAATAAGGAGAGGGATCAGCAGATCTGCCACCTTGGGCTTCTGGAGGTCAGATTTTGGCCTGTTTAGGAGCCTGGTTGACAAAGTCCCTTGGGAGGCAGTCCTGAGGGGCAAAGGAGTCCAGGAAGTCTGGACATTCTTCAAGGAAGAAATCTTAAATGTGCAGGAGTGGGCTGTCCCCACGTGCCAAAAGACGAGCCAGCATCTTGGAAGAAGATCAGCCTGGCTGAACAGAGAGCTTTGACTGGAACTCAGGGGCAAAAAAGAGAGTTTATGAGCTTTGGAAGAAGGGGCAAGCCACTCAAGAGGCCTACTCTACAAGGATGTAATGATGTTATGGATGTTATGGAGAAAGGAAATTAGAAGGCCAAAGCCCAGCTAGATCTTAATCTGGATACTGCCATAAAAGACAATAAAAAATGTTTCTGTAAATACATTAACAACAAAAGGAAGGCTAAGGAGAACCTCCATCCTTTGTTGGATGCAGGGGGAAACATAGTGACCAAGGATGAGGAAAAGGCTGAGGTAGTTAACACCTTCTTTCCCTCAGTCTTTAATAGTAAAACCAGTTGTTCTCTGAGTACCCAGCCCCCTGAGCTGAAGGATAGGGACACAGAGCAGAATGAAACCTCCATAATCCAAGAAGAAATGGTTAGTGACCTGCTACACCACTTAGACACACACAAGTCTATGGGGCTGGATGGGATCCATCCACTGAGGGAGCTGGCGGAAGTGCCCATCAAGCCATTTTCCATCACTTATCAGCAGGCTAACAGGCCTGTCAGCCTGACATTGGTGCTTAGGAAGGTTATGGAGCAAGTGATCTGGAGTGCCATCACATGGCACATACAGGACAACCAGATAATCCGGCCCAGTCAGCATGGGTTTAATAAAAGGCATGTCCTGCTTGACTAACCTGATCTCCTTCTATGACAAGGTGACCTGCTTAGTGAATGAGGGAAAGGCTGTGAATGTTGTCTAGCTGGACTTTAGTAAAGCCTTTGATGCCGTTTCCCACAGCATTCTCCTGGAGAAACTGCTCATGACTTGGATGGACGTACACTTTTCTGGGTGAAAAACTGGCTGGATGGCTGTGCCCAGAGAGTGCTGGTGAATGGAGTTAAATCTAGTTGGTGGGGAGTCACAAGTGGTGTTCCCCAGGGCTCTGTGTTGGGGTCAGTTCTGTTTAATATCTTTATCAACAACCTGGATGAGGGGACTGAGTGTACCCTCAGTAAGCTTGCAGATGGCACCAAGCTGGGCAGGAGTGTCGATCTGCTTGAGGGTAGGATGGCTCTACAGAGAGATCTGGACAAGCTGGAATGATGGGCCAAGGCCAATTGTATGAGGTTGAACAAGGCCACGTGCTGGGTTCTGCACCTGAATCACTACAACCCCATGCAATGCTACAAGGGAAGAGTGGCTGGAAAGCTGCCCAGCAGAAAGGGACCTGGGGGTGTTGGTCAATAGCCAGCTGAACATAAGCAGTGTGCCCAGGTGGCCAAGCAGGCCAATGGCGTCCTGGCCTGTATCAGGAATAATGTAGAGAGCAGGACTAGGGAAGTGATCATTCCCCTGTACTTGGCACTAGTAGGGCCCCACCTTGTGTACTGTGTTCAGTTTTGGGCCCCTCACTACAAGAAAGACATTGAGGTGCTGGAGTGTGTCCAGAGAAGGGCAATGAAGCTAGTGGAGCGTCTCAAGCACAAGTCTTATGAGGAACAGCTGAGGGAACTGGGGTTGTTTAGCCTGGAGAAAAGGAGGCTGAGGGGAGACCTTATTGCTCTCTATAACTACCTGAAAGGAGGTTGTAGTGAGGTGGGGGTTGGTCTCTTCTCCCAAGTAACAAGTGATAGGGCAAGAAGAAATGGCCTGAAGTTGCACCAGGGGAGGTTTAGATTGGCCATTAGGAAAAATTTCTTCACCAAAAGGGTTGCCAAGCTTTGGAACAGACTGCCCAGGGCAGTGGTTGAGTCCCCATCCCTTTAAAGGACGTGTAGATGTGGCACTGAATGACACGGTTTAGTGGTGGTTTTGGCAGTGTTAGGTTTATGGTTGGATTCAATGATCTTAAAGTTCCTTTCCAACATGAATGATTCTATGATTCTACAACTCTATGATTCTAGATAATTGTCCTGATTTGAGGTAAAACAGAACCATTTTTTCTGTTAAGTAATTTTACTTTGCAGCTAAGCATCTTCTAACTAACTAACTCTCTGAAATTAACAGCATATTTGTCAGACACTGTCCAGTTCTAGCAGAGATAAGACCTGATTGTTTCTAATTTATGCCAAGGTACGGTATGCAGAGAGGCTTTTATTTATACTTACTGCTATAATGACCAAGGTCAGCTAACTTTGCCCCATTGGAGGGTCGGAAGCAGAAAAGTGTAGAGGGGTTGCACCTATGGGGAGAAGCGGACAGGACAGGTCACCCAAAATTGACTAACAGAGTATTCCATCCCATCTGCCTCACGTTCAGTATAAAAGCTGAGGGGTCAAAGGGTCAGCTCTCCTTCTTCGATGGCCAGTGTTACAGGAAGACACTGTTCATCTGTCTTTGACCCTGATCCCTGCATTCCTGAATCCAGATCCAGAATCCAGTTCCCATTCATCACTGAGTCCCGTCTGGGACTTTCCCAGTGCCTGCCAGTGATGTGATCATCATCCTGGGAGCTTGACCTGGTTTTGTATATATTGAATATATTTCATTATTTTCTTTTTATTTTATTAATAGTATTTCATTAAAGTAGTTTAGTTTTTTCTAAATTCTTAAGTCTCTTTCTCTCTCTTCCTTCTCTCCCTTCGGGATAGGTAGGGGAGAGCATCTGTTGCCCATTTCAGAGGCCAGTCTGACCCAAACCACCATAATAATTGAGATTTATATGAGTAGGGGTTGAAGATCAAAGCTCATCAGTTCTAGTAAGAAAAGGGCAGAAGAAGTAAAAGATGAATTATTGTAAATAAAAAAGAAAAATCTGCTGTTACTACACACATACACAAACTATTTTTCATACCCAAATCATGGTATTCACCATTTTACAAAGAAGGAAAAAATAAGGCATAAATACCGACAACCTCTGGAACTGATCTCAGCATGACAATGATTTCTATAAATTAAGATAATAGCACTGCTGATTAAAAATATGTTTGCAATCAAAATATGTATGCTGAAATCAAATGCAGGTAGAAGGCAGGGGCAAAACTCAAAAGTTACTTAATGACAAGCCTTAGCTTACTGTGTTAAATGATCTGGCTAAATATAGTACTTGTTTGTTTCAGTGAAATAGCAGAAGATAGTGACCCTGTGAGAACTCAAATGAATTTTCCTGTTTTGCCACAGTACAGGTAATAGTTTTTCCTAAATGGACGATTTGGTCTCAAGACACAGAATGGTTTTCCAGAAAGACGCATAATTTTGTAAGGAAGACCATGCAATGAAATGAAATACTTTCCTCTTGTCTTCACTAAGAATTCTGTGCCAATGTTTGCAACATAAATGCAATTGTATCAATGTCAACCACATTAAAAACCAAAGTAGTAGTTAATTTTCTCTAACTGCCAATCATTTTTGGCACCTTTGGCAACTAGAACTGTTAAGAGTTGATCACATTGGTAACATGAGTAAAAAGAGGAAAGATTAAAAATATCCTTAAGTAGAAAAAAGACAGATGAGCTGAAAACTCAGACCTCAGAGCTTATTTTTTTTTTCCATTCCTTCGTCTTTATCAGTAGCCAGGTGAGGCTTACATTTTCTGGCCAAAGGACTTGTTCATCCAAGATAGTGCTAAAGAAGTAGCAAAAGTACTCCTTTCTTATTGAAGTACAACTGGGAAGATGTTTCAAGGACCAGTGGTGAAATAAACAGCCTTTATTGAAAAAGTTCTCACAGTTGACTAGAGCCCTTCTTACTGTATTTAGAATCTAAAGGGAAAATGTGATTTATTACACATGATGTCTAGAAAGAAATAGTCAAACAGGAGCAAGAAATGTGCAGGTAATTGTAGTGGGTATGGTGAAAGCAGGAGCAATCAGCACACTTCTATGAGAGGGTTATTTGAGATCAGGATTAGCACTCTACATATCGCAGTCACACCACATGCACATGACATTTAATATGTACTGTTGGCAGTTAGATAACCTCACAAGTGGTGGCTGAAGAGCCCATCTATGTTTAGGTTTTCTCTCATAGTATGCATTCAAATTGAGATTCCTGCAATATGTGGTTAATCAGTCTCTCACTTTCTCAGAGAAAAACTGGATAGCCAGTGTTTCGTAACATGACTATTCTGTCAGGTACACCTGATATACTTTCATTTGCCCACCAAAATGAAAACTAAAAATCAGCAATAGTGTCTTCAACATCAGCTGATTCAATAGTCCCAAAGTCCAACTAAGCACATGTTCCTCGTTAATGGAATAAATCTATAGAGACCTATAAAAATGGTGTTGAAGACCTAGCTCTTCTCACATATCCAACTTATGCTTCCTGTACAAAGGTCAGGTGGCTAAAGATAGAAATTCTTGTTTGTGTGACAGCATTTTCTGTGGCACCCATCCTAGAAAATGGCATCTTATTCAGGTTGATATTATTTTCTTCCTAAACATAGCAAAAATATATTCTGTAGCAGCTCTACAGTCTAGTTGCTGTTTAAAAAAGTTGAAGTGTTTTCAAAAGCATGATCAGCAGACACCAGTAGTTCAACAATATACTTCCTAAAATTTTAAAACTTTTTTTTTCCCTGTAGTTAATAGTGATCTATCCAGAAATGCTGATTATAAGCATCTTTGATTGTGGCAAAAATATTAACTAGAAAAACCAATCTGCAGGATGGAATTATTCTTGTTTCATAGCCTAACATAATGAGAGTTGTTTTGTGTGGTTTTGTGGGCATTTTTATGCTTTTTTTTTTTCATGGCCTTTGATTTTTCTTCAAATGCCTCTTTCATTTTGTCTGGCTGCGGAGGAGGAAATAGCAGAATACCAAATGTCTCATGTTATTGTTAGGCAAAAAATGCTTGGAGGTGTGTGTATGGATCTGTATGAGAAAAGTAAACTGGATACAGAACAGTACCTAATCTTGTGCCATAGCTAAAAAACTTTTTTCACCCAATTATAAAAAATAAAAAATCACCACAACAAAAATATTGCTATAGTTATAGACATAAGTAAAAAGCCAAGTGAGCACACTGCCATTGTGACAACAGAGAACTTAAAAAACCCCACACCCAAACCACAACTATTTGAAACTGGTCTCTAGACCAGTAACCTAACTAACTTAATTAACATATTCTGTTGTTGTTATAGGTTGGTTAAATCTTTGAGTTTTGTTTTAATTTCTGCATGAGATTGCTACCAATTTCCCAATAGTGAACTTAAGATACGTACCTATGTGTATATATACACACATATATATAAGAATATATTTCAATTTTATTTATCAGGGAACACTTTAGTTATGCTATTTACTGGTTAAAGTGTGTCATTAGCTGCTTTAGTAAAACTTTAATCTAAGGTTAGAAAACCTGATGTTTATTTCTTCTTATATTGCTACGCTGATTTATTATTCTTGTAGTAGGTTTAGGCACAAGAGTGTCAATTAGCTGATCAAATCCCAGTCAAATATACCATGACTTTATGATTCAAATTATCTAAGGAATTTCTCTGATCTTTCCTTCCACCGGCATTCCATTACACCTGTGAAAAACCTTGCTGCTGGAGAATGATGGCAAACATTCCTGATGGGATTTGTCCAAAGCATCATTTTAGATTATAAATAATAATATGTTTTGCTGTACTGACCGTACAATTACTTGTTCCTGTGAACAAAGCACTACCATTCAAGAGTCACAGAACTGTACTTGTAATTTCCCTTAACTGGCCAGGAAAATCACACTGGTTGCCTGTCTTTTCTGTTACAATGTGGAGTAAATTACCACCCCACTCAGGCAAATGAATAGTCAAGTCAGGCTGTTCATATAAAATGGTATGGGTATGTAATATTAAAGGAGCTAGGTATGCCATACGTCAGGTTCTTCCACCTCAATTAAATGCTGTCAAACAGAGAATAAATTTCAGTAACAGCACTCCTATTTTTTGCCATATACAATGAGTTCTAAATGATTTTTAAGGCTGTGGAGGAAATAAAAAAAAGAAAAAAGAAGAGAAGATCTCTTTTCACTGAAAGACCAGCAAAAATAATGATAGAGGAGTAACAGAGTGGATTTAAAATTATTACTTGTAGTATTAATCATCACTACTTAATTACTGCTGGTAAAAAAAAATTGTTTATGGTGTGATAGACAATGAAATTATGAGAAAAGTTCCATCTCTGAACCCTGCTGCTGTCAGAATGCCTCTTTCAGTGCATATGTGATGTGTATCTTCTAATGGAATTGTTTAGAAGGTATACATGTAACAAGAAAAAGAAGTTTGGATTAAATACACACACATCCATATGAACACAAGAGATAATATAAATGGTTAAAAGTTAAAAATCTGAAAGTTGAACAATACTGGAGTTACGTTCAATCCAATAAAACTCCATGTGGCTATTTATTTATGCACAAACCTATTTGCAGATACTAGGCCTTACTCTGAAAAATAGTATAATATGTTCTCATCTTCCCTATTTACCCTATTAAGTGGGAACCTGCATACATATATGCTGAGCTGCAGCATATATATTGGTAATATTTTTTAAATTAAATTGTAATTGTTCAGCAAGTTTAAATCATTGTGCAAATTTTGGTAGACAGAAGAAAGAGATTCTTCAAAAAAGATCTGAATCAAAGAAATTTAAACGATCTGTTTGTTTTCTTCATCGTTAGCTGTGTGCTAGAAATAAAGAGTTGCAGCATTGGCTTGGAAAAGAACCATAGGTTTAAAAAATGAAAAATATATCTTTCAGTTTTGTTTCCACTGTCTGAGTAATTTGATGTTAAGTGTTTTGAAATGCCAAAACAAATGTTCATTTGCAGACTTTCTGATCTGAAATACAGTACCTTCTATACTTCTTTGGGCAGAAGAGGTAAGTATAGAGTCATAATACAAGAGCAAAAAGGAAAAAAAAAAAAAAAAAGCAAGCTATCAACAACAGGCCCAGAGGCAAATACAAGCAAAAACTCTTGGACATTCTTGAGAGCTTTCCAAAAGCATTGTGCAAGTTATATTGTGTGGGGTTTTTCAAAATTCTGTTGTAATTGCAGTTGCCTTTCTTATTTCCTGCTCACTTAAAGAGAGACTTTATAAGCTGGATTATTGCTATTTCAGTTTGTGCTTAGTTTTTAAATGCACAGCATTTTCAGGTCTACAGAGCAGGCATTTGACAAAATAGTGCATGTTTTCTGTATGAAATATCCACATACAGCAACAACCTTGGGATGGCTAAAGTTAGTTGAAATTTTATTTTGTCTTAGGTGACAGCAACACTTATTCTTGTGTATAACATTAAAAAAAAAAAAGACAAATTAAGACACTTCAAGGTTATTGGACCATTCAGTAACATACAGGGAGGTGCAATGAATTCCTTTTATGCCTTCTGCGTAAACATGCACTCCAGAGTCATTAACAACGTGAGTGATAGGCTGAAGATTGCCACAGTTGCTGTGCAGCCGGCACCTTCATTTACAAAAAGAATTTGCCTCCCATGAGTTATTTCAGTGTATATGAGTGCGTCTGGATGTAAACTGAGTACATTTTAATTAACGCATCTACATGATAGTGAACAAATCTCAAAAGATGTGAATCAGATATCCGATTTGAATAGGTATCTGGCTTCTGATACTGTTGAAATAATGAGTTTGCAAAAGATCAGCAGAAGCAAAAGGAAGTTACATGGAGTAACAAGGAAGTTACATGCTTGTCCTTCACTTAAATAGCTGAACTTGGTATGCCCATGCAAGCATCCCTGGCCGAGTTACCAGCTGGCGTAAATCAAAATGACTCCATTGATTTCAAAGGCGATACATCTGTTCACATTATCTGGTGGCCTCATTGTCATAATCCAAAATTGCAGAGTGAGTAAATGTGACACAAAATGTAGTATCAGAAAGCAGAGGCTTAGCATTGATGCTATGGTCCCTTTAAAATCAGTGGCCAAACTCCCATTGAAATTATTAAATATAAGCTTTCAACCTCAATCTTTAATTGAATCACTATCATGAGAACTGCCAAGGCCAAACTTGGAGACTGTATAGCGTTACAATTTAGACTTTCAAACATATCATTAGACCTGCTTACACGGACATAGACACCCACATGAAAGCTTCAGATGCCCAAATAGAGGTGAACTGAGCAATTTTTCCCTTGTTTAAAAAAAAAAAAAAAAAAGAAGCTTTGTTTTGCTGACAAACAAAAATCAGTATTTTCTCTTCTACTTTTTTTCCTGTTCTCTGTAAGCCTGGTTTTACAGGTGAGCCTTATCTTCCCACCACTTGCTTTTCTTGCTGTTTTTTTTTCAGTCTGTGATCAGGATGATTTAGATTCATGTTAAAATAGCTTGAAACCTTTCCTATATCCAAATAAAACTAGGCACACTAAAACCTGGATTCTAAGAAACTAACTTAATTAATTAATTCAGTATGAACCGGACTCATATTCATTCATCTTAATCTGATTCTCCATTAAGTTAGGCTGAAGTGTCACGAAATGGGTCTGCCATATTGACAAATTGTCATCGCACCATTTTAACTGAAGTCTGTTTTAAAACTCACTGGAACTGATGCAACTCTGAAAAGTCTGAATTGATCAGTCCCGAAGAGTTACATAAAGGCACCTATGTCATCTAAGTAGTGCAAAATCACCACGAGTGAGATGTATCTGTTAACTTTAGCCAACTACTGTACAGACTTTCACATCTCAGCTAGTTATCTACACTCTCTTTGGAGTCAGTAAAAGGAGAGGGACTTTGAGGCCATGACTCATTTCACTTATTTTAGATGCCTGCAGCAGAAAAGGAACTGTGCAATAGAAGACTTTCTTTCTTGCCATCAGTTACAAAGACAACCCATGTAAATAGCTCAAATACAGATGCGTGCTTAGTAGGTATCCAAATGTGAGCAGATGAAGGTCACCCTCTGAGTATAAATTAGGGTGTGATTGTGCTGTCTTTATTACTTTGAGCTATGCTTTACAGTATTTATTGCAGACATTCCTTTCTAGGTAATGCTTAGTTTGACTGAGATTAACAAAATTAGGCCATATGAGTCCAGGTGGATATATCCAATGTTAACTCAAGCTAGACTCTGTTTAGGCGTAGCCAAGTAATTTAGAGAACAGAGAACATGCATTTATGTAAATGCAGCTAGGTAAAAAATGCTGTTTTCTTTGCTTTCTGAGATACTTATTTAAATTGAACTTTCTCCTTTACATGTATATATAAATACTTGTAGAAGCATTTTTGTGATTGACAACCACCTTAAAACATATTATAGGGAATGAACAGAAGTGCAAAGTATTTTAGAACAATTACTAAATTATACCCTGGTCTTATATCTTACCCCTGCAAAATGAAACAGGTAAAACCATCTGTAATATACGGTCAACTGAATTAAAAAAATAATAATTGTGTGTAACCTTTGTTGTCCTTTCTCTTTTGTGATTCACATCACAAAAACGCTATTATCAGGCTTCTGAGTAAAAAAAAATCTTCAAAGTTGTTCCTACAACTTTTAACCATTAACGTAAAGACAATAAAAGCAATTCAGAACCTGGAAATGTCGTGCTTTATCCTACAGTACCCTAGCAGTTCAATTAAGACTGTATCAGATCAGGTGCTTGCCTACTACTCTACTCAGGTTTACGATCATCTAAGTGGTCAGATCTTAATCATACAGTGGCGATATTTAAGGGTAGAAATGAAACAGTTCTTTTATTATTTTTTTTTTTTACTTTTTGTTGTGTATCGCAGCTTTTGTTATCTGATTCAAATACCATTTGGAAAGCTTTCATTTGTTGCTGAAAATCTCATAAGTGAGATCAGGAAAGAAAGAACTCAGTCAATTGTGAGCATGAATATGGAATTGAGAAGGCAACACCACGACATTAGATTCACTGTGACACTGGGTAATTATAGAGAAAACACATGAAAACATTAACCTATGTTCCTCTGAAGAGGTAGTTTTCTCCTGGTTTTGAGGCTAAAACTTACTCTTGTATTTAAAATCAGATTATATGTTCTGTGTCAAATTCTACGTCGTGTAGGCAGGCTTATTTCTTGTATGTTGGAGAACAGTGAAAGTAGAAAAATTTTCCTTGAGAATTTAGACCTTCTTGAAGAGGAATTTCACTATAGATACCTTGGAGACAGTGCTGGATGGCTTGAATTTGGTCCAAATTATATAATTAAGCGTGAAGCACCGAGTGATTTTGGGTCTCTTTTACTGCATACTCTTCGGTTTGGCAAAATACAAATAGTTTGGTTTTATTTTCTTCTTTCAATGAAGACTTTGCAAATGTGCGAGGCCAATACTAATGCCATTCAGATTTCTTTAAATGAGATTATCTACACATTTGCATGATATGAACATTAAATGAAAAGTATTTTATCTGTTCATGACTTTTCAAATGCTTTGCTTTCAATTTTCAATGTCAACAACTGGTAAGTGGTGGTGTAGGCCCTCTGGAACTGCCAGATACTAAGGGACAAGCTCTGTTTATTTATTATCTTTTGTTAGTGTCTTTAGATCTTGTGCAACACATAAAAGTGTACCAACAATCATGCCTTGGTAAAAAATGACACAAATTATGGAACCTGCCTCATTCCAGAAAGATATGTGTACAATACTCTACTATTCACACTAGAAGAAAAGGCAAGAAGCATTCTCTTTGTAAATATTACATTGAGAAGGCAGATTTAGTTTTAATTTTGAATGACAAGTCAAGAATGTTCTTTAATGTAAATCCTTTCCAAAAGAGAACATACAACAAGACACCATTTATTATTTATCATTCACTTTCTGTATTTCATTATATATATCTGCTATAGGGATTTTATCCCACTGTTTAGTCTAAAAAGATGAGAAATATAAATGTACTTTCAGGGATGAACTCAGTGTGTATGAAAGCAATGCTATTCATTTGCTTGTGGTGGTTTATATTTCTAAAGTCACTCCTCATTCTATAAACATAGAACCTTCCATTTTACGACACCGGAATGCTTAAAATATTTTGCACAGAATTTATGAAAACACAGCTTGAAACCAGTAATTTAACACCAGTAAGTTACTGAAAGAGGAAAAAATGGTTTTCCTCTCGTTTTCTGGGGATTTTTTATTTTGATTTCATGTTCAATGTTTGTGCAGCTCCAAGCATGATGTGGTTTTGATTTAGGAATAGCACCCTAGAATTTTGCAATAATACAAATATATTGTCATTGCATCATCATTTAGTAGAGAGAAAATGATTTTTACTTCTCAGGAAAGTAGTAAAGCTTGCTACCTTGTAGTAAAAGAGAAAGAAGTATCTCATTCTCAGCATTGTTTTGTGCCCTCAGAATACCTGTGTCTCAGGTATCAAGGTTTTTCATGCATATATGATCACAGCAAGGGCTCGTACAGGATAAATTCTACTTAAAAAAAAAAAAAAAGCCATCTAGAGGTAATTCTAATTACAGCATTTTGTGCTGGAAATGCCAATTTTACTACAATTCCCAGGATTCTTCATGGGCTGGAATGTGTTTGTGTTTGTCCAATAAGCAGAAAACATTACATTTTTATGGACAAATACTAAGGCTACAGCTTTTACATAGAAAATACTTGTGGTACCATATACCATAGTCCAATTGACAGATTTGGAAAGAAAGGCAAAATATTATGAATATACACAAATAAAATAAGACAGAGCATAGTCAAAACAGTCCACTATTCTACCTGAATTGGAGAATTAGTGCAGGAAAAAGTGACTGTGATAAATGACTCAGTTTTCATTCATCACTCTTTAGTTGTATGGGTAGTCTCAAAAAGTGAATTAACACTTCGTGTGATCTCTTGAAACATTTTTACATCAATAAGATAATAGAAAATGTAGTTCTGAAACAGTGCATTTATGTGCACCTAATTTTATTTTTGTTAGACAAACATTTGAACATTAATTTTAATATAGATGCAGTGTAAGTGGCTGCAGCTTTTTGATAAACAACTTTTTCCTTTCCTATGCAAGTCTTTTTTTTTTATTTATTCAGTTATTAATAGATCAAAATTTAGAAGGGACTACAAAGCTCAGTTCTGTAGGATATCATTGCTTCTACCAACAATGACTGAAGACTCATGAAAAAAATTTTAGTCTATGAGAGGCAGAAATGTGAACCTCCAAACAAAGAGTCTTTGTAAAAGACTGTAAAATGGAGGGTTGAACAAGTCTTTTTTATTACTATTATTTACCATCCTTTTTGTCAAGAGATGCTTATGTATTCTTTACTGAGGAATTTTGTCAGTGCCAAAAAAAATTAGTTTACCTAAAAATCCCTCATAAGCTTTTTTGAAACTACACAAATATTTATTTCAGATTATTTTCTTACTTTAAGCAGCAGAAAAATGAAAACAGTAAAACTTTCCTTTTTGCCTTTTTACCAAATCAGGTGCTTGTATCTGAAGCCAAAATTAACTAGCAGCCCCAGCTGGATATTTTTTGTAATTTTGTATTTGATCCATTTCATCCAATATGAGTAAATGTGGCAGAATCTTGTATGAATGATTTACTCTTCCCATTTTGACAGTTTCCATAGCTATTAGAAAACATGAAAGGTTTACTAGAAGTTGATGACAAAATCAACAGGCCATTCTGAAAATACAACTGGAAGTTCATTAAGAAAAATGTCTACAGGCAATCAAAGATGATGAACCAAATATTTAGCAACGATGCATAGTGTGACAAAAGCACTTCCTTACTTTCCTGAGAAAGTTTGGGGCTCCAGCATCTCAGAGTATTTTGAAACAGTGCCGTTGTCCTTTATCACACAAGTTCTACCATGGGGAAAATTGTCCTCAAAAAAAGACTCACCTGAATGCCAAACAGATCTTCAGTCTTGAATCCAGCTCACTTTCCTGTAAGAGAAAAAATAAAATTTACCTCCACACAGTTATAATTTAGTGTTCCAATTAATTATTTAACTAAGCTGGAAAGAAAATATTGGAAATAAAGAAAGTATTGAGCAAATTCAAGGTTTGTATGTTATACTAAATTTCAAGACTCATCAGATTTTTTGTGGCAGCAATTGGTCTAGTTATAAGGTTATTGGTATTCTAAAAGTTTATTTTATAGATTATTTATGTGTATTTTCAACTTTTAAAATAAATCATATTTGATTTATGTTGTAGCATTGCTCAGCTTTGAGTTTGCATTTTTCCACACACTTATTTATGTTTGCAATCTAATTTTTGTGTGGTTATACTATGCCACACCAAAATTTCATTTTTATACAGATTTTGTTTAAACTATTTTGTCTTATCCTATTAGATTAAAAAGCCTGCACAGACATGACAAAATCTCCTTTCATTATCATACAAGACAAATGTGGTTTATAAAGAAAACTTTCTTCAACAGGTCTTACTCACTGTTTTCTTCTAACTAGACAGAATACTAGCCACAAAAAAAAAAAGTTATCTTTTTCCTTAAAAAAAAATTTCAAAATCTAAAATTTTGACTTAATAACAAAGTTGTTGAAGCAATGGCAAAGAAATTGTGGTCACAAACACATTCTCTACCAGAATTCACTCTACTTAAGGGAGGTATAGATTGGATATTGGGAAAAATTTCTTCACCGAAAGGGTTATCAAGAACTGGAACAGGCTGCCCAGGGAAGTGGTTGAGTCACCGTCCCTGGAGGTATTTAAAAGAGATGTAGACATGGCGTTTAGTGACATGGTTTAGTGGTGGACTTGGCAGTGTGATGTTTACAGTTGGATTCTATGATCTTAAGGGTCTTTTCCAACCTAAATTACTCTATGATTCATCACAGTACATGTTGACTAAATCCATGAATTTCTGTAATGGTGTAACCCACAAGCCCAATGTCAGAATGGATTTGGATGCAAAGTAAAATGGCTTATGCTATGAAGTTGCTTGTGCTATACAGGAAAGACAGTGTAGCAGTGATTGATGACTGACCTTCTACGCTGGATTGCTTTATATCTTTATGATGTGAGATTTTTTGAAGGCCAGTGTTTCAGTGCTGAATTTCTGGCCTTTCAAATGTCTCATGGGGAAGAAGGGGAGCTTTATTGTGCCTTACCAACCAGGTATGTTCAGAAGTCTGCAGCAACAAATATCTTTACACTGTATTAATTCATCCAATATAAAATCACAATATAAAATCAGTACTTAAACCGCATGCTTTATTAATTACCTTATACTTTACTTTGCTGTTTAATCAGTAACAAAAACTTTAGCCCATCAAGATACAGTCCTGGCTCTGTAGGGAGTGCAAGGCTTTCAGAAAGCATAGTGGAGAAATCTGCCTGCAGCTTCCCTTTCTTTCTCTCTTTTCTTGTCCTCCCTTTCTATTCCTGTAAAATGTTAATGTGATAATTTCACCAGCACCATTTCCTAATCAGTAAAGAGTATCCTGAGACAGAGCTGCAGAGTTTGTCTCATCTAAACAGTTTGCATAGCCTGAACTCCGCAGTCACACTGGGACTTTGCAATGTTGGGTTTGTTGGTTTATTTTGGCTCCGAGTTCATCATCACTGAATTCTGCCTTCTTATATTTTACAGTGGTGGGTTTCTGAATAGGACTCACTGTGACCCCACTGGAATTTTATATCCTTGTAGTCAAAGAAAAACCTCTGGCTTAACTAGGTGAGCTGTGACTGGTAGAGGGATGCAGATAAAGTTTTAGATCCCCCAGGTCCTACAAATAGGAGCTTTTTTTTTTTTAATCCTTTTTCCTGAGTAAGAGACCATGTCACGCTGCCTGTTTTGTTTCAGGAATAGATGGGATGCTCTGGCCTTTCTGTATGAATGGGGAATATGAGAACAGGAAAAAGTGGCTGGATTAGATTTGGGCTGAGTAAATGTTGATCTTTCCTCACCTGCTCTTGACAAGTCTTCACCTCACTGAAACATTTTTATTAAATTTTAATCAAAAGCACAGAAAAGATTGTTGATTGTAGAAATGTCTAACCCTGCTCTAAGCTTCTCCGCTAGGCTCGTTTATAGATGTTAACAGTGCCACACTGACATTGAGTTTAACATTGTTTTGTAGCCGAGATGTCCTACGAATTGTCACAGAATCCAAAATGATCAAAAAATTCTGGGCCTACATAAGTGTGACAGGGTGAAAAGCCCAAGCCTTTACAAGACGCTAACTTGTGTTCAGAAGGTTCCCTCTGCATTTGTTGTTCCTGATGCCAGTCTTCTGTGAGATCACAATTTGGTTATGGGAGAAGGAGGGAATCTGTGCTGAGACTCCTATTTAAGAGTCTTTCAAATATGTATTTGGGGGAGTGTAAGCTTGCATCTCATCCATGAGATCTTTGATCACAAATAGATGGCCTGCCTCTTTTTTGGAAGTCATACACGATCAAAGAGATCCTTTATTTAGAGATGCAAATGCTGCTGTCAAGCCCATAAAATACATACAAATGACAATTTTTTACAGACCTGCATTGTACTTCAAAAGAGCACTTTTTATTTAAAAGGTCATGACCATTTTGATATCAGATACTGTTATTTGTGAGCGGAAGGTTCAGCAATGTTTTCTTCTTCTGAGTTAAACATCATATGAATATGTGTATTAAAGCAAAGCTGAATCTTTCAGAATGAGGAAATGAATTTTTTAACAGATGTTAAAAGGCTAATAGGTTCACAACTCTTAGCACCCAGTGAGAATACCAGATTTTTATACTACAATAAAAATTTACCAGATTTCTGAAAGTATGTGATATCTTGAAAAGAAAAATCATAAGAAACTTGGATCAGATGTCTATTATTTGAAAAACTTTACAGTCCACTAAAGAGTGCTTTTGGCAGGGAAGTAGGAAATGAGTTGGAAAGCATTAATAAACTTTCAGGATACTTGAAAACACCAGCTTATGGTACTTGATCTTTAAGTGAACTCTAGATTACTTCCATTTTTTTTGAAACCATAAGTAGTGCTTAGAGAGAAAGATAGTTTATCTAAGTAAAAAAAAAAAAAAAAAAAAAAAAACAAANAAGGAGGGAAAGAAAGTTTAGCTTGGACAAAAGCTAGAAAAGACAGAAAAAGCAGTACTTGGAAATTATTAATTTTTGGCATTGAGTTTGATTAATACTTTAAGTGTTCCACAGAAAGAAACATAAAATTTCAGTAGGATTCCATTGTAATTTCATTTACATGTTACTGAAGTCCATTTTATAATGAATTCATAATAAAATGTCATTAGTCTGGCACAGCAGCACAAGAAAGGTATGTCAACTAGTTGATAACAAGAAAAAGAGGGTACATAAACTTTGGTGATCAAAGAATTGATTCCAGAACAGCAGTTTGTTCCACTGGCTTGACAGGCACTGATTTGTTCAGGTATTAAGCCAGATCTACTTTGCTCCTCCATAAAAATGTTAAGTGCTTCAAACTCTGTACAAGGCTACGTCAAGCCAGGAAAGCCTGGTGAAAATACCAGCCTCTGAAAAGCACTATTTCTGAAAAGGGTAGCAAAGCCTTAAAAATTGGGCATTTCCAGAGTCCTTGCTTCTTTTTGCAAAAGGCCTGAAAGCTGTTTATATATACACAATATTTCTTTTTTTTGAAGGACCCAAACAAACTCCCCAAAGCCTCTCTTCTTTTCTTTGACATAAATTTGCCAAGACTAGACTGGTTTTCCTAAAAGCTTTTTCTGGGGCTTGGAAAGCGTGTTTTATGTGAACTCAAGCACCTTAATTGAAAGGTGTCTATGAGTGTAGCGAAGCCTTAATAATGCTGTGTTTTATCCAGAATGTTAATTAGGTGCTATGCTAGATGAGTATTAAGAAGAAATAAAAGCAAAACAGTTTTAAAGACTACGTCTATAAATCCCCTACCTTTCAACTTTCCTTCCTGTGATCTTTTTATCAGTTCTTCAGTCACATTAGAATTTTATAGGATTGAAAAGACTTATGTTCATCATTAAAAACAAATCAAAAATCATTTTCTTGAGAAAAATCTTGCTGACTATGTATGTCAATAATAAACAAGAATGAGATCAGGACAGCAGCTTTCTTTCCTTTTGCTAAGTGTCCTGAACATAATGCAAATAAGACCATTCTCTGTGACTATATCAAAGCAGCAGCCAAAGCAGATTTGAATAGATAAACTCTGTGCAGTAGAAGTACTTAGGTATAAATCTTTATAATGCTAAAATAAACCACTTTTGTGCGTATGCTGATGCAATAGATATCAGCCTGCCTAGATAATTAGATGCATATGACTACTTTCTGCACAGAGTAGAAGTTGCTTTAAGTGAACTGAGAAACAACATTTCTAAAGGATTTGAAAAAGCTTTCAGAAAATACTGTGTCAGAGCTCTTCTGTTTTAGATGAAATAGGAATCCGTTCTACTAGAAGGCATGTTATGCTGAACTAGTAATTTGCAATATTTGCAACATAGGAAGAGAAAGAAAAGCTGATTATAAAAGACTTTAGGAGATGAAGAAAAATGAAGAGATGGAGGTGGACACCATTCAATGTCCACCCAGAGTCTATTGCTTCTTGCTGTGAGGCTAAGGGGAGTCAGAGCAAATACTGAACGTTTTTTCCTACTGCTCTTCAAATTCATCCTGATAAGAAACTTACAGTCCTCAGGGAGATATTTTGGTTAATGTTTCTTTTAAATTACAAGTTGCTTACTAAGACTTTTAAATTTTGATCTTAAACTGTTACAGGGAAAAGAGGGAGAGTTTTAACCCCAAAATCAAGATTGTTATATATATCATATATCTGAAAACACAACTGTGGAGTGTAGAGCACACAGTTTTGTATTTGTCCTCCGTGATTATTTATACTCTTATGGCAAATAACTATCACAAAATTCTCAAGACTAAGCAGTGGTGTGGGATTATAAACCTAATCATGACCGCCTTATTTTTGCCTGAGCAGGGCCCTGCATGTTTAGTACTACTGAAGTCAATGGAGGACCAGGCTCCTAATGGACAAGTTGACAGTGACACATATAATTAGATAAAATGGTGAAAAGATCTTTGGGACAGACAGGCAGGCAGACAGACAGGGAGGGAAAGAGAGACTGATTTGAGAGCCACTGTTATTGGAAAAAAAATACCAGTGATTCAATTTGTATAATAATTATACCTAACATGTCTGCTTGCCATCTTAATAGCATTGGCGTAATTTTTTCTGTGCCACTTTGTGAAAACCTGACTTTCCAAGGCCATGCATTCCTCGGGCATCACTTAGCAGAAGGCCAAAAATGTATGAATTTTTTAAAAAGCTTCCATTTTTTCTTCAGAATGATAACTGAGCCCAGAGGTGACCCTTATACACAATTGCAGTTATTCAGGTCTAAAAAGCCAGCAAATTCACATGTAACTATATCTTCCAGCTTCAACAGTAGGGCAGACTGTCAGCTCCCTCATCTGTCAGCACTTGTTCAGGCTAGTAAATGAAGACTGGTGCACACCAGCAATATCTATTTGCTACAGGATATGCACTCAAGAAAGTCACTAAAAGGAGTTTCAAGCAAGGGCCAAAACCAATCAGTCATTTTCTCCTGTCAGTGATAAGAAAAGCAACATAAAAGAGAGAGGTGCGGGTCCCAAAGGTGGTATCAGTAGCAAACTGTCACCAAATAAAAATAGTTAAGTCCTAATGACTGTACTAATTCAATACAAATAAGCCAGGTTCTAGTTAGCTTAGCATTTCCTTTTGTTAGGCCTCAGGCAGGAAAAACAGATGTCTTACTTTTCAGAGGAAAAATTATGTGTAACTTTTTGGGGGTGAAAAAAGAAATGCCCAAATGGTGGGACACTCAGAGGCATCTTATCTCCTTGGAGCTGGAGTACTTGAAAAGCATGCTGTGTCTCATTAAATTAGCAGAAATCATACTGCCTTTTTCTTGTCCATATTGTGGAAGACTCAGGCACAGCTACAGTCCTCCCCATGCTCAGTGTATATTTAATTTTTCACTGGTTTACCTTGAGGCAATGAAGAGCTGTGCCTGGAGAGCTGTGCCTGGAGAGGCTGGGGGAGCATGGCAAAGTAGAAAGGGTGCAACGCAAAGGAGCTCAGCTCAACACGCAGTCTCTTCCAGCAGGGAACCTGACTGCCCATTGAAAGCACGCCTTTCTATTGCCCAGCACCCTAAGTTGGATCCCTCCATAGCGAATCAAAAAGTAACAGTAAAAACCTACTACTTTGACCTGATATGATTTTATAACAGACTTTTATGATTCAGAAGGACCACAGAAGGTCCAAGACAGTGAAAAATGAGGTTAAACGTCTTCAAATCAGGACTGGATTAGTAGGGAATGACTGACTAAGGTTCCACTGATGCTGCCCATCTGACGCATATGGTCCCAATCTTATCATGCGCTACTGTACACCTCTTCACATCTAGACTGAAGCTGTAACTGGCTCTGTAAATTGACTGTGCTTTTCCAGTGCCATACATGATACTTGATTCAACTTAATCAGATATGTGAAAAGGAAATATGCGTTGATAGTTCTTTCCAAGCCTTTGTACATACAATGTTATCTTCAAGTATTTTAGAAACTTTTTACATACATAAAATATAAAAAGTAGTCTATTGATTCTGTGGGGTTTATTTACATATTTGCAATCTAAATACTAAATTGACCCACAGTTTGTGGTGACGTAATTCTTTCCAGAACAGTCCATTGTGATGTCGCATGGAAGATGCAAAACAACTATGTGTGAGCTAACAAAGTAATGAAAAAGCATGGAGCCAGATTAGTACAGCCCACTACCCACGTTAGTATATCTTGCATCTCTCTCAGGCAAGTTGTCCAAGGAACAACTCTGTGATACCATGACTCCAGAGCTCTTGCCATGGGGGTAGGTCACACTGTCTTTTAGTTGAGCACATTCAGAGCTCTTCCCACAAGACTTACTCACCAGCAGAAGATTTAAAATGAAACTTTTGTCTTTCTACATACAAATATCCACAAACATTTTTTAAAAAGTGTAGAAAATATACCACACAGTAATTGAAACAATTTAAAATGTTTGAGTATTCCCCCCCAGTTCCAAAATAATTATAGCTTTCTATGATAATTTTTAATTAGAAACCAGTGAGCGTTCTCATATTAAAGTGTCTATCATAAACGTGCTGTCTACATTGGTAATCCATATCTGGAAACATGGTTTGATAAAATATGTATGGGGGAAGTGTTCTGTAGCTGACATTAAAACAAAAGATAAAAAACCCAAACCCTTTCTATATATTCAAACTCCCTTTCTCCTAACACTTTTTCTTACGCTGTCTTTGGAACACTAAAAAAAAAAAAACACCAAAAACATTCAAGTGATGCTTTCAGTAGTGGGTGCTCTATTGAACTTCCATTCCTTTTTCATTTTTCCCTGTCAGCTTCTTGCACTGATGTCAGTAATTTACCTTAGATTTGACTTGCTTCTCACACTGCCTTTCTGAACCCTTACACAAAAGATGTTCAGAAAGAGACTGTGGTATAGTGATTTCATTCAACCTAGATGTTTGTTTTCCACAGCTCCTTTGGATTCAGCTTCCAAAACTTGCAATCTTCAGACAGCTCAGAGAAAGGATGATTTTACATTACAGCTTGCTGCCACTGCCATCCTGAATATAGATGCTTCCTGTTGTGTTTCCCCTTTCAACCTACAGCACCCAGATGACTCATAAACTACAAGCCTTTTTGTCTCCCCCAGATTTTTCCTTCACAGGGAACTTTGTGGTTGACTTGTTGCCCCACTCTGAGATCCTGGCCACCTGAGTATAATAAGTAGCCCTGAAGAGGGGATGAAGGTGACTGTTTAACTGTATTTCTCAGAACCTACATCCCTGGTGACGGAAATAAGCATCCTCCACGTTTATGCCTCCACAGTTTTCTGTGGTCTCACTCTTCATTCAAGATAAGCTATAATATATCTGGGCCACTCCAGGTATAGTCTAGAGGTACCACATCAGAAAACAAGACCTGAGGCAGAGTTTTTAAGGACGTTTTTACTCCTCACTTTCCTTCTGCCATATAGACAGAAGCAGATGGTCAGCCATTTATCACTGTCAAACCATCGGATGTCTTCAAGATCTGCATTGCTTTCTGGTGAAGTCATGGAAGATGCTTGGTCTAGAGCGCAAGTCTTATGAGGAACGGCTGAGGGAACTGGGATTGTTTAGCCTGGAGAAAAGGAGGCTCAGGGGAGATCTTGTGGCTCTCTACAACTACTTAAAGGGGGGTGTAGCAAGGTGGGGTTTGGTCTCTTCTGCCTAGTAACAAGTGATAGGACAAGACTAAACAGCCTCAAGTTCCACCAAGGGAGGTTTAGATTGGATATTATGAAAGATTTTTTCACTGAAAGGGTTATCAAACATTGGAACAGGATGCCCAGGGAAGTGGTTGAATCACCATCCCTGGAGGTATATAAAAGACCTGTAGAGGCGGCACTTAGGGACGTGGCTTAGTGGTGGCTTTGGCAGTGTTATGTTTATGGTTGATTAGATGATCTTAAAGGTCCTTTCCAACCTAGACAATTCTATAATTCTATGATTCTAAGATAAAAACATCCTTTCAAGGTGGTAAATTATTCTAGGTATTAGAGATTTACCAATCACTTCACAGAGTAGGCAATTCCTCTTTTAGGGCTTTGTGAGCAAGTGAAGTGAAAGGCCAGACATTGTGATCAATTAGTCTTATCATTTGCATGGTACAGCCAGACAATCACCTTGAATTAATTTTTTAAGACCTTTAGGAAAACATCCCCTTGAATCTACTGCAAAACTGATAAATTACTCCAGTAGCAACAGTTCCTACCTAATTTCAAGTCTGATTCTGTCTTCTTTTACTATCAAGAAATAGATCTTATTCTTCCTGTGCTGGATTGAAGATCAATCTACTATTGTGTTTTCACATCTCATGTGGATGTGGATGAATCCAGGCTTAGGTCAGTTCATCTCTTAAAGTTTCTCTTTGATAAGCTAAATGGACTGCTGGAGTCTTTCAGTAGGAAGAATATTTTCCAGTCTTTAAATTACTTTTATGGCATGACTCAGCCCTTGGAAGGCTTTCCAGTTTGTCAGCGTCCTTCCTCTGTTGTGGATGCAAACAGTAGGTACAGGGTTGCAGTAGTCAAACTACCAAAATTAAATACTGACGTAAACTCACCTGCCCACAATTATTTCACTCACTGTTTATATATCAAAGAATTGCATGGACTTGTTTTAGCCACTATGTCATAGAATCATAGAATCATAGAATTGTTGAGGTTGGAAGGCACCTTTAAGATCATCGAGTCCAACCATTACCCTAACCTGACAAACCCACTTCTAAACCATGTCCCCAAGTACCATGTCTACCCTTTTTTTAAACACCTCCAGGGATGGCGAATCCACCACCTCCCTGGGCAGCATTTTCCAATGTTGGATAACCCTTTCAGTGAAAACATTTTTCCTAATATCCAACCTAAACCTCGCCTGGCTTAACTTGAACCCATTTCCTCTCATCCTATCATTTGTCACTAGGGAGAAGAGGTCAGTCCCCATCTCTCTACAACCTCCTTTCAGGCAGTTGTAGAGAGTGATAAGGTCTCCCCTCGGCCTCCTCTTCTCCGGGCTAAACAGCCCCATTTCCCTCAGTTGTTCCTCATAAGACTTGTTATGTAAATGATCAGCCTATTATTATTCACCATGACACTTAATGTCTTTTTTGAGATGTTACTCCAGGAACAGACCCTGCCATCCTGTATGACCTGAATTATTTCTTCCTAGATATTTGAATTTGTCTTTCACCATACCAGAAAATATACTGCAGACAGTTGTGGTCAAGTTACCAGCAAACCAGAGCACTTGTCTTCATTATTATCAAACCCTCAGTTTTTGTATTTGCAGTCAATACCAGCCATAACACTTCCTTTTCTATGTATTTAATGTAATTCCTAAATAAGATAGGACAAGGACTAATCCCTGTAGTACTCCTCCAAAGAAACACGCAGTTAGTGATGAATGCTGTCCAACAGCATCTTAACGATAATACCCTGCATTACTAGATAAATGCAAAGACCACATATATGTAACACAGGTTGTACTATTATTACAAATTTTAAAAAAATGTACTGCCAAGATGTTACGAAAACCTGAAAAAATGTAGTGTGTCCCTGAAAGAAAATCATACAGAGAGGAGACTCTACCAAAACCAACAACAATAGCAAATTGGTTCGTGAGTTGAGTGGCACTGTTAATAATGCATCAAATGTTCTTGACAAATATACACCTAGAGATGTACTGAGGGCTATGAATACCAGGGTGGGATATTAAGAAAAGATGTTCCTTCTGCAGTGGGGCCAAAAGCATGGAAGAAGTGTATTCATTTACCTGTGAACTAACCAAGGATAGCTCACACACCGTCACTCATCAAGGTCCAGATCAGCACTCAGTAGGCTGATTTTTACAGATCAAGTTTATAAACATCTTAGGAAAAAAAAGATAATTTTATAAATGTATTCGTGCCCTTTTTCCCCCCAGTTAATTTTCTACTAATAAAAATGATCTAATTATTATTCATTGCTCTCATTTCTTTTTTTTTTTCATAACTTATTCATTGTTTAAGGTGTTGCCACATTTGCATAGCTGCTTTCATTTGTCCTATAAGCTAGCTTGCTGTTTGCCTTGAGTTTTGACCAGGCTGAATTTTTGCCAATAGCATTTTAGTCATCTAGTTAAAAATTACTAAATAGTTTGCAATAATCATTTAGTCTTTTCCAATTGAGTTCTGTCTCCCAGTTGATTTGTCTCATAATTGTTTTCAGCTTTGTTAAATTGACCCTTTTAAGTACCAAGTGTATATCTCATCGGTATGTCTTCTATTCTGTTTGCATACAGTAGTGAAATCAAGTTGTAATCTTTGTACCTAAGAAACCACTAATATTTAGTTCTGTGATCAGGTCCTCTTTATCTGACAAGATGGGGTATAAGACAGAATTCCTCTGTGTAGGATGAAACACTCTCTAAGTTAAGAAATTGTCATCTATAATTTTTAGAAATCCCTAGGACATTTCAGTACTGGCAGCCTGAGAAACCCCAGCATATGCTGGGCAGATTGAACTCTTCCCCATCCCCCTTCCTTTTCCCTGATAAAAGAGTTTTTCTTCCTACACATTACAGCTAGGTGCTTGAGGGCAATCCATAGCATGGAGGAGAAAGAATGTAAGAAGAAAAGAAGAAAGTAGATAGGTAGATTAAATATCCTGATAAATACTGAACCAGAAAAGGGGATGCTAGAGATGGTGATGTGCTCTGGTCCTAGATATTTTGCCTAGGTGATCTTCCTCCTCTGTTTCCTACTGAACATCCATGGAAGCAGAGCACCCCCATTTTGACAGGTTTAGCACACACATTTTTTATTTTCTGTGTCCCAAAGGTGGAAAGAACAACAGACTGTACCAACACAAAAGCTATTCTAAACCATCAAAGCGTCTGTCTCTAAAAAACACATAAATAATACATTTGTTCTGAATGTATATATGTGATACTTTATTATATTGTCACATTGATTCATGATTCAAAATGATTTGCCTTGAGACGATATCATTTAAATTGGAGCTGCATGTTTTTCCTTCCCAACAGTGAAATTATCAGTAATGAGGAGAAGATGGAGTTTAACTGAATTTTGGAAACCTGGGGCTGAGACCTCATTCCAAACATGTCCTTTTTTATTCACAACAGCCTTCCATTTCACTCTCTTTGTTGTCTGTATCATTGCTTTTACCTTTCTCTCTGATATCACTCTACCTTCAAAACTGGATTTCTGAGTATACTAACAAATTAGAATTCTGGGGGTTTCAGTGGGGTTTTTTGTTTGTTTGTTTGTTTGTTGTTTTGTTCAGGTGGCTGAAGAATTATAAAAATAAAATAGGATATAATAGCCCAAAATAAAGAGAGTAAATGTTACTAAATATTAAATACCTAAGGAATTTTAGTTGTCTGGGTCTGATAAACTAAATATGTGGCTGTTTAAAGATGTATAGGTGAAGCAGTGGTAATCACATTAATGAGATCCTCAAAACTTTTGAAGGATTAAAGTGACGAAGTATTGAAAGACCGGAAAATTGAAAATAATGCTTGGCATTGAATAAGTAGATGAAGAAAATTAAGCAGCCACAAGTCCTTAACTTTTGTTCATGGAAACGGGATTCATGGGATATTTGCAGCTTGAAAGCACCTAGGAAAAGGAATCAGCTAACATGGAGCTGTCAGGAGTAAATTCAGTCAAGTCAACTTAATCTCTTTCTGCAAAAGTGGAACAGACCTCCAGTCAGAAGAGACAACAGACATCTCATATTTGGGCTTCAATTAGGCCCCTACGTTGTGTCTCTGGGAGATGGCACATGTCTGCATTGCATGCAGTGACCGAAACAGTCCTTCCTTACCTTTGCTTGCTACATTTTTGTGGCTTGCGCACATGTCCTGACAGTGACCTGTGTAGAGGAGTGACAAGAAATTTGTTTCCTCATATTTCCTCCTAATTTTTTCCTACTTCTGTCTGTGTCATCAGGACTCATTTTGGTGGTTTATATTCCTCTCTAGAAGCAGGAGGGATTATTAACACAATTCTGTGTCCATTCCCTGAGGATCACTAAAATGAAATCAAAAATACTATTAAAAATACAAAACTACATTGGTCGAGTCTGCATAAAAAGCTTTATTTTGAAGTGAGACACTTCCTTTTAAATGTTTGATGAGTGTTGCTGCAAGATGAGGCCTATTTGGAGGCACATACTAAATACACCAAATATATATTATGACAGTAATATAGCAAATAGACAGTTTATCAAAACCATTAATTATAAGTAGAAACAGAGAAATTGGAGTATGGGACTTTTCCTAATAATGAGAATCATCATTTGGGATTTATGAATGAATTGAAGAAGTAAAATGGTGAAAACGATAGCTGTATCTGATAAATTAAACACTTCTACAATAATATCTACATAATTTTTAAAATATCAGGAAATCTGTGCCCTGCTGACATATTCCAAGAAAAAAACAATATTAATTTCCCTTTCTTTTTATTAACTTTTTCGTTCCTGAACTGTGGACACATATCATTTTACTGTTTATCGAAGGTCACATGAAATTGCATATGAAACTAAATGCATTGTACTGACTTTAAATTTGCAATTAGAATGGTATGTTTAAATTGAAAAATAATATCGAGCATAAGATTAAATGGAGAAATGATAAACAGGTGAAAACTTGCTAAGAAAAATATTAAATTAGTATCAAATTGTAAATACCTTGACTATTGCAGAGCACTGTCAGTAAAGTAATTGTTAAGGGCTGATTAAGTCCTCCCTCATGTATATCATTTTGGCATATAAGGAGGAAAATTTCTAAGAAATTAGAAAAATCCAAAGAAAGCAGAAATTTAAAAAGTCCGTAAAAAGACAAGGTTGTACAACTATTTTCTTCAAGTGAAAGTGTGAAAAGCTACTTAAATAAGTAATAAAAAAATAATAAATGCGCATTACTACTATATTACCACTCCATCACTGTGTAGAAAAGGTCATTAAAGTGCCATAGTTCTGAAAATATCATTTAGGATAGAGAAAATCCTCTGAGACTTCAATTACAAAAGTATTGCACCAGTAGCTCTTTCTGAGACTTGAGACATAACCTGCAGAGGATGCTTACCATCTTATATCTGAGAGATATGTCCTGACCTCCAGGTCCTTTTGTTGAGGGACTTCATGACAACTCTAACAGCAGACTTGTGTTCCATTCAAATGCAGATCTCACTAGGAAGGTTTATTGGAAGGAGACTAGGCTACAAAAGCAACAAATAATGCCACTGTTCAACATTTTGATTTCAGCTGATCCAAAACAGTTGAGCCTTTCCCACTCTTGATGGCATCTGGAGTAATACACATTGCTGAGAAAGGAATTATGTATAAACTTACAAAGAAAACGGGTATCAGAACTTTGAAATATAAGTCTCCCTCAATAACACTACATGCTAATTTTATTCTCTATCTGCAGTAGCCTAAACTCTACATCATAAATGGTTTTAGTAGCCTCATGATTCAACTTAAAAAAAAAAAAGGCAAGAATTTTGTGCTGCGGTTGTCAACAAAGTTACTGTGAAAAAGAAAGAGCTGGATCATGCTTGTTGTAGTATTGCTACTTGCCCCAAATCCCTCAGATTTTACTGTTACCAACTTGTTTCTTCTCTGAATTGTGAGAGATCAGTGTAACAGCAGTGTGCATTTTCTAGAGAACTCTTTCAAGAACTTTTTGGGCTGCCCATCTCTTCTCTTACACCTTTCCCTTGCATGTTCAATTCCAAATATTTTTCTTGACCTTTTGGCCTGCAGCTTCTTGCCAGAAACTTTGCAGAGAAAACCTAGAGCTCTGGCTCCTGTTAACCATAGACATGATGTAATCCTGCCTCCATTACTTAACTTTTTTTTTTCAGTATATGCATGTATATACATACTCTTCTTAACTAGTCATCTGGGGGAGGATGTGAGACCATTTTTTAAAGATTGGACCAGAATGGAATTTAAGGGTCGTTTTTATAAGCAAATGGATGGCTGCAGTTAACTCCATGTGAGGAACCAGTCCCCAGACATTTGTCTGAATTTTAAATCCTTGGGGTACAGTTTTAAATATCTACTTATATGCATATGTATAATATTTAAAAGGATAAAACAACAAAATAAAATGAAAGCTAAGATGGTACAGAAGTACTCAGTGATTGCAAGCACTTTTGAGCTTCCAAACAGATCCATCAAGTCCATGGGCACTACAAATCCGCAGGGGTCAGGATGTTTGGATGTTATTAATGTAACCATTCATTCCAGAAACTAGTCTTGGCTGTTATAAAATCAAGCCACAAGGTTAAAGTTTCAGAAGACTTTTTCATTTGTGGACTTCAAAGAGAAATTCCAAAGTTTTAAATGACATTCATTTTAATGTTCCAAGCAGGTGATAAGCTGTAGTAGCAGCCGATTTAGCCAGTTTTTATAGCTTATGGTCCTTATTGCACTCCTGTTACTCACACAGTTGCAGTATGTGAAGAAGGCAATTGGTTTCATCTTATTTCTCAAGTGGTGGAAAGCAAGGTTGAGCAGCCATTATGCAACAGAGTTAATACGGCCCTTCTCTGCTTCTAATCCCAATGATGCATGTGCCGAGAGCATTCATTTGTATAAGCAGTCCGGGCATTTGTCTAATGCCTGGACAAGTAATACTGTAAGAATCCAAGTACTGTGCATGTGATACAGCTTATAGATATTCATTGGTTGCCAAGACATTGTACCTCTACATTTAGTCAATACTCACCCAGACAACAATAATACAATTTCATTAAACACGTACACAATTTTTCTGGTTTTTGTGTATCCAGTTGAATTTTTGTTACTGATAGAAATACAGTAGTTCCGTTTTCATTCTTCAGTATCTCCTTTCCAGTCCAAGGGTCTACCAGGAATGCAATGTTCCCTTTAGAGATTTTTTTGCCCTCTAGCAAGCTTTTCTGACATTTGTAGTGGAGCTATGAGATGTTTTAAATAAGGAGCTCCAACAATCTTATTACAAAACAGTTTTGACTTAAAAAAAAATCATTTATGAGAAAATAAACTCATTTTTAACCCCTACACATCTAATGTATTTATATATCACAACTGTTGTTGAAATTTCCAGTTGTTGTTAGTAAAAATCTCTACAGTTGAGTGTGGTATTCACTTTTTTCAAACCTTCGTATCAACTATAAACTCTGTATAGGAAGTCCTAGGAGCCCTCATTCTATCTTTTATTTAAATTTCCTCGCAGACATATTTTCTTTATGATAATTCTCAAGAATGCCTTAGTGAGGATATTACATTTTAGAAAAGCTGTTTTAACATGAGCCTAGGCAGAAATGATACACTTTACTCAAGCAAATTAAAAGAAGAAAGCAGAAATTTGCAAGTAGTCTTAATTTCACTGCACTTTTAAGTAGGAACCTCAGGAGTAAACAAGTTGTTTCAGTAGAGCTGGCCTAAATTGAAAAGGCTCCATATGCTAATTTTAGAGGTGCTCAAAGTAACCAGACATAATTTCAACAAGTCTGTCATTAGCCCTGATTTGTTTCTCTTGGTTTCAACTGCCGCTATTAATTTCTCAGCCTGTCAGCTTTTATATAAAACAAGTTTTGTCATAAGAAAATATATTTTCACCCTCCTTTTTCTCCACATACATGGGGTTGCGGTTGTAAGGAGATTTTTTTCCTTAAATCTTCTGAATTCTGTTCTAGTATTCATTCAGGGAAATGCCAGCTTCTCTCCTGGAAGCACATGACAGTTACAGAGTCCAAGCCTATTATTTTTAGTATAAACACCTTGGTTCTATACTTCTTAATCAACAGTGTTTTAAAAGAAAATAAACTTTTAACAGACAAATTTATACAGGAATGCTGTCTCTATGTCCTTTATTATAAGACTGAAATAAACCTTTTATACTGCTTTCAGATCCACTCCACTTTCTCTTATCCCCTCAGCTTTCCCTCATTTGTACATATTCCTCATACACATATGGACATAGGTATAAAATATTAATATGCTGTATATTTTCTCTCTCAGCAAGGGTCACAGAGCTGGAATTCTTTGTTATTGTTTAACCCTTGTTCCTCATACTACGTCCTCTCAGTTCTAATTGTAATTTGCCTATATATTGAATAGATAACATACAACATTATTCCTGAGATTCCTGACAAGGATAAAAACCTTCTGCAAAAAACCCTTCTAAAACACCAGGAAGTAGCACATCTCTGGAAGCATGCACAAACGGACGTGTTTCGAGAGTACAGTTCAGGCATAATAACTCCTTTTGCTGCTGCTCCTTTGAGCTTTTTATCTTAATGCATTGGTTCCTTAAATCATCTGTGAAGACACTGCTGTGCAGTACTTTAATCCTGTTTAATCATCTACACACCATTTTTTCATATTTACTTTAAATTCTGCAAAATTCATCTTATTAACAGAAAAAAGAGATATAAGGGAAGGAGAAATTCAGAACTCATATGCTTAACAAAGGAAATACAAAAATACAAAGATTGTTAAATGTGTTCATCTGTTGTCTGAAAAACTCTATTCATCCAATGGAAAAACTATAGCAAAAGATATAACACTACCCGAAGAAATTATGTTTAAAAAATTTAAATAAATGATCAGCATAGCACGTTCATTTTACAGCCTCTTCCATCTGTACCGGCAATATATAAACTCAAGATTAAACACCTTTGTAATACCTGTGTTCACTAAAAGATACGCACTTCTTAGTTTCAAAAATAAATCCACATACACATTTAAAATATTTGGATGTAACACAAAATGACTTTCAGGCAACTGCAGTTGTAAGTATCATATAAAACTATATAAACAACAGTTGATGTAAATTGTATAATATTTGACATTTAAACTCTTATAAAAGAAGAGTTTTGAAACGCACATTCTGATGATGAATTCATGAAATTAAAGAGTGTGATCTTTAAGGTGTGTCAGTTATTGACCTCAAAGTCTTCACATCATCTTGGTACAGTTAATTTCTATACAAAGAAATAAGAAAAAAAAGAGTCAAAATAAAAAAACTAACTTCCATATCTTTAGCCTCCATATGGAATCAATATTTAGCACTCATAATACATTTTAAAATTTATTTGAATTCTTTTTTAATTGAGGATTTCTTTGGCTCCTAGAAAGAGAATGGTAAGGGATTAAAATTTGGTGGATCCCATGTGTGTAATTTGTAAGGCTTAAACCAATACATAAAACATTCAAAAAAAAGTTTTGTGGATAGCTTGACCTTCACTATATTGATTTCTATCATAACGTTCTAAAACTTGTAAAGTATGACCTTTTCTTATTCAAAGATAGAAATATTTTTTAAACTGTCAATGTTAGACATTGCAAAATAACATCAGAGATCACAAAATAAGGTGCTCATCATTGCATGAAAGTGGTACTGCAGAGGTGTATGAGGACAATTATAACAACTTAGTGTTATGTAAAGCATATGCTGGGAATGTGGCAGAAACATACATTTCTCATTGTTAGTTCCTGAAACATGGAAATAGTGTAGCTGCATACAATTTAACATAATGTTTTTCTGGTTTGTGCCCTGTAGAAGGAAGTATCTTCTACAAGGTTCAAGAAAATATTTAGAGCCATTCTTGAATGTTACTTGAATCAAAGCGTAAATCTGTTCCTTTTAGACTCTGAACTTTCTTTGACTTTCCTGACTACTCCCCACACTTCTGTGGGTTTACAAACAACACAGACATTCACAAATAAGGTTGTTTTTCTTCCATGAGGATTCCAAGTGATCGAGGTATTACATATGAAATAGATACACTTTCAGAACTTAGCCTTAGAACTTGCAAGTGTCCAAGTGCCTTCTCACATAGACATTACCTCCACTTCATGAACTCTACTTGTAGGTATTTTTTTAAAGTTCAGAGCGATAATGTAATCCTAGTAACTGTAATTCCCAGGGTACCTGTGGGCTAGAACTACAGGATCATACCTTAATCTTGCTAAGAGAAACTACTTTTTGTGAGGCTTCCTAGTGCATTGCGATTTCTCTGCGCTGGACACTTCTGTTACTGCTTGCTCTAAGAGTAGCACTTCTTAAAGGCTACATGGTATAGTCCTCCCATCATGGAAGGACTCAAAGGACTTGTGAGATATTAGAAAAAGTAGTTGGCAGCAGCTAATTTCTTCCATGGCAGGGGGTTTGAGCCACAGCAGGGTGCAATCAAATGTTTTTTTCTTGTTTTAATGGCTGGAAGAAGCTCCAGTTCCTTCAAGAGCAAAGAACAAATATTTACATTTATATTTGTGATTAGCAACTAGACTCTTCTCACTTTTCCCCTTTGTCACTGATTAAGAAGAACACGTGAAATACAGGGGATCCAAAAGTTCATCTCAAAGAAGTTTGGTACGGGTATCTTAAAACATAAGGCTCTTTCCTTCCTGCAGTTCTTTCTGCCTGCGATTGAATGGATTAAGACAAAGAGCAAAGCAATCTGGGAATATTGAAGTGAGTAACTCTAGCTGCACGTATCATTTCATGGGAGGGAAGTATATATATGTAGGAAAAATGTTGAGAAGTACAGGGAAAACTGTCAAGGTGTGAATGTGTGCACGGGTGCTAAAGGTGGCAAACTGGTGTATTTGTTTTCTGAAGCTTTGCAACACTCTAATGACTACCTTTTCATCAAGAGACCGTCACACTTGGGGTTGAGGAACGCAATACTCAGACCAACTGCTAGGAAGCCCATGTTATATGGCTTTAGTATTTCACACTATCTATGCAAATAGTTATAAGATTATTAATACATTTTGAGGTTTTATTCTCCAGAAAAAAAAAACAAACAGAGGACTATGAAATAAAGTTTACACAGAAAACCTGAATGTTTACACATTCTGAATACTCAGATTCAGGCACATAGCCTTTGATTTCTATCTCCGATAAGTGCTTCCAAGATGGTGTGAAAGAGGAGCTTCACCCAGGACCGTAAGCAAAATAGCTTAACGTCCTTTTGCACTAGTTTGTAGTGGGCAGTATGCACACTGGAGAAGAAAGAATGTCTTGGACAGAGTGGGGGTGTGCATGCCTCTGAGTAGAGAGAGCAATGGGGATAAAAAAGAATCAGTCTTTCTCTGACATGAAAAAATAATAAAAGTTTTAAACTCTGAGGTTCAGGCTGAAAAAATACTAAAAGGATCATTTTGCCTTAGAATGAGTCAGTACTCCAAAGCTACTCAAAAAGACAGTACTCCAAAACAACAGTAGCAGGGGACAGCCCATCCTGAGAACGGAGAAGGTATCCTTCAAAAAAATATCCATTGCTTGGACCCGATACAATATTTGTTATGTACTTTGGTTTTGTAAGAACAGACAAAAATGATAGAAGGAAAAAGCCACCTTGTAATTCTGATTGCAGTTTCTAAGGAACAGGGTAGTAATAATCTTCCTTGAGGACTGAAGGACCAGACATTTTCTTTCTCTTTTCTGTGAGGAACAGCCTGAAAAAACTTCCTTGGCCATTACCTGGTTTTATATATGATACTCATTAGAGAAGAGGTAAAAGAGCAATGCACATGGAAGAGTAACAGAGCTGAAGTGAGAACACAAAAATTAAATGGGAGGCTAACTTGAAGAACAGTCTCCTTGATTACATATGCGTCTCTAAGAGTCATAATGGCCACAATGGGGATTACAGTCCATGTTGTTAAAACCAAATCATATACTGCAATATTCTAGCTCCAAAACACCAGCACTAAGCAAGACCAAGAGGTATTAAACAGCATGAGATACCAACCTGCATTGCACCTGTAAGGAGTAGCAGGTTGCAGGAAGTGAGTTTGGTAAAAGAATCAGTCCATTTGCATACACAAGGCTGGAAAGCGAAATACAGTTGCTCTCCTTCTGTAAACAATTAACTTAACAAAGAGACGGGTTAGTTTTATGAATCGTGGAACCCTCTCACCACTCATTCATTATTCATTATTCTAACCAGTGTGTATTAAAAACGAGTTTCCACAAAACAGAACTTTGCCTGCATTCTGAAAGTCAAAACAACATTTCATTCCTAAGATTGGAATAATTTGATTTGTAGTGACAAAGATTTTATGTCACTTTAGATTTATAAGTGAAACCAGCTGAATTAAATGAAATAAATTTGCAAGTGGAGGAACTCAAAGTAATTACTTCAGTGTGGCTCAGTATGGCCACAGTAGTTCTCCTGTGTGTTGAGTCTTATCAGGTCCATGGAGATGAACCCCTGTACAAAGACCTTTCAAAGTCAAAGGGGCTCTGGAGTTCACCCAAGATGCTGATTTTTGGCCTAAAAGCCAAATCTTACACATACCAAAAATGATCTTAATGTGAGAAATTATAATCCCAAGCATTTTAAAAGACACAGGAGAGGATATTTACATTAGAAAACTGGTAGGAAGTGCTGATGAGCACAAATCAGAGAAGCAGATAGATAAACAACACTTACAAATCTCAATAAATTATGGAAGAGGCAAGGAGTTTTTTTGATAACTCAGATAAGGCATGCAAGCTCTAGCTGGCTATAAATAAGAGCAAACTACAGTTGTGATCAATATGGTTTCTCTAAGAAGTTTCAAATGGCAGTTTGACAGTCTGTTTATCAAAAAAAAGGGATTGATTACCACTATCCCAGAAATCATTTATATTATGCTCCTTTTTGCTATTACAGTATTGCTTACATTTAGTAATAGATTGAAATTTAGGTTTTGTTTAGATACTTAAAGGACAAATCACATGCTAAGGTTTAACTATTATGAAACATTTCACAAACGGGCTGCAGTATATACAAATCTATTTTAGTCATTTCATGCAACTCTTAACCTCTCTGAAAACTATATGCCCTATGACTGAAAACACAAAATTTGGAAAATCAGATTTCTAAAGCATATTTAGTTACATCCATTGGAAACATCAAAAATAAGTTTTAAAAGACATGCTGAAAAACCTCTACTGTAAAAATTTGAGTCTGCCTAACTGGTAGGTCTAGACTCATTAAATGTCAAAATACTGTCTCTTATTTTCAGAACACAGAAATGTATATTTTTCATGTCACAGATGCCAGAGGTGAAAAGCAATTCAATTCCAAGCTGGCATGATATTAAAAAGAACTGCTGCAGAAATTTCAGGAACAACAAACCCACTTCAGGCCTAAGGGAAAGCCTGCAGAGAAGTGTCCTTACTAAAATTTAAAAAGAGAGGCTTTGAACTACAACATGGAAACAAATATGGACATTTTCTGTGAGCTCAAAAAAAAAAAAAAAAAAAGAAAAGAAAGAGAATAGATTATTCCAAAACGGAAATAAGGTCCTGGCACCTCAGCAATAAAAAGCACACAGGACCAAATATGTTTAGTCTCTTCCCTTCATGTTTAGCTTCAGTTTTGCCTAAGAAAATGTTATCCTTTCAGATCAATAAATCTTGGTAATGGCCTCTGCAGAAGTCAATTTCCACTTTATTCTATACAGTAGGGAACACAGTATGAGAGACTCAAAGATTTATAAAGCATATATTGGGGTTGGGAAGAACCGCAGGTTAAGTGCAGATCTTGCCTCCTGAAACTTCAAAAGACAGTGAAAGAGGAATGAGGGAAAATGAGGGCCAAAAGGAGATGATGATCGAAAGCAGTAGTTTAGGGTCTTCCTTCTTAAACTGGAGGTCAAAAAAGCCCAACAGTGGTTCATTAGGAAAAGAGCCCTGAAGTGTGTTTAAAGCTGTAATAGTAATCTTCTTTTTTTCCTTTCTTTTATTTTCTTTTTTTTATTTTTAATAGTACTCTTTAAACACTGGGCAGGATTCCCAAGACCTGGTAGTTACCAACAGGCTGGAGACCAACAACTAGCTATGTAATGACTTACAAGCATGAAATAAGGACTTCAGAATCTGACTTCAACCTAAATGGCACATGCCTACCTCCTCTGGTTTATCAGGGGGTATCTGAGAAAATGAAAAGCCTTACTAACATCAGCAGAGAAATTCACAATACTGCCAATACAACTTCCAGACTACAGTTTAAAACCAACCATCAAATTCAATCAACAGTGCAAGATTAGCTGGGTGACATATAAATCAAGTTCTAATATTACCCACCTCATCCCGTATCATGTTTTCATGCAAGGTGGAAAATGACACCACAGAACCACAGGGAAGCGTAGTCTTGGGTCCCCCTACTATGGGGAGAATGGTCTTGTTGAGAGAGGATTAGCTGAAAATAAAATGCTTCGTGGTTAAGCTTGGGTGAGCAACTGTCCATCCAATTTCACTGCAGCCTGCCTGACAGTTCTGGCACAGTTGCACAGTCTGTGCAAATGGCATCCTCTCAGACACATTTGGAGCTTACTTCTGGGACAGGCTAGGGACAGTAAGCAGTATATATGAGGCCACATGCTTTGGAGTGAAAAGAGAGTTTAGCCGTGTAAACAGACCACCCACACTCTGGATCAGATAAAAGGCGCTGGACATTTTATTTGCAAGTATAGGAGAGCTGTACGGCCAAAGGAGTGAGGATAGCATCAGATGGGTCAGTCAGAGTAGGAGCCCACAGGTTTTAAACTGTACGTGCTCTGAAGGAGACCACCTGTCTCTGGGAGACCACCTCTCTCTGGAAGACCACATGGAGAATACCCTCCTAAAATTGGCACCTTAAGTATCTGAAAGTAGTTTTGTGGAGGTTTACTGAAAAGGCAGAGAGGCAGAACTACACAGCTAAAGGCAGAGGCCTAGGTTTGTAGCTGGGCTGTTGCAGATTAAAACTAAAATAAATAGTGCTAGATAAAATAAACGCTACCTGAGCCCACCTGAACATTAGCTCCTGCACTGTCTGAGGGTTAGTGAGGAGGAGGAGGAGGAGTAGAGGTGGGCTCTTTATTTCTGTTTCTGTTGGCCGTAATTTCCCACAAGCAGTAAGGGAGCTTCTGAAGGGACTGTACAGTGATCTGCACAGCCTGCTGGGGTCCTGCATCTCCTCCCTCCCAGTGGTACATCACGTGAACCAGCTCAGGGCTAAAAATGCAGGTAGCCTGAGGGCTAGTAGAAGGCCAAATGGGAACGGACAGGGAAGATTTTGTTGGTTTCCCACATAGTACCTGCTCTTGATTGTCCTGCTGCGTTGAAGAGAAATCATTTAACCTATTTCATTAAATGCGCTCTAAGACTTTAGGACTCACTGTGCAAGTCTTGCTCATGTGAAGGAGCAGTTGCACACATGAATAGTGCTGTTAAATTACCGGCGAGTATGTTTGCATCTGTGCAAGCTTCATTTATATTATCAGGCTCTTTTAAGCTGTATTTGCATAGAGTATTATGAAGAATGTCTTCGCAATTCCCCAAAGGGAATACATGCACTTTCATTTCTGGATTGTGGACACAAAAAAGGGAGTGACACACACAATTTGCTGTGGGAGAAATTATTATTTCACTTTTCTTTTTAACCTAAGAGCACTTATCTTATTACTTCTTCCTAATTCTAAATGCTTATTGCCAAGGCAAAATTTTAATTGACATCGGAATTTATCACTGTAATAAGATATGTATTCCCATGAAGGCACCATGAACTGTTATTCCACAGAGCTGCTAAAAAGGCTTCCTGGTGGCTCTTCAGAATGGCTTTGTGGACCCTGCTTTATGCAGGCAGATTTTTTAGAAAAAACTCCAAGTATCCTGATGCTCTAGCCAAGGCAGAAGACAACAAAGAACTTAGAAAAGACAAAATGTCTTCTTACTCTTAGGAGCGTATGCAGACAGTTAGATCTGGTTTCATTTCTTTCTGTCACAGGTAACTTAATAACCATGATCAACTGGCTAAATATCACTGGCAAATTATGGCAATTATTTGCCTAATTCACAAAGTGTTTGTGATAGGATTGTGTAAAAAATGTTAGCTAGAAAGTGGAGAGGAGAAGGTGTTTTAGAAACAATACTTCAAGGATTGCTCAACCAATTTTACTCAAAAAGCAAAAGTTTTTCCACCTTTTTTACTGGAAGAGAACTTGGAAGACTGTTAGTACCATTCAGAAAGTTATCATAAAATAAATTAAAAAATTGTCTAGTGTGCTATATGAATTCAACTATTTTTTACTAAAAATATATTTATAATAACAATTTTCACCACTCATGAGATGTAAGAACTTGCTTAACACTGAGCAGTGATGCAAGATAGGCTACGAAGAAAAACACAAAGTCAGTTTCAGAAATACTGTCTTACTGTTCTTGATGTGCTGCCATTATAAAGAGTAGACAAAGACAGAGAAAGGATTTAATATAGAAGGAAAAGCAGAAGAATAAAGAAAGCAAAAGCTATAGAATCCAATAAAGAAATAGTTGAGAGATACAAACACAAAATTATGAAAACATGAATTAATCTTGTATTAGTTTATACACTTAGAAAACTAATACATTTTTCTAAAGGTGTAGATCATGTAGGCTCACTTTTACATTCATAGTTGGAAGTGGGATTGCACATCATTTTAATGGATGTTGTTATGAAAGGAATATGTACATTTGTAATTTTGTTTAGAACCGTATTTAAGTACATATTTATTTCAATACTGCCTATAAGCCAACAAGAGCTAAGACCCCTTCTGTGGTATGAACTGAACTCTGCATTATGTCCAGAGCTGAAGGCAGTCTCTTTTTTCAAAAGCTTGCAAGATATACAAAGACAGATGAAGAAAGATAAAACATACAAAATAGAATGATCAATATGATGGTGACTCATGTCACGTAGCTAGCATATTTTTGGTGGAAGGAAGAGGCATAATTAAAAGTGCACTAGTTAAATGGAACAGATTTAGACAGACAAAGTGAGAAAGGTAAAGAGGAAGATAAGGAGGTGAGGAAATTGTCAGACACTGAATGTGAATAAGGGAGTAGACAGAAAAACAATGCAAGAGAAGTTGTAGTCCAAACTGCGGTACACATTTTGAGTACTTAGGAAATCAATAAAACAGTTTCTGGGTGGCTTTTCCTTGATTTCACACACACACATGAATATTACAGCGGTGGGGAAGATATGTTGTCATAGGGATCCAATCACCTCCAGTGATGATATCTTCCTTGTACAGTGTAACACAGGAGAGAGCACAAAGAACAAGACTCAGCTGCTCCTATTTTATCCTTCTCTGTGTTCAGTGACGTACAGATAATTTTGAGGCCTCTTCACAATCTATACAGAAGTAAAAGGGTTAAGGACTCTGGTTTTCCCTTTTGTAGAATTGTTTCTGGGTGGAATGCAGGGATGATCGTGTGGCTCCCCTGTACAGCATTAGATCAAGAACTCATAAAGGGTATTGTCGTTTGAACAATACCTTGTAACTGGGAAAGAACTGAGTTGGGGTAAGGAAGAGAAGTAGGTTTCTGGCTTAAAAGTCCACTTATTACCCCAAAGAGTAAGCAAGAGTATGCTTTGCCTTGAAAAGAGCTATAGCGAATTACACTGCCCACTCTACCTGAAGGGTTCCCCCAAGGAGGCATTGTATTTGATTGTGATTCCCCCAGTGGAGTAACACAGGACCCCATTTGCTTCCTCCACTGTGAGGTTGGTCACAACAGCACCAGCTTAATTTATATTTTTCTGTTTGACTGTATTGTTCCATGATGTGAACTGTCTAACCTCATCTGCGCTCCATCCTAATTCTGTACTACAAAAGAACACTAAAAATATGAATTAATTGTTCTGTAAATTGTATTTCTAAAGAGGCTCTGAATTTTACTGAATGCAGAGGTATTTAAACCATGCAATACTTTATCTACCCTTTTCACTCACTTCCACTTTTTCAGCAAATGACAGGAGTAAGCAGTAGTTTTATTTGACTTTAAAAAGCACTTAGTTTCTAGAAAGTAAAAACAACAGAAACAAAGTCTGCAAGTAATGAAAAGTATTCAAAAAAGGCGTTCCAAGAAGTATCTACTGCTTACTATCATACTTCCAGAAATAGCACAGAAGCCCAAACTGTCCCATTTCCCCACAGTTTTAATTCATTGATCATGTCATTTCCCTTCAACTTTGAAAACTAACATTTCTTTTCCCACTTGTATTATGATGTCATACCATGAACTAGCTATGACAGAACATCAAAGAAATTAACAGATCACCTAATTCTGTGATCTTGACAGCAATGTGAAGAATATTTTAATAAATCCTCTGTTTCTACTTAATATGCAATGGGGATCATCCAACATTTTGTAAATCTTGATTTCCAGAATTCTGTTCAGTGGTAGTAAATGTGTCCCCAAACAATCAACAGTACAACTGTTTTGCCATTTGCATGCATATTCAAATGAAAATGTATGATCGGGACGGTTTTGTAATCACTTTGCAGATATTCTTTTGTCTGTTTGTTTGTTTGGGTTTTTTTACCCCAAAGATGTATGACCAGAGAAAAATGAGGCAACTAACTTAAATCTTTTGACAGTGTTTGTGCAAAGCAACTGGTTTTCTTTTGTTGGGCTATTTGAACACTGTCTGCCCCACTGAACATCACATGCTCATTCTTCCTTGCTCTAACTTTGCAAACCACAATCTGCGAACAGAAAAGTAATATTGAGGAGCCCTGTATTTAGTCTTGTAATATGGTATACCAGCAGGAGCACTTCCATCACTCAGCTTGAGCTCTGCCATTCCCTTGGTTGACATCAGCTGGAGAATCTATTTTCTTGACAAAATGACTCTTTAGATATGACCCTTATGTCATAAGACTTCATCGAGGTGAAGTCACCATTGGTTAATTATAAAACATGGACCGAAAAACTTACTGACTTTAGAGATGACACGCAGAAATATGCTCCAAGTTTGGAGCATATGCTTCATCATTTCCAAAGAGTTTCAAAAAACCCTTTAATTTTATTTCTATTTTCAGTTTACTTGAACAATGATAAAGTCATTCACATATTTTCTTTCTTCTTTAGAAAAATTTATTCACTTTCAGAAGCAGGATTTGGAACATCTACTCTCCCAGCAAAAGCATGTATGACTTTGCCTGGTTTCACAGTCCATTGGTGATTACCAGCACCTGCAACAAACACTAGACAATATGCTTATCTGCTCAATTTGATGAAACCAAATCAATAGAAAATCCAACTTTAGGTGCCAGAGTGTAGAAGTATCCTGCTACCCACATGTGGCTCCCCATACTGGCTGATGCTTTGGGAATGTGAGGCAGGCAAGCTCACGGGTCGATGCTGAAAGGTATGACCCCGCTGGCCCCATATTTTGAAACATGCCAGAAGCCTGTGTACAAATAGCGTTCTTTTCCTCACTTCACAAATTTCAGCAGTTTAACAAGTCCCTGAAGTGAGGCAGAATGCAAAGCCTCATCCAAAACATCACAACAAGAAGCTGGAAGCCCTCTGGAGATCTGCAGTCCGCCAGTGCCTCCACTCTGCTGATCTTGTCTAAGCTGTGCTGAATGAAGGTCAACCTTTCAATTAATGCCCATTCCACCGTAGCAAATTGCTTTTTTTGCTGAATTGATATGATATAGGAGAGGTTTTTTATTATTAATAATTTAAAGGTTCCATCTTTATTCCCTTATCCAATGGCCTGCTTTAAAGCATTAGTGGAGAATACTAATAGGGCCACTTTCGCATGGGAGAGGCTGGTGTAAGAAAGAGTACCTGTAATAAGGTTCGGTGTGCGGCATAGGTAATCCCTAGGTACTTTGTGATATTTGATTTGATTTGTGGTCCTCTGCAAAAGAGGCAAAACATGCTTGAACCTGATAAATGTCCTGTAAGAGAAACAAAAATGTCTATTGGCCAGAGAACAAAATTACTCCCAAAGGGATATGTTGCTTTAAGTAGGAATATTTTCCATATCCAACTTATTTCTAATAACAGAACAAGTCAAAGGAAGAGACAGAGAAAGGTCAGATTTAGGTCGCTCTTCAAGCTTCTTCTATTTAGTCTCTAATAATGCAGTATAATAAAGTTTATAAAGCACAAAATCTTCCCGGTATCTTATTAACTATCAGCAGGTTTGGAGTGGTTTAGTTAAAATGCTGATAACCTTATGTTTATCAAACACTTCAATAGACTTCTTTTTTCATTATAAGTTTTCCTGGAGAGAGTCTATATATTCCTTGATAGGTAGAGAGCACCTAAAATTTTGGGATCTGGAACTTGCTTGCCTACAGTTAAATTATTGTTATGAACAGCATTGTAGCTAATGTGGTGTGTCTCATGTTTGCATTCTTCAAGGCTTGGACCAGTATTCACAGGGGATACCTTCAATAAAGACAGTAAGTAATGTTTTTCCAGTTCTATTTGTCAAACAAAAGGGATATTTCTCATCAGCACAAACTTCACTTAGCATCTAAACTCTTGCAATGTGCTGATCTTGTGAAAGAAAAAAGGGAGCCAACAACTTGAAAATTTCTACTATTGCTCCATGGGATTTTTAATTTTTTTTTGCTCTCCATCCCTTCTTGTCTGGCTTCAAGTACCTTGTAGTTTGTGAATATTAAAACACAACATTCCTGGGTAATAAATACCAATACATCTAATAGTGTAAATATTTTTTTTTTCCTTTCTAAGATGAGCCTTCTTGTCCATAAGCACAAACAATTCTTTCGATTTTGTAATGTCTTTTGTTAATATGCTCTTCAGTGCACTCATCAGATAAGGTTTCTAGGTTCTAACTAAATCGGTTTCCCATTTATTCAGATTTCCATTTAGGAAGCCACTAGCTGTATCCTTCACATGTAAAAGCCCTCCTCACTATTTGCAGAAGTTTAAATTTATCGAGCAAAGATGGAACTAGCTGAACAACAGTGAGATACAGTACAACAAAGACATCCCACATGGCATGTGAAGAGGATCCTGAAAGCAAGAATAACTTCTGGAGATGACAAATGAAGGAAAAGTCTTGAAAGACGTTTTTATGGTTTGCATAACTGTGCTGTGAGGCTTCCCTATTTCAACTACCCATTATTCAAACCCCTTTTCACAAGAAAATACTTTAACATGGGGAAGCATCTACATGTTTTAGGTGCATCGGTGTCATAACACAACTGGTGATGAGACAGCATATCCGAAAAGAATATAAGACTGAAGAAGCCATGTACCTCAGCAGTGAGATGTCTAGTGTCCAGTAGAATGCCAGTCTTGCCACCCCCAGGGTAAACCAATATATTTTCCCCTTTTCATGACCTAAATCAGTAACAATATATACCATGAATTATTTTAACTAATGAATGTGTGTCTGTAGGAAAAGGCTAAAAAAGGGGAAGAAGTGCTTGAAAAATGACAACATAAAGACATCCTTCATATTTTGGTGTTATGATGTGAAGCCTTAAATAACTATGGGAAATGAAATGACACTGCTTGTCCTATCCTCCTGGTGAAAGTGGCTGACAGAAGGACTTCATCGCACACACTTATATAAATGCACAGAGAACACGCACTAATCTTTCTTGTTATCATTACAACTGAAAATGCTACTCTTCCTTTCATTCTCTTCGATATATACTGCAAGCAGCTCCGAGCTTTTCTCATTAACCTCTCTTTTCTATACTTATCAGCATCTTTTCCACATTGTTGGGGCCATTTTCCAAACAATTGTTTGAGGGGAGGGGAAAAGCCAAAGTAATAATGGGCTCAGGGTCACAATTGAAACTGCTCCATATAATAAGCAAACCTGAAACAGTAAACTGAGAAAGAGAGAGGGAAGGAGAGGGAGAGAAAAGAAAATGCTGACTTGGGTCAGGGGTCAGCTCTCTGATCTCATTGTCAGTGCCCCTGCCTTTTGCGTTATGGAATTTGTCTTTCATTACCCTGTCTGCCACTCCTGTCAATACACCCTGAAAAGGCTCCTCAATAGGAAATTGTAAAGTTCTGGTTGAGGTAGCAGGCGGAACTGCCCACTGAAGCCAGCTTGCGACTCGTTTCCCGGGCCTCCAGTCTGGTGCCGAGCTTTCCTCAGCATCTCCCAACAGAGCATCAACAGCGACTGCGAGGGAAGAGAGGTTACGCAGCCCCTTCCCCTGGCAAAACAACACCGGCAGGGCATCCCTGATGCTTGGAGTAATGTGTAACTTTAATATGTGAGCCCCTCAGGTGCTACGAAGGTAAACAATGTGGGAACACCTATTAATAAATAAGAATACAAAAAATTCATTCATTTCACCAAGAGAACATAATACTTCTCTGAACCAGAGGATGGGGTAAAATGTAAGCTCTGTGTGTGTTAGTGGGAACCTCATGCATCATATACCATGAAGATATCTAATACTGGTTTATTCCCTCTAACTTCCTTTAACCGACTGGGGATTTCTATTACAGTTAAGAGAGCTATAATCTCCCTGACGTTTGTACTATATCAACCTATACTGTGGGTCTTTCCAATTGAGTAGTCAATTATCATTAGCACTGCTGAATGTCCCAAGGAGGATTTTTGTTGGGTATAAATTCATTAATGATTCCAGTGTCCAAAGGAAAATATTTGGCCATTAATATCCCATTTGAAATGTCAGGTTTTCTTTTGTTTTCAGTTTATCCTTCAAAATTTTAGCTACAGTGTATTTAAATATTTTTTTTCTTTAATTTGAAGTCTTTTCTCCCAAACTGGTGTAACCTACTCAAATTTGTGTTGCAAAACCTAAAATTAGTTATATGACTGGTGAACTTATAATATTCTTCATTGGAAACATTCTCTTGAAATAAGGATCACACATCCACTCTTTGTTTCTGAAGTTCTGTCAAACTCTTAATTAAAGCTTTATTTCCACTACTCCTCACTCCCCCCCCCAAAAAAAAAAAAACAACAAACCCATTATTTAGACACAGTCTTTAGACAACAGTGAGTTTCAAGATTTTAGTGTCCTTGCAGGCAAATACAGATTTCTGAAGCCAAACTTTAGTCTCTGCACAGTTCTACTCATAAATTTACTGGGATATGTTTATTCTAGCTGCAAAACTTAGAAGCAACAATTGTCTAAGTTTACCAAAAAGACCTGTGGGGTGACTCATTGAATCCAACCTAATACAACTTCCACTTCCCAAAAAAGTGAAAGTTCACTAAGAAGGATACTCTTGCTTCCGTAACTCTCTGCAAAAATCCAAAAGTCCAAAGCAGTCCAAAGATTGTTTTCCTAAATGGTTTAGTCTTGTCAGCTTAAGAAAGTATTCTGATATCACCCTATGTAGGATAATTACTTTCCCAACAGTTCCCGAATCTAGAGCAGGAAAAGACAGCACTAATAGATTGGTCCAGATCAAAATTTGACATGACTATGGGCAGGATTTGGAAGAGAGG